>BSBK01000293.1:1200000-1615377 GCA_027943335.1 Chamaecyparis obtusa | reverse complement strand
TATATATATATACATATATATATATATATATATATATATATATATATATATATATATATACATATGTGTGTGTGTGTGCGCGCGTGCCCACACACACACACACATATATATATATATATCAAAGATGATCGATTAATATTGGTTTTATTAATCATGTATTGATACTAAATTGTATTGGTTAAACATCCATTCTATAAACACTAATTAACATTGCATACCGATTGTGTATCAATTGTATTATGTACCGATTGATATTAAGTTTAATGAATCTTGGTGAGTATCAAGAATCATGAACAACGATTAAGCATCAGGTATAATGAAAGATGATTATCATTGTTTATGAATCGATGTGTATGCATATTGTGAGGATGCATGTAAATAGAGAGATATGTCTCCATGTGGAGACATGTCTATCTATTGACATGTCTCCCCATATATATATCCAATCTTGGATCAAATGAAGATAAGCATATACAACAATCAATGCAAGTCTCATTCATACGATTAGCAGTTCAAGTATTATAGATCAAGAATTTTCACATATATATAAATTGGATATAATTTTTGTTATATACACATTTTGCATTTTCATATAGACTTGAAATATCATCATTGTATAAACCTTAAGAAGATCAAATTCATATAGTACTACAAATCTACAAGAAGAAAATCATTTAGTGGATAGATAGATAAAAGTAAGAAAATTAAGATTGCATCTATATCTCTCATATTATCAATCTAATCAAAATTTAACAATAGGAATGTGTGTTCTTTGAAATCTTAAGTTCATCTAAGATTTCTATGAGCTAATATGTATGTAATAACAAAATATTAACCCTAGTATGTTAGAGTAAAACCCCTATATGAGATTATGATACAATTTACTTAAAATTGTATAATTGAACTCAAATTTAAAGCTTGTGTTGATGTTTTGTAGATTCAGTCGAATAAACACTATGAGTCAATACTAGTGAAGATGTGTGTGTGTGTCTATATATATATATATATATATATAATATATATATATATATATATATATATATATATATATATATATATATATATATATATATATATATATATATATATATATATATATATATATATATATATATATATATATATATATATATAAATATATTATATATATATATCTATGTATGTATGTATGTATGTATGTATGTATGTATGTATGTATGTATGTATGTATGTAATAATTGTCATTATATTAATTACATATTAATGAATAGACATGTCTCATGAAGGGACATGTCTCTTCTTGGCTCATTCTCAAAATAAATGCAAGAGATTGTTGCATTTGGAAAAACACATACAATGAGATAGTGCTATTAAATTTACAATGATCCTAAAAGTTTAACATGGTATCAGAGCCAAGTTGCAAATGTAAGAGAGTAGTTTGTTGATGGTGAATGTGTGACTATCTCAGAAAATACAGTCTCAATACAAAGACCATATCTCCCAAATGCACCGCTCGATTTTTCTAAATTTCGGATATGTTGGTGATAAAAAAATTTACAAGAATCTCACTGAAGCGATTGAAGAGAAAATTCTAGGTTCAAAAGTTATGACCGATTATGTACGGGGTCTATGAAAAAACAAATCTGAAAAAGAGCGAGGTTCCTTCTTTAAAAGCCTAACCACTTAAAGGGAGATCTAATAAGATTGAAGGTTGTGATAGTGTATAGAACCTTTGGATATTAAATATAGTTCATGTGAAGAATTATAGTAATGTTTGAGAATGATGACATCATTATGTGATTTTTCATGATATTTTCTATATGGGCTCACATTACAGAATGAAATACTTGAAATTTATAAAAGCTTCAGGATAGAAGCACAAGATAATTGCATTCAAGGGAGAAAGAACTTGATGCTTGCAAACAAATTGATGGTTGAGACTAGATGCAAAGGGAGTATGATATTCAAAAGAGGTCAAGAAGTTGATAAACTTGAGCTTCAGAGGGAGTATATGGTTCAATCAACTTGTGATAATCTTGATCATATTGATTGAGAGGGAGTTCATTATTGAAGGTGAAACACTTTTGAGATAAACTTGATATTTTATTATTATACTAATGAATCATGAATGTTTTTAATGAGCCTGCTCCCTGTGTAAATCATGAGGAAGTGATGACTTCCAAATGATTATCACTTGTATTTGTAGAAGTTATTGGAAGGTGATGATCTTACAATAACTTAAATCATGATATACATTATTTATAATGTTGAAATAGATCATGATGAATTAATGCAACAACTAAGTGTTATATGTCATTAAGTTGACGATCTATGAGTTGTTTGCATAAATATATCTTGTAAAGCAAAAACTAAGTGTTTAGATGTCATTAAATTGACAGTCTATAAGTTGCTTGTATAGATACATCTTGTAAAGCAACAACTAAGTGTTAGATTTCATTAAATTGACAATCTATAAGTTGTTTTGCATAGATATAACTTGTAAATCAACAACTAAGTGTTAGATGTCATTGACGGTCTATGAGTTATTTGTATAGATATATGATATTTATTTGGTGAATATCATGTGTTGATATTTTGCATGCCAGTACCTTATTGAGTACTTGGTGAATATCCTATGTTGATGTTTCGATAGGCCAATACTCAGAGTATTTTGTGAATGTCATGTGTTGACATTATGATAAGGCCAATACTCAAAAGTTTGTGGATAAAATCGTCGATGGAGGCAATCCACACGAGAGCTTGTGGATAGAATCGCCGACTGAGGCAATCCACCCGGGAACTTGTGGATAGAATCACCAATAGAGGAAATCCACACTAAAGCTCGTGAGTTTGTGGATAGAATCGTCGATGGAGGCAATCCACACGAGAGCTTGTGGATAGAATCTTCGATGGAGGCAATCCACATATTGAGACTATGTTTCTATTGATTACATATTGAGGATGATGTGTTTATTTCTTACATCATATGATTGATGTTGTCAAGTGTCTTAAGTATTGACATTGGATTGATTTATCCTCCCTAGCTAAGAGGGAGTGTTGATTTTTTGTAGCTTCAGTCGAATAAACACTATGAGTCAATACTAGTGAAGATATGTATATATATATATATTTAGTATATATGAGATGTATATATGTGTGTGTGTGTGTGTGTAATTATCATTATATTAATTACATATTAATGAATAGACATGTCTCATGAAGGGACATCTCTCTTCTTGGCTCATTCTCAATATAAATGCAAGAGATTGTCGCATTTGGAAAACACATACAATGAGATAGTGCTATTACATTTGAAATGATCCTAGAACTTTAACAGCTTGAATGTGTTGATTTTAGAGGAGTACAAGTCAATCATCATTTGGTGATCTCCTAGTCATCTTAATGATCCCTTGACAACTTCATGTTCATGGATGTAGTTGAATAATTGATGTAGAAAACATACTTGAATCTTCACACTTGTTGCTATATCTTCACTTCATAGGATGACTTCAAATTGCTAAGCTATTCCTTTGCAATTACTTTCATCTTTTTCCTCTAGTTCTTGTTCTTTCTTTGATGCTAGATGCAAATGAAGTGAGATAACTTTTCTTTTATAGGCCTTCCAAGCTTTTTGGGGTGTAAAACTCGAAGGAGGCCAACTTTGAATCTAGAATCCTACCTAAAATCAAAATCAAAATCAAAATTCAAATTCAAATTTGCACCCAATTTAGCATGACAAGGGGAACTTTGAATGATAGGGGTGCAAAAAGTGCACCCCCCTCCATCCAGGTCACCCTTGTCGAGGCAACATGGCCCAACCTTTAATCGGGGGTCAATATGTTAATAAGGATTCCTAAAATGTATGCCAAATTGGGGTATGATAAGTTGAATCATATAAAATAGGACACTTATGGTAATAGGGCCTATGTATGTAAACAATATAGAGATTATAATTAAAGGGACAACCATTATTGAAGGGGCCCTCATAGAAATTTGTGATATTAGATTAATAGACTCATGTTTTTAAATTTATTATTAATTAAATGCATTATGAAGTCCTATAATGTATGCTATAATGAAACATGCTAAAATGAGTGCTAACAAGCATGGAATTATACACGTTAGCAAGGTGCTTACTATTTATGATGCTAGAACTAGTAAGATGACAATATATAATTTCAACGTGTTCAATCAACAAGGACTTGTAGAAAAAATAGTATAAGACTACTATTCAAATTAATTTCCAACATGAGTAGTTTTAATGTAGCTATATCTTCCACTCAATTCATAGTTGGTGGATGTTTAGGATGTATTGATAATTAACCTTGTTCAAATAGAATCTTTCTCTTCAACTTGTCTTTTTGATGGGTCTCAATCTTGTGAGTTGTGCTTGGATATTGATATATTGGGCAATATTATTATGATATTTAAGATTGTTTTAGAAAATTGAGGGTTATCATTTGAAAATAGATGTCAACTAGAGAATTTATAATATGTACTCCATAAGGATAAATTGTATGAAAGAAGTTGTATCTCTACTAGATAAAAATTAGTTAGGCTTTAAAATTATCTCAACTTAGATTTCTATATATAAGCAATAAGGGCCATATACTTGGACTTAAGGAAAGGGAAATGCCACTTAGAGCTCCATTGTAATTGAGTAGCAATGAGAGTTAGTGCAACTAGTCAAGTTTTTTATTGCTAGAATTAAGAGTAGCTAGATTGACATCAAACAGTCAATATTATGAATTGTGGAAATATAACTTTTAACATGATATATGGGACCACATCAAATCTTAATCAAGATAATAGATATAAGACAAACATAAGGATTTTCATAATGCAATGTGAAAGAGAAAATTCTATGGCATATTCATGACAAGGCAAAGTATGGATAGCCAAAAAATAAGTGTACTGATACCTAATTGTGAATCGACAATATTGTAACATAGTTGCATAAACCTTAGTATAGGGAGAAGATCACAGTCATGGCCCAAAAAATTATGAAAATAATGATGGGTTATTCATACAAGAGAGAGTTTGAAGATGATAGAGCCATGTGAATGATAAATATTATTTTTTTGGAAGAAGAAAATCTAGTGAAAAGGCACAATGAATAAGGAAAGAACAACCAATAAAATATGGTGATGGTTATATAAACTTACGAAATGGAAGTGGGTATCCAAGAATATATATTCTAGATAAATAACAGAAGATGGTGATAATGTTAACCTTGCATAATGATATCATGATAGTTATTAAAGAAACTTGTATGAGTAAAAAAATTAGCATGTGTTCATTGAAATGTGCTTAAGTGGCCTATTTTTCTTAAAATGCTTGAGCATAATGATAAATAGGATCACTAGTAGATTGCAAAACTCTAAAGGCCTCCAAAACAATACCCTAATATGAATTCAAATTTTAAATTATGTGAAATTTTTTGACGTAAATCTACTCACTATTTGAAGATATCCTTTGCACAACAACAGATGGTCAAATGCCACTAAGAATCTACCCAATATAATTTTAAAACATGATCATAGATGCAAGTCTTGCCCTTTAATTGAATAGTTTGTATTCATCTGGAGTGTCAAGATGAATCTTGAAGATTCCAGCCACGATGCAATGGTAGTCATTAATATGCATTGATGTGATGAAGAGAACCTATTGAACAGGATGAATACCTAAGAGGGGGGTGAATAAGTTATGCAAAAACTCTTTTCATAAACTTAATTAATTCAAAGATATCTTAAACCATTCAAATAATTGAAATAGACAAGAACATGAAAGTGCATAAAAAACAAACACCAGAATTAACATAGAAACCCAAGATGGGGAAAACCACTGAGAAACTAATTCTCATGGATATAGCACCTGTTAAAATGACACCAGTTAAGGTGATTTTTACAAAGGCTTATTGTTGATTTTCTCACTGCAAGTAAGGCTCACTGTCAGTTGGGCTAACTACCCTAAAGTAATAAGGCTCACTACCAATACAAAAATAATTGATTACAAAAAAGGTCTTATAGATAAAATGTGAATTGATAATGTTGCATTTGTAAATGCATGAAATAGTTCCAGTTAATATCACAACAACTATTTGCAGTAAATCCAGTTAGAGATCTTCTTCCAAACTTAAACAAACTTCTGCAAAAATGAATACTCCTTTATGTCACTATCTTTTCTTTTCCTTCACTTTTAACCTTCACACTTCTTTCTCAAACACTTTTTCCACCAAGCATTCATTCACATAACCATGCTCGCATCGTATTACCTTCAACATGTAACCACTCATTCCTTTAGATCTGAAATGGTTTTTATATAAATACACATTTGTTGAACCATAAACATATATCGGCCTAGCAATTTTTTAAATCTTGAATACAAAAATATCTTGAGATATATAATAATGATTAATACACTAGTGTCGTACTGAAAAGATAGGTCACACATATGAGAAATACATACCACGCTACCATGGGACCTAAAGATAGGTCATACATAAGATAAGCATGTTGCATAGCACAAACAGTGAAAGATAAATATATTTTGAGGCTGATGGGAATGCCACAACTAAGACCATGTCTTGATCACCTCAAAATTCAACACCAACTAAGGGATAGCACTGAGTAACATCTATCCAAAACTTAATACAACTGACATAATAAAAATGTTTTGACGTACTGCATGAATTTATGGATAGCAAGGATACCCAGAAAGAACTCTAAACATAACAACCAATGATAACCATTCAATCTTCATGATTTTGAACCCACTAAATACTATATATGTACCAAAAATATATACCACCATTACTAGAAAAATGATAACCATCCACAAAATATGTTACCATACAATACTACATAGGATAGATCAATTTTGTAGATCACCTAGATCACAACCATCTGGTACATAGGTTTTGACATCAATGAAAACAAAAACATCTCAACAATCTCCCACTTTGGCATTGATGGCAAAATAACAAAAATAGAAAAAATCCAAAACATCCAAATACTCCCCCTGAGTTAAGTAGTTCCATTTTTAGTTAAGTTTTTCTTCTACATTTTCTCCCCCTTTTTTCCAACAATGGAAAAGGGCCAAATAACATATTTTAGCAATTCAGATTAAAATAACAATCTTCACAAGAAAAAATTTCTTGTACCTTTCTTTTATAATTGGAAGATTCTTCTTCCAAGCATCCACAACACAACTCATCCAAGAACACAAGCTATCATGTTGAACCAATAGATCAAATGATGATGACCATTTCGAAGATCGATACTAACATTCATAATCCTCTACATTAGAAAGAATTCTGGAAAGATATTCTAACCGGACCTCAACCTTGTCCTTCTCCAGCCAAAAATTCTTCACCAAATCTTCCCTTTGTCTCTGGACATACATCAGCTTAGATTGTGATTCACCAAATCTTATTCTTTATTTTGCACCCTTATCTTTGAAGAAATAAATATCATTCAGCTCAAACTCAATACTTTCACTCTTACTTTTGAAATTATCAAGAGTAGCAGGCCATTGGAGACAATGCCAATGAATATCAGACATCTCTTTTAAGCATTTTCTTGTGTTACCGATATGTTTAGATAACTTATGTTTTGTATTATCACATTTTCTCTCAATCACACCCTTGAACTCACGTCCTTCAAAACTTTCTCGTAATAACCTTCCCTCAATAATTTTCATCAGATCGTTTGGTAATACATTAGAAATACCAAAAATAATAGCACCTTTATTGAGAAAATGATCCATTAACTCATTTTCAATTTTAGTCCTAGTATCTGAAGAGCAGGCACACCACATTTAAACAATCCTATCAAATTCACCTTCTTCCAACATCGTATGGATCACATATGAATCAATAAAGTCCTGTTCAAATGGAGACATGTCATCCTTTTCCTTCTCCTCTTCTTCCTTTGATAAAGTAATGATTTATTTTTCTTGTCTTCCTTCTCTTGGCTTTCAGAGGGGAACCACCAATTACAATCTCCAATTATTTCTTGTCAGAGGAGGATCCCTCCTCATCATAAACAACAGGGATGTCAAACATCCATTTCATATTTTCTCTACCTAGTAACAACCTCAAAAACTATAATACCAAACACATAACTAGAGATCCAAATCGGAAGGCATAACATTCAACTAATGACATTCTAACATTTTCAAACAAATTATTCAATAGTAAACTACATAAATAAATCTACACACATTCCTTTACCATCTTATATGCCAAATATATAGCTATAGAAAATGTAGTGAATTCATGATTATAGAAATAGATTTTATATGAATGTCATATGCAACATATGTCACAACCAAATCGACAACGGTATTTATCAATAGAGCACATAGTTCTTTTTCGATGCTAGTAAGCTCTTGCACTTCCTTATACTTAACCATCTTCTTCCCCGGAAGGTCTCCAAAACTACACAAACCAGTAATAACCTCAATCACTTCCTTTGTAGCCACATAGGGTTTGTCCAATATTAGACTTTCATCCTTGAAATATAGGAATAAAATTGACTCCTCTAAAAAAAATGGAAATTCTCCCCATAAGTCCATACCCAAAGTACAAAAATGTTGCAACTCATTAGCTTTTAACCCTAATTCTATTCGCCTTATCTTCTTATGATCAAACTCTTCCAATTCAACTCTTTTCAACATCTATAGAACAATTTTACTAGATTCACAAATAATCAAATTAGATTCCATCTTTGCACTTGACCTAGATTTTCAAACCCTAAATAGCTCTACAAGTTCTTCATTTTCTCTTTTGCAAACAGTGACAAATGATTTGAAATTTTACCTTTTTAATCTTAATTCCTCATAATTGTTTTTTCTGCCAAAAACTTTATATCAACGATGTAATCACATCAATCAACCAAACAAAGCATTATAGACCTCATTAATATCACTTTAGAGAGGAACCAACAAATTTAGCATTTTCAACACTCCCACTGAGCCAAAGAATGGGCTCAATTTAAGGAAGAGAAGCACCAAGATCTAGTGCCACAAAATTGTCTTCACCAACTTTCTTCTTTCTCCACACCATGTCTGTCCTCTAAGACTTGTGCCTAAACCTATAACATTTTTATCATTTCTAGACTTTTCCAGAGCAACATTAGATCTACATTTGTTAGCATAATGATCGAGTTTACCACATTTGAAATATTTTACATTCCTCTATCGTGATCTTACTGATTGAACCCTAGATCAACACAAATTAGCATTGTGACCATATTTATGACATACATAGCAATTACCATGAAATATATTATTCATCCCATTCATCTTAATTAGATTAGATACTTGTCTTTTGCATTGATTTTCCTTATGACCGAACTTGTGACCATTAAAACATTGAATATTTTGTTATTTTCTGCTATTGCATTCTATAGCCTTATGTCCAAAACTCTTGCATAGAAAACAATGACCATTAAATGATAAATACCTTTGAGCATTTGGTTTCCTGACCGAAGGTATTTTTGTTGGTGTTCTTGAATTCTAGACCTTGCTTGTTACCTTAGACTTTGCTTCAGCTTCAACTTCCTTGTATGTTCCTTTCTCCTTCTGATCTGAACATTCATCAATGAAGCCTAGTCCTTCCTTATCCTTGTGAATTTTCTACAAGGACAAAAGTTGATCCAAAATTAGTGTTATTCTCACAAAATTTTGCTTCAAATATCAACTTCCTTAATTCATGATCTAGCTTCTCATTTTCATCAGTCTTGTACTTGATAATATGTTTGAGATTTTATTTAGTTTTCTTCCATTCTTTCATCTTTTGTTTGATAGTATCTTTAAGATCTCCTTCGGTCTTCTTCCATTCTTCTATTTTCTCCTTGATGTTGTTCTTAAGAAATTCTTTAGTATTTTTGTAATCATCCACTTATAGGCTCACCTCTTTGTGTCTTTAAATTTCCAAATTTTCTGCTTGAACTTGGAGATGCAAGTATTAGCTCCTTGATATTTTCTTTCAATTCCTCATTTCCATATTCAATTTTTTTCATGTCATCTAACATTATTTGCAAATATTCATCATAGCAGTAATCTCCTACCATATGTTCAAACTGTCAAGATCTCCCTCAAGCGGTTAAGCTATATCTGCAAGGGACCAAGCTTTGATACCAATTGTGGAATAGACTGAATAAATGAGAGGAGATGAATCAACTATTCCAAAACTCTTTTTGCAAACTTAATTAATCTGGAGATATCTTAAACCATTTAGATAATTAAAATAGATAAGAACATGAAAGTGCATAAATAGCAAACACATAACACTAGAATTAGCATAGAAACCCAAGATGGGAAAAACCTGCAAAGAAACTAATTCTCACATATATAGCACTAGTTAAGGTGATTTTTACAAAGGCTCACTACCAGTTTTCTCACTACAAGTAAGGTTCATTGTCAATTGGGCTAACTGCCCTAAAATAATAAGGCTCACCACCAATACAAAAATTAATTATTACAAAAAGGTTTTATAGATAAAATGTGAACTGATAATGTTGCATCTTCATATGCATGAATTGGTTCCAGTCAATATCACAACAACAACTATCTATAGGGAATCTAGTCAAAGATCATCTTCCACCCTTCAAAAAACTTTTGCAAAACTGAATACTCCTTTTTCTTGCTATCTTTTTTCTACTTTCACTTTCATCCTTCACACTTCTTTCTCGCATACTTCACCACCAAGTATTCATTCACATAACCATGCTCACATCATATTACCTTCAACATATACATACTCATTCCTTCGAATCCAAAAAGGCATTCTATATAAATACATATATGTTGAACCATAAACATATGTCATCCTAGAAAAATATGTTTTCTTAAATACAAAACTTATCTTGAGATATACAATAAAGATTGACACGCTAGTGTTAGACCTAAAAGATAGGTCACATATATGAGAAATCCATACCACACTACCTCAGGACCCAAAGATATGTCATACATAAGATAAGCACGTTACATAGCACAAACACCAAAAGACAAATATATTCTAGGGCCCATGGGAATGCCACAACCAAAACCATGTCTCGATCACCACAAAATTCAACACCAACCGAGGGATAGCACCGAGTGATTATAGGATGGTACATTTAGCCTCCACTTTTAGTAGGAGTATGAGTTCACCTCATGCTCATTATAAAGTAGAAGAAAGAGAGAAATATGAACAAAGGAAAAATTGCAAAGAGATAAAACTTCACAAAGTTTAAGGAAACAAGCCCCCCAAAAAAGGATCTTAACTTGGACAACCACGTGCAAGGGTACACCAAAAAAAAATATATCAAAGGAAAACAAAATAAGAAAAATAAAAAACACCAACAAAAAAAGGGTTAGTACTATAAACTAAACTCCAAATCAACTAGTTTAAGAAACCTCAACAAAGAAAATGTCTCAACTGCTAGCATCATACTCAAAAATCCATTGCAAAAGCATAGGTGGTCACATGGAAAGGGTGAGAGCATCCTCAAAGATAAGACAAGACTCCATTGTCTAACACACTAGCAAAGCTAGGAGATCACGAAGTAGGAAAACAAAAGGGTCATGAATGATATAGGCTCGAAATCTTTGTTATGCTAGGAGATCCATGAGTGAGAGAGGAGGGGGAAATAGTCTAGAAAATTGTGGTAGTTCAAAACATCAAAGAGAGGGCATTGCATGGAAAGATGAAGTTGATGGTATAGTGCATGCTAGTCAACCCATCTATTCTAGTGATGCACAAGGGCACAAAAAGGGGAACACTCAAGGGTGCACAAAAGGAAGGCTCAAGGATGCAAAGGGAATTCCTAGGGGCATGCAAAGGGGACACTGAAGGGCACATAGGAAATGCTCATGGGCATGCAAAGGGATCACTTAGGCATGCATAGGGAGTTCTCAGGGGCATCCAAAGTGGATTCTCAAGGATGTATAGTGAATGCTTAGGGGCATGCAAAGAGGATTCCCAGGGGCACACAAAAGGAACTTGTCATTTAATACATAAGGAGGCTACATATGCCTCCCTCATTAAGAGGGTAGCATAAAGCTATGATGAAAGCTTAAGGATTATTAGAACAAGGATATCCACCTTTAGCAAGAAGGAGATATCATTTTAGAAACAATGCATGCATAACCTTAGTGAAAGAGGCATGGCTCTTTTTAAAGCCAAGGAAAGATAATTGTGTAAAAGATATCTTGTAACATATGTAAAGGGATCCATAAGAGGAAGAGATCTTCATTTCAAGGCATCTACCCTAAAAGGAGTTCTTGAACAAAAACAATGTCTTTGAGAAAGAGAGGGGAAGGAGAAAAATAATTCATCTTTTTCACCCCCTCCCCCACTCTATTGCTAGATAGGAAAAAAGAATTCTTGATGAAGGATGACACACTTTTAGACCCTGAGTAAGTGGTTTGTTTATGATGCATTTGTAATTGTAAAAAAGGAAGAGGTTGTGCTCAATGACACACACACCTCTTGTATAAGAGAGAATCCCTAATGCAAATAAACAATTTTGTGTAAGATTAAACATCACATGATAAACAAACACCACCTCACCAAGGAAAGTAGATCCTTAGGAACAAGGGAAAACCTTGCCCTCAATGATAAAGGAAAGGGATAACAAATTACTTTCTATGTTATTACATCAGGAACAACGACATAATTAAAAAAAGCCTTGCTCCCCAAGTGTGAGGACAAGGGAAGGGATCTATTATGGTGTTTGCAAAGAAGGATTGAATATGAAAGCATAGCATCATATAAAACAAAGATCCCCCAGTAAGGTGGACTACTTTATGATTTACATGATGTGGAAAAACATATTAGTAAAAATGAATGCTAGTGTATAATTTTTGTAATATTTGGAAAGAGTATAATATCTATTGTAATAGGAATTGCACCTTTATCTACTAAATTTTGAACAAATCTTCTAAAACAAGTGCAATAAGAAAGAGAGTGAGTATTACTACAATGATAAAGAGAGTGAGAGGAAGTTTATCAAGCTCCTCTCTTGTGGTTGGTTTAAGAGAAGATGATCTAGGACACACCAATGTAGTATTATTAGAAGGATTATTAGTATCATCATTAAGTGAAGTGGTAAGGTTGGTTGTGACACTATTATGATTTTTGACAAAGAATTCTATGAAATTAACATAATCCATGCATCTTATTAGGATTTTTATGATAAAATTCCATGAAATGTGAACAAAATTCTTGAGAATGATCTAAATGGAGGAAGAAAGTTGGAAACTCGTATGATGCCATAGGCAAGAAAAGCATGAAGGAAAGTAAGCAACATGAAATGGAAGAAAGTATTATCTACTTCATGTGATTGATAAATGGAAGTAAGAAGAAATGTGATAACATGAGAGATAACAAGCCAATCTAACTTAGTGAATTCCATAATGAAAATGAAATCTACCCAAATTAGAACTAGGAATGAATATGAGAGATGGAAACAAATGAGATCAAGGCACCAAACCAGCTGAGTGGAATGTCATGTGTCCGATTTACCAAAATGTTGTATAAGAAACTAGTTCAAAAGGGAAACTAATGATCCTTGGGCCTATTTCCTATTTTGCATTGGAAGGAAGATGACTTACTAGGCTCAAGAAGGCTTAAGTGTTGAGTAGAAGCAATGGTCCTTCGCTTTAATTGAGGCTTCTTAAGCAAGTATGATAATGCAAGATTTAGGGCTAAGAAGATGGATTTCATAATGCACAAATTGATAGAGAGCAGATAGAACAATTATGTTACTTGAAATAAAGTCCAGATGTTGTAACTAACCTACAAATTTAGTTTGATGTTGTTTTTGAGAGACTATGGTGACTTTGTCGAATTCATTCCGAGACTAGGTCGACTTGTTCCATGTACTTTTTGACAATTTCAGTTGCAAACAGTAGTCGAGGTCTTGCAATTTCTAAATTAGATCCTAAAACAAGCACCACCTATTGCTACATGTAGAAAAGAGAGAGAATGTTGTCTAGAGAAGGGTTTTCCACAGTCAAACCCTTGTTGAGGAATCTACCTTGAAATGGAAATGAAATGTGCTTGAAAGGAAAGTATGTTGATGTAAAGTAGAAACTAGATTTGAAACACGAATTACCTTATACCTTGATGATGCAATGTTTCTTTGAATTTAATCACTAGTGTTAATGAAATAGCATTAAATCCACACAAAACCCTAAAATGAAATCATGAAAGACAAGCCTTGCACCATGGATGTTGTAGTTTTCCACAATGCTTGATGGAGAGAGAGAAGAATGACTTGAAGACTTAAATGTTTGAATGCTTGGTGAAAGGATGTTTATGCTATGATTTTCTTCCTTGATCGTGGTCTCCTCTAGTTGGACTTCAATGAGGGAGATAAAATTGCTACCATGCAAAAGATTTCCTTGGAGAAGCTTTGGAGTGCTTGGAATGATGGAGATCTTAATATTGCTCTTGAGGTTTTCTTATGCTTGCTTGTAGAACTTATGAATGCTTGCTAACATGTATGCTTCTTATGATCCCCAAGTTTCTCATATACCCCCCGCAAACATTTCAAAGCTCAAAACTCGAAGAGGGCTAATGGCAATTTGGATTTCTCACTCAACCGTTGAGACCAACCTTTGTTTCAAATTTCAGAGTAAACATCAGGGAATAGGATGATTGGGTATTCCAAAAAAAAATACAAAATTTGGTCAAGGGGTCTCAATTAAAGACGGGGTGTCAAAATGAAAAGTGGAATTGGGGTTGGAGGACCAAAAATTAATGCATGAGCTAATACATGCTAAAATGGGGCCAAACTAAATGGAGAATTACATAGTGATGCAATTTTATGATGGTACATATAGTATCCTTATCATATGTGCTAACTTAAGGCTTAGTCTATATAAAGCTCATGTGGCAAAGAACTTATAATTCTTTTAGGGCCCGTTTGGGTGTTGGAATACGAAATGCTAGAAATAGTCAATTCTGGAATATCTAATTCCACCTTTTCAAGTGGAAGATGAAATGCTCATTTTGTGGGCCAAAATGGAATTTCAAAATTCCAATTCCTGCTTTTTTGGATGGACACAAACATGGAAATGAATTATCTGAAAATCTAATTTCGGAATTAGAGCTCATATTCCATGCACCAAACGGGCCCTTAGGCTTCTTGGTACATATTTCTAGATCCAAATTGAACAACCAACAAAGTCTTGATTTCATACCACATACACCTTAAATAGACATTTTCCACATCATCTACTCACCATATTTCTTAGTACATAGTTCTAGATTCAAATTTATCAATGCATAATATGTTTCCAAATTCAAGGTAGAGTAAGAAAATGCGGTAAAATGTGATAGGATTTGTGATGACTAATTGATGATTAGAATTTGATTGAAAACCTATAAAACAAAAAGAAGCTAAAATAAAATATATTTTGGCTTGTTTCAAGATTGCTCTTATATGCATGGATTATCTTGCATCACATTGCCACACAATTTAAGCACAATTATGTTCTATTCAAATACCTATATGTAAATAGATACATGTTGAGATAGTAATAAGGAAATTGATTTTTTTGTATTAAATAATATATCTAACATTAAAAAACTTGATTAGCTTTAGTAAAATGAAAAACCAGTAGTGATGTTCCAAGGTGGGAACATACTTCTTAGCAAGTCCTGAGCAAAATGCTCAGACCCACTTTTATAATATTTATTTATAAACCTTTTTTGACTGGATACTGCATTTAATAAAAAATTCAGCCAACTAAAAGCTATTAGATTGGACATATTTTGTTGGCCTAAAATGTGACAGTTTTTGCACTTTTACCCAATAATTTCACTTTAAAAATGTTGAGTTTTTTATTGTTGGAAAAATACAAACAAAATATTTTAAAAGTACACATAATATAAGTAAATAGTCACCTTTCAAATCTAAGAAAATATTTCCAAATCATAATGAACAAGTATTAGCTATTACCTTTACCACTGTAACTAAATGACAAGAGAACTATAATTTATTCACATAAAAATAATTAAGAATAAACTAAACTAAGCATCAACATTTATGATACAAGACAAAATATAATGACTGGACAATACCAAAAAAATAGAAAAATGAAATATAGTGTAGGTCTACAAGGAATCAAGGAAACTATGATTTTATCCGTGAGAGTTAAATTAGAATATAAAAGAGAAATGATTATAAATGGATGGATGGATGGACTGACGAATCAATGGATCGATAGATGGATTGGGGGATGGATAGATGGATTCAGGGATCGATGGATGGACCGAAGGATTGATGAATGGATCGAGGGATTAAGGGATCAAGGGATAGATAGACAGGGATTTGGAGAACAAATCATAGAATTGAAATGCTGGAAAGCAAAGGAAACCCAAAATGAAATGTATGCATCTAAAAATTGTAAGTGCATAAAGGATTACAAGTAACTGACACTTTAAACTAGGTGCTTTGTGATGAAAGTAATGTGGTGGCAGCTAAATAGGCACTTTTCTACATGTTTGACATTTTTGAAAATTTGTTTGTAGGAATATTTCAATTGTCTGATAGTTTTTTTCCTACTCTGAAACAACTGTCCTAAAATTGGTATGATTCCAAAATTTATAATATTAAATGCTAGGGAAAATTATGTTTAGAGGTGTGAGGCGATGAAAGTTTCAAATGGTCTGAAACAACCACCATGTCACTACAATCAATCAACACAAAATTGTTAAAACGAAAACATTTCCAAGGGTTAGATTTGTTTCCAATCGAAAGCCAACCCATAATTAAAGAAGAAGATTTTGTATTTGTCCGCAATATGACAATTGTAGTGGCAATGCCATTTAAAAGGCTAGGTAGAAAGAATAACAAAAGAAAGACTAAAATTTTAAGAATCATAATAGATGTGAAGTCGCAAACTTGAGTATAAAAAGTGAGGGAGACACGTGGTTGAACAGAATAGAAAGAATAACAAAAGAAAGACTAAAATTTTAAGAATAAAGACAAAAAAAGAAAAAAAACCACTAAATGAAAAAATCAAACAATAAAGAGAAGAGAAAGCAAAGAAACAAAAAGGAGATACATTGATAAAAATATGAAAAAGGAAGTAATGAAGACCAAGAAAATTAATATATAGAGAAATTCTTCAAATTATGTGTGAACACACAATTTCTTAAACCTAAATTTAAAATCTTATAATTTACACTCTATAATTTATTTTGCATCTTCACCATAATTCATATTTCAATCTATGTAATGCATCACATTCTACAATGTAAAGATTGACATTAAAATTAAGTTTGGGCACATAAGGATGTCATAAATGGAGAAATGAAACCCATCGTGCAAACTAATTAAATTGCACCCTACAATTTGTTAAAATACGTGCAAAAATATGAAAGTGTCCTATGTTAGACCAGACCTAAGACCTAGATTGACCTGTATTTTCCCTACTAGTAGTAGCAAACCCTGATTTGTAAGAAAAGCTTTGACCAGACACATATCAATGATATCACTAGAAGCATGAAATCAAAATTCCTCCTTACAAATTTTCCACACAGAATGAAATACAAACTGCAGATCACACAACACAAGAGAAAAAGACCTTGGTACTGAACAGAATCATAGAAAACTATTTATTCATTCATCCAATACAAATAAGGAAAAATCCACCACACTTCAAATCCTAGTTAGATTGGTGAATCGATACATAGCTAAACAAAGGTTTTAATGAATTCTAAGAAACTCCCACCTGAAACGTGACACATGTCCTGCACTGGTACCCAGCGACGCAGTCTCAGTTGAGGGAGATAGAGATGGGGGGGCAGCAGCAGGGGTGAATGCAAAATTCCCACCTGAAACGCCTCCTGCTGAGGGAGATGGGACGGCAGAAGTGGTGGAACTACCGGCTGAGACGGTGACTGCCACCATCATACCCGCATCGCAGTGACTGGGAACTCAACATGAAATATCTTGTGCCCACTGTGGAAAGTGAAATCCTCTTATTTCCTCCTGCGAACACCTGCATTGGATTACTTGTATCGCACAAATCATATGCCGATTTCTGCACCTCCAACACGTTATGCAATTCATCTTCATACTCGAACACTGTTTACCACAGACCAAATATCCAACACATTATGCAATTCATCTTCATACTTGAACACTGTTTACCAAATATCCAACACGTTGTGCAATTCTAGACTAACAACAAATAAAGAGCAATGGTGAATTGACAAATTAGTTCCTAAATCCAGTAAAATTAAAAAACAAAAAAACAAAAATCTTCCTAAGACAAAGCCAAATACTTGTAAAGGATATTTTTTATTTTTGTGTTTGCCTGGTTGCCAACCATAATCATAGAAAGTTAGAAACTATTTTCATCGTCTGACCATGTCCACCATGACAGCTTTTATTTAAATTTTATTTATTAATTTTCTTTGATCTTGATTTCTTCCATTTTTCTATTATTTATCAATTACATCTCCTCTTTCATCTGAAACTTTCTGATTTGCAAGGTACAGATTTCTTTTCCCTGTTATTATTTATTTATTTAATATTACTAATTTATGTTGAAATTAAGTTTTACTATTATTTATTTCTATATTTATTCATTTTAATTTTATCATTTTATTATTATTTATTACTAAATTTAATTCTTGAAAGGAGACATGGCAATTTAATCTATGAAAATGCCAAATAAAAATTTTCAGAAAGTATTGGTTAGGCATAATATTGAAAGAGGCTGTCCTAAAAAAAACTAGAACTTGGAGAAATCTTTCATTTTGTGACTTAATTGTTTGCAACTTCCCGGTCATTGTCCAAGGCTCTGTTGTTTTTAGATCTACCTGGAGAGCCTGAGATCATGTCAAGAATTTTATCACCAATAAGGATTTCCATGATGCTAAGCATCTATATGGTGAAAGATCCATTTGGTGGAACTTGCACCTGGCTAGTAAGCCCTTTGCCCTCTCCCAAGGATGTTTTGCTAGACTATGGGCTAAGCTGGGGATCTCTCAGCTTATTGATCTTTTTGAAAATGATAAACTCATCAATTGAGATGAGCTCAAGAACAGATTTAATATCCCGGACTCCCAAAAGAAGACTTACAATATGATTGTCAAAGCTACTAAAGACCTACCTTCTAACTGTCATGTGGACTCTCATAGATACCTTAAGTGCAAATGGCCGGATGGGGTTATCATGGCTAATCTCAAAGCCAAGAACATCTATAGAATCATTGATCATAATGAAAATATTATTAAGCATATCAATTCTGTTTGGTATTCCTCTATTGATGTTGTTTCTTGGAAAAAGTATTTTGATATTATCTGGAAAGGTCCCGTTGAGCCTAAAATTAGATGTTTTAAATGGTTGACTTTGCTTGACAGACTCCCTATTAGAAAAGATGGTCACACTACTGACATATGCAGTCTCTGCAGGCTTCTTGAAACAGGTAGACATATCCTCTTTGATTGCATCTTTGCTAAAGAAATCTGGAACATGTTTGGTATTTATTACCCTTTTAATGTGAATATTCTAGAAATTGTCACTGGTCATATTAATGGGCTTAAAAAGGATGCTAATTTATTTTGGAATATGCTATTTTCTAACATCCTCTCGCAGATCTAGAAGTGCAGGAACGAGGAAAGGTATCAAGGTAACCCTAAAGTTTTTACTGAGTTTTTTTTAAAACACATTTTTTTAAAAATCTTTTTGCAAGTCCACACTACTATGATGATTGAAAAAGATAAGCTAAGGAGATTCTTGAAAGATGGGCACGCCACCTTCTTTGTTTACGACCTAAAACATGGTTACGAGTGGAGAAGGAATTTTGATGACCTTCAAATGTTTGAACGAACTTGCAAATCCAGGAGCATAAGAACAAAGTTTGGATGGAGGGTCCTCTTGGTTGGACTGGTTGGGTTGATACCCATTATGATGTGTTACACTAGTTGTTGTTCTTTCCTTTTTTTTGTATATGTAAACATGATACTCTAAGTTCGTGGTGAGGCTGAGCCTCTTTCTTTGATACTCTCGGTTGATACTATTGTATCTTTTTTTGACCTCCCTATATATAATATACAAAAATTAATATAAATATAAGCAAATTTCTAAAATCATATGTTTAATATAAAAAATATTCTTTAAAATAATAATCAATTACGTAAAAGCTTTATTTGTGATAAAAATAATATAAAATATATATGTTACATTATATTAGTAAAAAAAAGTTTCTAAAATTCATATATTTTGTCTTATAAAATTTATATATTTTGTAATTTTAAAAAAAAGTCATTCAAAAGTAAAACATCTAATAATCTAATCTAGAAGGAAAATTTATTTTATTTGATTCATTTGAAATTGGGATACAAAACATAAACTAATAATATCAAAGGTCAAGAACTCCTCTTGACTTTGTGTTCTTCCATATCTTATAAACTTCATTCCAATTTACATCATTTATCTTAGATCGATTTAAGGATACTCTGATTAATGCATCTAGTGTATCCAAACCTAGCTTTGACTTTTTGACATCTTTGATGATATTTTGCTTTGAAAATACTCTTTCACAATCAACAATACTTGCAAGAATACTAAGCACAACCTGTCATAACTTCATCATATGAGGATAGCTTCTATGTCAATATTATGTTACAAAAGACTCTCCATGCATCTTTCATTTTGAAACCCTCACAACTCAAATGTAATGAATCAACAAAAGAGTGTATCTCCTTTTTGCAACCGTAGTTGCCTTCTGTGATTAATATGATGAAGAAGAAAAAGATTGAAGCTACAATAAATTTGAGATGCAATTATCTAATTTTTTTATATTGATATAAAGAATCTAAAATTAGAAAATAAACATAAATTAGTAACAAATGTAAAAATCTCAAATTTACAGAAACAAGTTTCTAAATTCACATATTTTATTTGAAAACAATTCTAAATATAATAATAAAAATAATAATGATAAATTAGTCATATATTCAAAAATCATGCATGTTTCTAAATAAAAAATAATATACACTAAAATTTAAATGATAGAAGTTTTTATTTGTGATATAAAATCACAAAAATATCAAATTAAGTAGGCAAGTTTCTAAGTTCATATATTTTATTTAAAAAGAATGCTAAATTAATATAAATATAAAGAAGTTTCTAAAATCATATGTTTAATATAAAAAACATTCTTTAAAATAATAATCAATTATGTAAAAGCTTTATTTGTGATAAAAATAATATAAAATATATATGTTACATTATATTACTAAAAAAAAGTTTCTAAAATTAATATATTTTGTCTTATAAATTTTTAAAATTAATATTAATTTATAAAAAAAAATTAGAAACATAATATTCTATTTTTAAAAAATTCTAAATTAATATTAATATATTTTAATAAAATAAAACTGTATATATTATAAAATATCTTATATTTATCTTACATATATGTCATACATATTATATAATAATATATTTATATATTATTTTGACAGTTTATTAATAAATCTAAATGTCAAAATTACGATTTGATAAAAATTTAGCCTGTCAATATGTACGGTCCAATAATTTTCTAGCCTCTCATTTTTAAGATATTTTGGGTTAGCCGAGAGCGGAGTTAAAAGCAGCCAATGGAAGGACAACGTCTAAAACGTAGACTAAACCACATATCTTACCAAGGGGGAGACTTAGTTTTGTTTGTTTTTTTAAACTTTTTCGAACTTCCCTTACAAGTTTTTAAGAAGCAAAAAAATAGTTAACCTGCAAAATCCGTGTTTGGGGTGTTTTAGTACAGATCACAGAAACAGAGCACTTTTTCTTTGATAAAGGTCATGGGCACTATCCAGAGTCTTGCAGATAGAATATCATCCACGAAGCTCTCGCCTCCAACAGAAAGGGCAGGATATCATGCAAAAGAAATAGAAGATAAAACGGATGCCTTTGAGCGAGCGCCCCCTGCCGAGACAGAAAACCCTAATGTGAGGCAAGCGTTCCCTGAAATAGATGAAGAAACAGACGAAGAAACAGATGAAGAAACAGATAAAAAAGTAGTTGAAGTGAGAGAAACTGTTTTTGATATATCAAGAGGGGAATGGGGAGGATTTGTTGACAGACCTTTAGCCATTGAGCTCTTCAGGCCATTGGAAGAGCTCAAGAATTCTTGTGCCCAGATATGCCTTGGCAACCGCAGTTATGGAGTGGAGGCAGCCCTTGTTGCAAAGAGAGTCCTGATGAATGTTCACAAAACTTTAAAAGATGTGACACTTACATATTTTGTGCGCGGAAGATCTGAGGATGAGGCAATAGAGGTTATGAAAATATTTTCATCTGCTTTAGAAGGGTGCATGCTGAGATCCTTGACTCTTGATTTAGAGGAATTGGGAGAGAAGAGCGTCAAAGCTTTTGCACCACTCTTGAAATCTCAGAAAGCGCTCAGAGATTTGGGATTCAATAGTAGCAACATTTCCCTAGAAGCCGCTGGAGCCATTTTTGAGCTTCTTCCATCTATTGAAATGGTTGAAAATTTCTTTTTCATTTACACGGGAAAAGGAGAAGATGCAGCAGAGACCATTTCAGAGCTTATTAAGAAATGCATTGCTCTGGACGACAAAGGCATCTGTGGTGCTATGGCTTCAGGAGGAGCTTTGGGGGAAGGCAGCAGGTTACGAATGGGCAATTTAATACAAAAGAGCAATTTAACAAAAAAAGTGCGCATCCTTTATCTGAGCCAACTCGTCTCTGGACATCTAGGTCTCACAGAAGTTGACTTTTGCAATATGAATCTTCAGGATGAAGGGGTGATTGCTATTGCCCGCAGCCTCAAGGACACAGCTCCATCTTTAAGAGTTCTTATGGTTGCAGGAAATGATATCACTCAGAAAGCAGCTCCAGCTTTAGTAGAATGTCTTGCTGTAAAGAACTTGCTGACCATGTTTGATGCAGGAGACAATAAACTCAAGGATGATGGATCAGTTGTAATATGCAAAGCCATTTTGGAAGGTAATGAGCAGCTCAAAGTACTTTATTTGAGTGCAAATGCTATGACTGAAATTGGGGCTAAGGCTGCTGCAGAAGCTGTTGCAAACAAGCCCGATTTCAGCCGGCTTTATATTTATGGAAATTTCATTACTAAAAAAGGAATTGAGACGGTCAAAGATGTGCTGAGAAAAGGTAACAAGGGTGAGTCTGTACTTGGAAATATTATTATCAATATAAATATGTTGGCACCATGCAATATGAATATGAACAAGAACAATATGAACGTAGAGAAGAAGGTATCACTGACAGCGACACTGAGTTAGAGGAGAGACTGCAAAAACCGAAAGTGAGGTATGCCAAAAAATCAGAAGTGAGTTATGGTAGTGATAGTGACACCGACTGAGAGTATAAAGTCCTTAAACCAAAAAGTGAGGTATGTCATGAAGAATAGTGAGGTATGGCATGAAGATTTCAGTGCAGGCATTTATATTAAGGCGATTTTGGATGCTCTCAATCCATGAAGCTGTCCTATAGTTTTATAGAAAAGAGTTTAGTACTTGGAAATATTTATTATCAATATAAATATGTTGGCACCATGCAATATGAATATGAACAAGAACAATATGAACGTAGAGAAGAAGGTATCACTGACAGCGACACTGAGTTAGAGGAGAGACTGCAAAAACCGAAAGTGAGGTATGCCAAAAAATCAGAAGTGAGTTATGGTAGTGATAGTGACACCGACTGAGAGTATAAAGTCCTTAAACCAAAAAGTGAGGTATGTCATGAAGAATAGTGAGGTATGGCATGAAGATTTCAGTGCAGGCATTTATATTAAGGCGATTTTGGATGCTCTCAATCCATGAAGCTGTCCTATAGTTTTATAGAAAAGAGTTTAGTACTTGGAAATATTTATTATCAATATAAATATGTTGGCACCATGCAATATATATATGAACAAGAACAATATGAACGTAGAGAAGAAGGTATCACTGACAGCGACACTGAGTTAGAGGAGAGACTGCAAAAACCGAAAGTGAGGTATGCCAAAAAATCAGAAGTGAGTTATGGTAGTGATAGTGACACCGACTGAGAGTATAAAGTCCTTAAACCAAAAAGTGAGGTATGTCATGAAGAATAGTGAGGTATGGCATGAAGATTTCAGTGCAGGCATTTATATTAAGGCGATTTTGGATGCTCTCAATCCATGAAGCTGTCCTATAGTTTTATAGAAAAGAGTTTAGTACTTGGAAATATTTATTATCAATATAAATATGTTGGCACCATGCAATATGAATATGAACAAGAACAATATGAACGTAGAGAAGAAGGTATCACTGACAGCGACACTGAGTTAGAGGAGAGACTGCAAAAACCGAAAGTGAGGTATGCCAAAAAATCAGAAGTGAGTTATGGTAGTGATAGTGACACCGACTGAGAGTATAAAGTCCTTAAACCAAAAAGTGAGGTATGTCATGAAGAAAAGTGAGGTATGGCATGAAGATTTCACTGCAGGCATTTATATTAGGGCGATTTTGGATGCTCTCAATCCATGAAGCTGTCCTATAGTTTTATAGAACAGAGTTTAGTGGTATTTTAGATAAATTGAATCCAATCAGTTCTGAAGCATTAGAAAAATATATCAGATCTCTTAAACATTTTTTGTTTTTATGATATGTAATTAGCCGTTAGGCT
Organism: Chamaecyparis obtusa; assembly: GCA_027943335.1. NCBI lineage: Eukaryota > Viridiplantae > Streptophyta > Pinopsida > Cupressales > Cupressaceae > Chamaecyparis > Chamaecyparis obtusa. The sequence goes on along the minus strand of BSBK01000293.1, from coordinate 1,590,736 downwards.
GTATAGTGTGAGGTTTCAGTCTAAACCTGTCTCACGCTGGACAACCACTATCATCTTCTCGCTAAACAGTTTTTGACCTCTGTAAACAAGTCTATCCACCCTAGATTTGGTTCTGAAATAAGATTTTATTTGTTCTGTACAAGTGGCAAATGCATTTACTGTAAATATTATTCGCAAGTGGCAAATGCATTTACTGTAAACTTTATTTGCAAGCAAATATGGCTCAACTAGGCTTATCATTTTTATCTGCATTTGAAATTGTATGTCCTTTGCAGCCTTGATCTATCTGTACAACAAGGGTTGTGAGGGCGCAAAACTAGGGTTTGGTGGTTTTACTTACGGGTTTCAGAATTCTAATTTTGGAAAAAGATCAGTTTTCAATGAAGGGCTTGGAGATTTTTTTGTTTTAGTTGCCGACTTTTTCTTATGACTAAGGGTTTTTGTATTTTATTTTGATTTTGTTTTGGGAATTTTAGTTTTGAATAAGGGTTTGAGGGTTGTTAGGTAAAAGAAATTGGTTTTGTCCGATGGCTCAAAATCTCCATACATGCATATGTGTAGGTCCAACGGTCAGTTTATGTTAGTCAAGATGAAATGGAATTGGAAGTGGGGACCATGGAGCTCTCTCATATCACCATCATAATTGTTCATCATCTTCTTTGTATTTGAAACGACTAACTGTCCATAATGCTTCTCCTCCATGACATGAAAATGACAAAGATGGCCATTACATATTTGCTCTGCGAGAAAAAATTATGCCTCACTGTAATTACAAACATTTTTCATCAATCACAAATTATTAATTCAGTTTGACAGGGGGTTTACAACCCTGTTATATCTTTGGATGGATGACTTCTGGTTTGTCTTTGACCGCTTCAAGAACTCTGTTTTGTGTTTAGTGATTTACAGCTTGTTCTAGCATTGATTTGGTGTCTATTTTCAATGAATGTCTTGAAATTTCCGTTGATTGTGGCTTAACATATCTTCTTTCTTGTTTGTGCACATTAGCCTTTATTTTTTCATGTATGGTATTTATAGGTTGTGAATGTCAATAAATATTATGTCAAAAATTCCATGAGCTTTTTTCTGTTGGATCTTATCCAAAAGCTTGCACATGGGAATAATTTGTATTGCTGCCCCTTATTTGTATAGTTCAGGTGGCTTATATTCTGTAATAATTTGAAGTCTATAAACTGTTCGTTGCCTTTGGCTATTATATTATACCCTTTTGTTAACTATTATGCAGTATAAAAAAATCTGCAATAACATTATCCATGTCCTGTAAACAATTAGGGACTTGATTTTAAATACAAAACTGCAATAACTGCTTTGGAAACTTGACGTCTTTCCTCTTTGTTTCAGACACTTGTATAAGGGTCTGAGGATGGATTCTATAATGGAATTTGATGTTTATGTTTTTGGTGTCTTAGTTTCTATAGTAGTGAAGGAGAATTGTATTCACATTCTTTGTATACAAGTTGGAACATTCCTTTCTCCACGCAGCGATAACTCTAGCATTTAATAACAAAATTCCTTATGCTGTGAGAAGAGATGGAAACCCTCCTGCCTGTGAAATGAGGATATTTTCAAGCAAATGCAATTGGCAGGTGTAAAACCAAATTCCACAAACTTTGCCATCATTCTCCCTTGCCTTTGCTGGAATGGGAGGTTTGGAACAGGGCGTGGACATTCATCAAAGCATAAAGGATAAAGAAATTTTGTTAGATGTTGTAGTTGCAACTGCCTTGGTAGACATGTATGCAAAATGTGGTAGAACAGACAAAGCACTTGGACTCTTTTAAACATGCTTTTAAGATATGCGATCTCATGGACTGTAATGATTGCAGGATATTCACAAAACGGATTTGTTGAAAAGACTTAAGAAACTTTCAAGAAAATTCTATTGTGGGTGTTGAGCCAAATTATACTACATTTCTTAGCATCCTCCCTGCCTAGGCCAAAATAGGAGCTTTGGAACAGGGCATGGACATCCGTCAAAGCATAATGAAAAGGGGATTTTTGTCACATATTATAGTTGGAAATGCTCTGATAGATACCTATGTAAAATGGGGAAGAAAGCCAATACACAGTAAACGGATTCATGATATAGGCTGTTGAAACTTTTATGAAAATGCAATTGGCAGGTGTAAAGCCACATTTCACAACTTTGTTGGTATGCTTCCCTGTGTCAAAATGGGAGCTTCGGAACAGGGTATGCGCATCCAGCAAAGCATAGTGGAAAGGGGTTTTCTGTCATAGACTCACATATTATTGGTAAAGGATAGAATAATTTTGTCAACTATTGTGGCAGTAACTGCCCAGGTTGACATGCTTCCAAAATTTGGAAGGATACACAATGCATGTGTAACTGCCATGCATGCAAAATATGGAAACATAGACAAAGCATGTGTAACTGTCCAGGCACATGTATGGAAAATCTGGAAGCATGTGGAATGCATTTATAGCTGCCCATGAATGAAAAATGTGAGAAGAAATGTATAAAGTCAAAAGCATTTGGCAGGTGTAAAGTCAAATTCCACAACCTTTGCCAGCATCCTCCATGATTGTGAGAAAATGGTGCTTTGGAATAGGGCATGGACATCCATCAAAGCATAATGGGAAGAGATCAGATATTATAGCTGATAGACATACATGCAAAATTTGGAATAATAGACAAGGCACGTGAATGTTTGACAGAATGCTGTAAAGAGATGCCATCTTATAAAATTCCATGATTGCTGGATATGAACACAATTTAATTATTAAAGGTTGTTGAAACTTTCAAGCAAATGCAATAAGGTGTAAAGTAACATTTCATAGCCTTTGCCAATATCCTCCCCACCTGTTCCAAAAATGGGAGCTTTGGAACAATGTATGGACATCCATCAAAGCATGGTAGAAGGGGGATTTTTTTTCATATATTACTGGTAAAGAATAGAAAATTTTTGTCAAATAACTGCCCAGGTAGACAGACATGTATGCATATTGTGGAAGGGTAGTGTAACTTCCATGTATGCAAAATGTGTAAGCATAGACAAGTCATGTGTAATTGTCCAGGTAGACATGAAAGTGTAAACAAGGCATGTGAACTGTTTATCATAATGACTCAGAGATGTCATCCCATTGAGTGAGATTATGGAAAATGCAATTAGTCGATGTGAAGCCAAATTCTACAACCTTTGTTGGCATCCTTTCTATATTATAGGTAAAGGTAGAAAATTTCTGTATCAAAATCCAGCAAAGCATAGTCAAAGGGGTTTTTTTGTCACATATTATAGGTAAAGGTAGAAGAATTTTTGTCAAATGTTGTGGCTGTAATTGCCCAGATAGACATGCTTTCAAAATGTGGAAGCATATACAATGCATGTGTAACTGTCACAGAGGATATACAATGCATGTGTAACTGCCAATCCATTGGTTCATGTCTGCTAATTTTTATCAAATGTTACCATCATTTGCATTCACTTGAACTGTAAATGGGACTGAAGTCCACTATGGCTTCTCAAAGTCTGCTAGTAGTTGAACACTTCAATCTGATTTACTACTTCAGCCTTATTGTCTAGCCGCTCTTTAGCTTGACTGTCCTCTGTGACAAGGTTCTCCATTTGGATATCCTAATCTTCTATTTTAGTATCACATGGAGTGATTACAGACTATACTTCACTGTTCCCAACAGGATGAGTCCATTTTTAAAGAGATTCAACTCCCCTTACAATGCTAATGCTCCTCTGACCTGTTTATTGTACTCCTCACTGTTACATTCTATCAGCATTTCAAAGTGACTGCTCTCTGTTTTATCCTGAATACATTCCAGACAGATGCTAATAGCTCATCACATTTGTCATATAATGAACCTTTGCATCCCAAAGAAGTTCAATAATAACTCCAACTGTCTCACGTAAAGCAACTTTTCTTTAACCATTGTGATGAGACAGTGAGAAATAATAGAATAGAAAAACAATGCATGGTATGATCCTTGCCCATTTGATATTCTCTTTGGAGTCTTGACTTCTTTCTTGAGTGTCTATTATAAGGATCTGCCCTTGAGGATTGGTTTGCTACCACTTATGGCAGTCATAGTGGTGTTTACTGATTTGATGTCAAAATGCTGTCCCCAAAACTTGGATCTGAATGATTTACTTGGACTTTTTTAGGACAGCCTCTTTCAATATTATGTGCAGTCTCAGTTGAGGGAGATGGAGATGGGGCAGCAGAAGTGGGATGGCAGAAGTGGTGGAACTACCGGCTGAGACGGTGACTACCACCTGAAACGCCTCCTGCTGAGGGAGATGGGACGGCAGAAGTGGTGGAACTACCGGCTGAGACGGTGACTACCACCATCATACCCGCATCGCAGTGACCGGGAACTCAAGATGAAATATCTTGTGCCCGCTGTGGAAAGTGAAATCCTGTTATTTCCTCCTGCGAACACCTGCATTGGATTACTTTTATCGCACAAATCATATGCCGATTTCTGCACCTTCAACACGTTTGCAATTCATCTTCATACTCAAACACTGTTTACCACACACACCAAATATCCAACACATTATGCAATTCTAGACTAACAACAAATAAAGAGCAATGGTGAATTGACAAATTAGTTCCTAAATCCAGTAAAATTAAAAAACATAAAAACAAAAAAACAAAAATCTTCCTAAGACAAAGCCAAATACTGTAAAGGATATTTTTTATTTTTGTGTTTGCCTGGTTGCCAACCATAATCATAGAAAGTTAGAAACTATTTTCATCGTATGACCATGTCCACCATGACAGCTTTTATTTATTTATTAATTTTCTTTAATCTTGATTTCTTCCATTTTTCCATTTTTTATCAATTACATCTCTTTCAACTGAAACTTTCTGATTTGCAGGTACAGATTCCTTTTCCCTGTTATTATTTATTTATATAATATTATTGCTAATTTATGTTGAAATTACATTTTATTATTATTTATTTAAATATATATTCATTTTAATTTTATCATTTTATTATTATTTATTACTAAATTTAATTCCTGAAAGGAGACATCGCAATTTAATCTATGAAAATGCCAAATAAAAAATTTCAAATCTTTGTGGGATCTTTACCACTTTCACCCAAATAAGATCTTGATCAGAGGTAGAAAAAATTTCTATTAAAATGTTGCTGTCTTCATTTGGCTATAAATAGAATGTCTGGGCCTGGCATTTTCAGAGCTCCAATAACAGTGCCTTCTGTGTTTGGTTGGTTCTGTCTGTGCTTGTTTTTCTCACTTTTTATTTGCTGAAGATTTTGTCAGAAAATGTTGCTGTCTTGATTTTATTCTCACATTGTATTTCAAACGTTTTTTTTTTTGGAAACTTGGCACCGGTTCGGAGATGAGTGTCACATTTTAAAAAAACAAGTGCCATTTTTGGCATACAGTGGGTGGCTGTTTGTTAAAGATGCAAGAATCTGGAAGTATACTGGGAGGATGAGCTGTCTTGTAAGAGGTGACTATGCGATGAAAGTTTGTGTGAAGTTGGAAAATGGATGTGCTGTCTCTGAGGAATTGAGACATTCTTGGTGCCGTGCCAAAGGATTATGGTGTTCTTTTTTCGTTTTTAAGAGTGCTGTGTTGTATATCTTTGTTCTGACACGATGGGCAAACACAATCTAATATGAAAGTTCTTGAAATGAATTGAGAACTGGAGTTTATAACTGAAGAAAAGATAGTGCTCTAGGACAGTTATGGAAGGTGAGAAGCTTGTGGTAATGTTCTGAGAGTGAGTTGTTTTTCTGAGTACATCAAGCAGATATACGAATTCATTCTGAGTGTGGGGTTTTGAAGTATAGCAGCATATCTGAATTGATGAAAATATCATGAAGACATTTTTTTAAAGAATTTGGTGAGATTTCTTGCTGTCGATAGTGATTCATTGGTTCTGTAAGAGAAGAATTACATACACAAGGAGGTCATTACAGCTATGAGTTCGCTAGATATTATTCTTTGAAGCTGTGTATGATAAAGAGGAGTTAGATCAGTGACAGTGATTTCTGAGTTTCATTTTCAGTTGATACTCTAACTGGAGTTGGTGCTTCAGTTACTCGAAGTTGATTGCATAAATTAACTACTCTTTAAACATATCTCAGAACTTGTCATTTTCACACATTAATCTTAGGATCAACGTGGCCAAAAATATATTTTGTTGCATCTCTTGTGTAGACTATGACTGTTTTGAAATTCATTTTTTCTTCATGAGATACTTGTTATTGTGTCTGCTCATCTTGTTTGATGATTTGTTGTCCTCTAGTGCTGTCTCTTGGCTAACGCTTCCAGCTGCTGTAACTTTGCCTTTAAAAGCCCCTTGTCTTCTTGCTACATGGCACTCTTCATGAAGTAACCTTCTAATGTCTTCCTACTCTCAATACCTTAGCCTCACATAGGTTCTCTTCAAGGTTTCCTCCTTGTAGCCACTGCTGTTATAATGAGACTACCACACCATATTTCAAGATTATTTTGGCACCCTGAAGCATTGTCATTCTTGAAGTACTATCATTGCTCAACAGTCATATGGCTATCATTACTTGCATCATACCACTAATTAACTGAATTTCCCACCCTTGATTCAAGCATTATTGCTAGAAATTCCCTACATGGCTGTCCTTCAGTCTTCTATGTTGCCATTGACATAGTGCACTAACTTAGAAAGAACAATTGATGAAAATCTTTTGTATACCACTGACCTTAATCTATTCTTAGTCCTTTGACTGTAGGATATGATACTCTTTGTGCTATACCATAACTGAAATTATCAACATATATTTGACTTTGTTACTGCTCTCTCCCAAACATAATTCTTTCATACTTAAATAACCTCAAGGCTGTCGCCTATCATACTTGTAACCTCAAGGCTATCTCCTTTGCTCTTATGGTACTTCTTGCAGTCATTCCTTGATTTTCCATTGGCAAATCTGCCATAATCATTTCCACACACTGTCATTTATCAAAAGACATGCATCATCTCAGGAAGGTTCTTCAAGTATTACCATGCATGTTTGAGTACTGTCACCTTGCGAACATGTACACATGCAAGTTTATGGGTTGTCCTCTTAATCCCTGTAGGTTACTCATGTTAGAAATCTTGTGAACTGCAACTTTTATCTCTGCATTATCTAGTCTATGAAAACCCCGAGACTCTCATTTGCTGTTTCAGCCATGGATGACTGTCATCTTCATATCATTAGCTTTGTAGGACTATCACCTTGTGGATTATACCATCCATCTTTTACAAAGCTTGAAGTCTTCTCTTCTGTTCTTCAGGACAGTCATGAATGATGATTATTTACAACTTTCTATTCTTCATTGAACCCTCCACACACGATGGGGCACCCTATCATTTGATATTTTCTATACCTGGTGAGATAGTGAACAGTGAAACTCTTTAATGCTTGACAAGGACAGTCTTTGTACAATGCAAAAGAAAGCAATGGATAACAAGGTTGCTCTTTCTTACAAATCTCTATAACATGACTATTTCAGCCTGACATACCATCCTTTGGCTCGCCATGTTACTAGCAAATAGGAACCTGCCATTTTCATGCTCTTGCTTCCCATCATAGTGCCTGTTTTTCAATAATGTGTCTGCATGAAATGCCACAACAACTTACTGTCACTGCTCCATTCTTCTTCCACAGCAAATTTCACTTGGCATGCCTCTATACATGTCCCTCTTGGCATTCGTAAGACTCTCATCTATGCATTCATTTCCTTTTACTAAGCTCATCCCATGATACTTTTGAACACATACTCCTACCCACATGATTTCTTCCTTGTAAAGAAACTGTCATTTGTTCCTTGTTGAATGTTTCTGTTCATGTTTCATTGTTTATACTCATTTTCTTTTGATGGAAACATTGCCCACTATAATGCCATAGTTGCTCCTCTTTTACTCACTTCCTTAGCTTTGAGTGTGATCATGGTTGTCTTCTTTGATATCATGTAACAAAACCATGGCTTTCACAAGCTTTCACAAACCCTTATGCCTTTCCTCAAACCCGCTTATCAAATCTTGGTTTTCTTGTCACTGAAACCCTCACTCCACATTAATTTAAGCAACATCATTCAATCATTTACATTTGACACAATGATATTACTGCTGTGATATACGTTGTTTTTCTTTGAACCATATGATACTCTAGACCTTCAAGACTAACATCTAGGGGTATCCATTAAGTATTCAAAACAAACTTTTATGAGCTAATAGAGACCCGATTCAAGGATTTTAAATATCTCTCATCATTGAAAACTTCAGACAGACTTGAAAACTTTAGTAGAGCTTAAATCCTTGACAGAACGACATACCTGGCAAGAGATGAGGAAAAGAAAGCATGGATTCAGCAATGTGGATGGAAAGTCTACAAACTCCTGGAAGTTTTCCAACATCCCATGCAATATACCAGCATGATCTCTTCTTCGATGCCCAAAGTGGAGCACTCGTTCACTAACAAACAGCAAAGCCCCACACTCTTTCAACGTGGGCAACATAACCTTCCTCTGGGTGCCTTAAATCTCTGTTTTATGGTTACCACGCATCTATTCTCCACCCAAAAAATTGCAACATGCCATGAATGCCCATGCAATTGAAGACTCCTCCAACTGTAAAGAAACAAAAGTCCTATTTTTCTCATGGGATATTAATGTGGAGACTTCAAGAAAAATTGTCTTTACGAGGATTAATCTTTTGCTTTACTCTTCTAGTGCTTATGATACTAAAAAATAGATGACTTCATCGTGGCATTCACATTTTCAAGGTTCAAAAAACTTACATTTCCCTTATTGAACTAGAACTACAAAAAATGTTGCCCTAAACCTTTTGAAAAGCATTTGTTTGATATTTTCTGCCAAAATGGTGCAAAATATATTAATAATAGCTTGGTGTATCACTGCTACAAGTCATATATATGTCCTTCACTGATGTTGCATCCCTCTCCACTGTAAACAACAGTGACCAATCTTTTTACTGTCATGATCATGTATTATTATTATTACCTTCTTGACTGGTACTCATGTTGTCCTTCTCATTACTCTTTGTCACTGTTCTAGAGATGCACTTTCATTAATGAAAATGGTTTGTCAAAAGTGAATGCAAACTGTGAAGAGACTCCTTAAAACCTTCTGAATAACCTCCACTTTGTTTGAAACTGCAAGTCCATGTAACTCTGTTGCTTCTACTGTCCATAGTGTATTCACTGCTCTCCATTCAATATGTCAGTGCTTTCCATCTCTATAATAGTCATCCATGCCTATGACTGTCATATTTTTGTGCTTTGTTATAACAGCAATGTCCTCTGAACTTCATGGCAGATATTTCCTTTTCAATAACAATTTCATGACAAATCTAGTCTCTTCTTTTCATGGGACGGTAAATTATTACAGTGGTTCCCTATTCTTCAAATGTCTGCCCTCTTTGCTCTTAAACAGTGTCTTAATCATCACTCTTTTGTAACAGTGCTCTTCATGAGATTTTTCAACCATTTCTCTACTATAAAACATGGCAATTAAGAAATTCCATAATGACTGTCCTTGACTCTTTTATGAAACCCTTGTCTTTGTTAGGGCTTCCAAGCTTCATGACTTATTGTTTTCACTGTCATGGTCCAATGATCCTGTAACAGTCTTATTCATATCACTGCATTCATAACAGTGATTGATTTGTCACTGTTGCATATTATAACGACGTCTTTTAACACTCTTCTATATCTCTTCATGCTCTATATGCTCTAAAATCATGACATATTGATCTCTCTCACTCACTGTTTTATGTATTCTGTCTGTACTGCTAATTGGATCAGTGTTTCATAGTAAAGCATTGTAACAATCGATGTCACTGCTTTTTGCATTGTAATCATTGTTTCTAAGCATTCCTTGTAGATATCACTGTCTTTACAACAGTCCATATCTCATGCTCCAGGACAGCGGTCATGTCTTAAGCTTTTCAAGTTGTGATGATCAACTTCTCCATGACTAGGATCTGTCCCTTTAACTTCCTCCTCCGATGTGACTCTTGAAAGAGTGGGTATATCTCATATAAAATCACGAATGTTTCTCTTCTAGAACAGTGAATGCAACTATGTGACAGCCAAAAGACCTGATAGAACAGTCGAAGATGCTATGGAAATAATGAAAACCTCAGGAACAGAGAAAGATCGTCTCCTTTTGTGCCTTATAATAGTGCATAAATCCTGCCCATGGCAGTGGTTTTCAAACTTTTGCATCACTGTGTTATACTCTGTAATGTCCCCTTATAGGACCCTATTCAATTTGCTCCAAAAACTTCCAATTAGGACTTGGATTTGATATCCCCCTAGATTTTTGCCAAGTTTTTCTATGACTTGGAGATCCTTGTCAACAATTCAAGCCTGGATCTATTGAAACTATTGCTGATTTGTTTGTATTGTAGTGGTTGATTATTCTTGCTCAATGCATAGGAACATAAATACTCAATAAGTAATATACTTCACTTGTAAATAGAGTAGGTTTCAGTTCACATAATTGACAAGAAATCTCTGACATGTCTTGCCTCTTAGGTCTACCACCAAAAATTGAAGCTACTCGGATATTGTCTTGAGAGTCCCCTAATGATGATATAGTCAGAAATCAGCATCCATGTCGAACTGGGACTAAACCACAATGCTGAAATATATTCAGTCTTCAGATTTTCAACGTGATGAAATATTGGAGTTACACTGACATCAATTAAATTCCTTGCCATGAGTGCCATTAGACAAGTTATATATTTGCAAAAGCCTGTGTGATCTATCATGTTGGATTCTACTTATTAATCCTCCATCAATGCAAGCAGAAGAGAAGGAATTTATTTGACTATCCTCCACTCATTAACATTGCCAAGCACTTTTTCATCACCTTCAATTCACAATGTCTTCCCCATCCCGTATAACCTCTTATGCTTATTTAGCAACATTTACCTGACTCCAAACATAGCCTATTATATAATCCACCCACAATATGAATCAATCTATGACCTGTATGAATAACATGTTTATGATGGTTCTTCAGTTTCATAGGTGGTGATTGAGATAGCAATAATATTTTGGGGAAATCACAAATGAAGCGATTGTATCCCAATATCAATGTGTATGATGCATCCCCGATGACTACTCCCTTCGTATCCTCCATGGTTTCATTGTCTTGTCTTTTTAACTCCTATTCCATGTTCGCCCTCTATCCTTGCCACAGTCATCTTAAGTTGCGACCCTAGATCATCTAGTATATTTGTTTATTTGATACTCAACATAGATTTTAATATATGTAGTTATTATTATTTATTAGCTGTATTTTACTATTATCATTTAATTATATTGTGATTATTTATTCCTTAATATATAATTAATATATTATATTCGATCATTATATTATAATATTAATAGTATATCATACTTTATTGATTGATATATCTATCATTAATATATTCATTTGTCAATATATATATATATTCGTTCATTGATCTATTATTTATATATATAATTATATTTATAATTTATTATTATTATTCTGTATTTAATAAAATTTCTAATAAATCCTATTTCAAAACAAGGACATCACATACTCTATCAATGAAAGTCTCAGGACAATATTGCACCTTCTTGAACATAAAACTTCTTCATATACAAGAGATGAATCTCCAAAAATAGAAACTCTCCAAAAGAAATGAAAAAGGCATCTTATACAATGCATCTCAATGCATGGACAATAAAAGTATTCTCATGAACACGGTGAATAGACTCAGTAAAACTGTAAAAACTCTATGTATGTTACTCAAAAACTCTTGAAGAAACATAAACTTCTGAAAACAAACACTAATCTCATAAAAATCTCTAGCAGAACATTGAGGAATAACAGTAAAGCTCTAAAAAAATAGTGATATTTCTTTGAAGATTGATAAAAACACTTGAAGCCACAAAAGAAAAGATGAATGCATTAGATCCCGTGAGTTTTCTTAAACCCTACCTCTTTCTGAAGAAAACTCCATGTCAAATGTTGTTCCTGGTTGCAAAACTATCTTCCATTTCTTTAACATCTTCTATTCACTATTGTAAATATGCCCTTCATCACTAGATACTTGTTGCTTTCATTACATAGCTTGTTTTTTCATTACATAGATTTGTTGTTTATTGATGAAAGATCACTGCTCTTGCTTGAAACTCTTTTATTTAAATCGGAACAGGAAATAATGGAGTTGTAGTAAATATTCAAATTTAATGTTTTAAAGACAAAGTTGTCATAAAGTGTATAAAAATGAAGAATTATGATACAGCCATATGAGAAGTAAAATTTTTATCTAAAGTAGATTTTCATACTAATGTTATTAATTATTATAGTTGTGCGAAAAATAAATAGTATTTTTATATTGCATTAGAACAATGTGATTGTACTTTTAAGAGATTTTGTCACTGTCCAAAAAAAATTACTATTTGAAAAAAAAATTACAAAATGAAACAAAAGATGTAGAAGAAATAATAAAATTTTGGTGTATTAAAGATTTTTGTCAGTATAATGATATACAAATGTTGAACAAAAAGAGGTTCCCTATAAAGATCCCTACAGATCACACATTGAGATTGTTGAAAATAGTTGAAATAACACTAATATTTTTATAATTATTATATGGTTTCTATTAAGTTTACTAATAGATTGATTTTTTTCCTATCAGGTTATTTTTAAAAGTATTTAGTTTTTTTAGTTTTCAAATAAACGATACTAATAAAAAAAATTTCTTCAATGCACGACTATTTTGCATGGTATTTCTTGTAAACATGAACAAAATATATGTCACAGAGATTTGACTCCTGAGAATATTTTGTTAAATTTTGATAAAAATTATCTATGCGCAAAACTTTATGATTTCAATATAAGCAAGTCAATTAAATATGATTTCAATTTCAACACCATTGGTAATGTAACTCGATTGAAGTTAGAACCATGTTTAATTAGATTACTTATACTGAAATAAAAAATAATTGCGCATATATAATTTTTATCAAATTTCAACAAAATATTCTAAGTCAAATCTTTCTGATAGATATTTTGTTCATATTTTAAAAAAATACCATGAAGAAAAAAATCTCATTACTGTCTTTTATTTGAAAACCAAAAAAGGTAAAGATTTCTACAAATAACCTAATAAGAAAAAAAAATCAGTCAATTATTAAACTTAAGAGAAATCATATAATAAAAATAAAAATATTAATGTTGTTCCAACTAACCTCAACAATTTCAATATGTGATTTGTAAAGATCATCACAGAGAACCTCTTCTTGTTCAGCATGTATATATCATTATGCTAACAGAAATCTTTAATACATTGAAATTTTTCAATTTCTTTTATATCTTTTATTTCATCTTTTAATTTTTTTTGTTTAAACATGAATTTTGTCTAGACAGTAACAAAATCTCTTAAAATACAATCACATTATTTCAATGCAATATAAAAATATTTTTTGTATTTTACATAACCATAATAGCTAATAACATTAGTATGGGAATCTATTTTAAATAAAGTTCACTTCTCATATGACTGCATCATAAACTCTCATTTTTATGCGCTTTATGACAACTTTGTCTCTAAAACAATAAATTTCAATATTTACTATAGCTTCATTCTTTCCTCTTATCATTCATCTGATTCAAATTGTTTCCATATACAATCAGTCATGATCCAGGAACTGTGTGAAAAGTATCTACAAAAAATATAATAGATCAGTTAAAAAAATGTGGTAATCAAATTGATACCAATCTAGAGGTGATTGTTGCCTTTTTGAAAAGAAAAGAAGCACACAATAAAACTATTTGATAAATAAAGTGTAGAAATCTCAATGTCTTCATTTTAATGTGTACATAGGTAGAAAACATTCACTTATAGAACAAGTGTTAATAGTTAACCAATTACTTAGTTTAGGGAATGCATTAATTTTTAAATTGTAAACCTAGGTTTTGTATTTTTTTGTATTCAAATGTATTTCATTTATATTCCTAATACTTGAAATTATATTATTAATGTTATCCAATTCGGTCCCTAGGCGTTAATTGTATTTAAAGCTCAAATTTTACCTTGGTTTACATTTGCTCATATTCTTGGGATGTTTTCTCTCCTAGTTAGTCTTTCATTTTAATGGCCCTAAGTGTAGGATAGGTTTTCCTTGTTTCAAAAAAGATTCATATCCTTAGATACTTTAAGAGTGCACTTAAATATGTCAAAAAGGCTCTTTTATTACTTATCCAAAACGTCAAATGTGTCAATACAGTGCTTTTATTTCTTTGTAAAAGCTAATTTAAGAGCAAAAAAAATGAAGAGGTCACATGTTTCTCTTTTGGGAGGGACTTTTAGTTTTCCTTTTGTTCAAATTTCTTAAATCTAAGCCCAAACTCATGGTCAAAGGACAGTGGAAAGAGAAAGCAAGCCCTAGATTCATGCCTTGGTCTTTCATGGCTGCTGAAAGCAATGACGGTTCAAGAAGAACATCAGCATATTCAATGCTACAGAAGAAGATCCATAAAAAGGGGAAAGGTTTCAAGACTAAGAGCAAGTGAAAAGAGAGGATCCACATGGTTTTAATGAGGAACAAGTAGTCTCAAGGACAAAAAATAGCAATCTTGATGAATAATAGCAGATTTTCAAGAAAAAGCAGTGATATTTCATCAATGAACAACAGATATGGGCAAAGGAACAAGTTATGTAATGAAAGCAGCAAGTATCTAGTGAAGATGAGCAGATTTACAATAGTGAACAACATATATCAAATGAACGGAAGACATTTTTGCAATTAAGAACAGTAGTTGACATGAAGTTCTCCTCAGAAAGAGGTAAGGTTTAAAAAAACTCACGGGATCTAATGCATTCATCTATTCTTTTGTGGTTTCAAGCATTTTCATCAATCTTCAAGGAAGTATCACTATTTTTCTAGAGCTTTGCTGATGTTCTTCAAATGTTTTGCCAGAGATTTTGATGAGATTAGTGTTTGTTTTCAGACATTTATGTTTCTTGAAGAGTTTTTTACTATGATACATAGAGCTTTTACTGTTTTATTGAGTCTATTCACCGTTTTCATGAGAATACATTCATTGTCCATGCATTGGGATGCATTATATAAGATGTCATTTTCATTTCTTTTAGAGAGTTTTTCTATTTTTGGAGATTCATCACTGGTATATGAAGAAGTTTTCTCTTCAAGAAGGTGCAATATTATCCTAAGACCTTCATTAATAGAGTAGAACAGTGATGCAAAAGTTTGAAAACCACTGTCATGGGTAGGATTTATGCACTGTTATAAGGAACACAAGGAGACAAAGAGTGTAAAAGTTTCAGAGATCAACAACTATTGATTGTTCTATGAAAGGATCAATCATTACCTTCTGGAGGTCTTTCTCTATTCCTGAGATTTTCATTATTTTCATAGCATCTTCGATTGTTCTATCATCTTTTTTGGTTGTCACATAGTTGCATTCACTGTTCTAGGAGAGAAACATTCATGGTTTTATATGAGACATACCCACTCTTTGAAGAGTCACATTGGAGGAGGAAGTTAAAGGGACAGATCCTAGTCATGGAGAAGTTGATCATCACAACTTGAAAACCTTAAGACATGATTGTTGTCCTGGAGCATGAGATATGTACTATTGTAAAGACAGTGATACTAATATCTACAAGGAATGCTTAGAAATGGTGATAGCAATGACATCCACTGTCACAGTGCTTTACTATGAAACAATAATCCAATTAGCAATAAAGACAACATACAAAAAATAGTGAGCAAGAGATCAATATGTCATGATTTGAGAGCATATATAAAGCATGATGAAAAATAGAAGAGTGTTAAAAGGTGTCGCATAATATGCAAGACGCTGACAAATCACTATTATGAATGACAGTGATATGAATAAGACCGTTAAAGGATCATAGGAGAAAACAAGAAGTCATGAAGCTTGGAAGCCCTAACAAATACAAGGGTTTCATAAAAGAGTCAAGGACAGTCGTTAGGAGATTTCTTAATTGCCATGTCTTATAGCAGAGAAATGGTTGAAGAATGTCATGAAGAGAAACTGTTACAAAAGAGTGACGATGAAGACACTGTTCAAGAGCAAAGAGGGCGGACATTTGAAGAATAGGGAACTGTTGTAATAAGTCATTGTCCCATGAAAAGTAGAGAATAGATTTGTCATGAAATTGTTATTGACAAGGAAATATCTTTTTGGTTCCGAACAACTTCTAAAAAATGATGCTTTTCAAATTTTTTTAACACCACTCATCTTCAAACCCGTGTCAACTTAAAAAAAAACCCCATTTCAAATACAGTGTGAGAATAATATCAACACAACTCTAAATACTTTGAACTAAACTATGCATTACACAAACATATTTAATTCCATTTCTGAATGTGCCACCCATATCTAAATCTCTCAGACGTTTTTAAAAACACAAAGGATAATCATCATAGTATAAAAATGGCTTTGCAGACAGGGACAAGCAAATTTCTGAAGATGATTGAAACAACTCCACGTATACTTTCAAAAGAACTTGGCTATGCACACAAGGTAAATAGACTGTCATTTAATAAACACGATACACATCAGCTCCCCTGAAAGAATATTTCCAACATGTGCCAATTAATTATCTGCTACATGCACACCTTCATAAAAAAAGCCTTTTAGCAGGCAAGAGATGACATGGCAAGTGAATTACTTGGCACAAACAAGGAGACAGAGTTAGCTAAAGCACACAACCAACTAGCTCAACCGTGGCGCAACCAAGCACCCAAACATCTCAAGCAACTCAAGTGATAATCCAATTCATCCTCTGAGTCTCAAAAACTAACAAGAAGACAAGCAACTAGCTGACAAGCAGTTCAAACCAATTCTCTGAAATTTATAGAACCTTGATCATCAAAATTTGACATCAATGACAACATACTCAATGTGAATAAATCTTTTTCTTCACTTTTTACTAGGTTTTTGAAGTGTCGTAGCATACAAATTGCATTGCAACGAGACATGAATATAATATAGAACACAAATAAAAAACCATAGGGAAATTGATGGAACTCTAGAAACCCGCACATGTAGGAGTAAGGAGCATACATAATAAGAGCTTATAGAAATCTTCAACTCCAAATAGAGACTATAATTATTTAAGTAATGGTGAACACTGTAAAAAGCTTTTGAGGGCAACCATTACAGGGCAAAACCATGTACAAAGAATAGACATCAAAAAACACAAGTTGAAAAGCCTAGTGAACTTCATTCCCTACCCATTACTTACAATAAAAAAGGCAAACAAAAAATGAGTGCGACATTGTCACACAAGCCTTAAGCAATGCAAACCCTAATCCAACTGAAATATGATAGGCGGCAAGGCTATAAGATAGCACATAAAAAATGATTTCATAACATTGCAAAGGCATCAGATAGTACAAATTTAAATGCATTTTCAAATCCAAGATGAAAATTCAACAGCCTCAAACAGATTCAACTGCAAGTTTACACTAAAACTCCAAAAATCTATGTAAACATGGCTGGATATAGAAGCAAAAATATTTTTGATTGATTACTTTTTGTCATAATAGAAAGAAAACACAACAAGAAAGAGTAATGCCTTTATTAATAACTTTTTTAAAAGGTTGTCTCAGAAGTGACACTAAGTGAAGAGCCTTTGCACTTTGGAGACTTGCGACTTGACTAGGCACCATGAAATACATTAAACATGTGTGACACCCAACAAGCTTCATGGCAGACTCAATTTCTTTTGTAGCAATATCATCATTAATTATGATTCTAAATCTAACAGTTTTTGAGTTAGATGAATTCATTGTGAGATCTAGTCTCTCTTCTTCTTCATTAGAACTGAATTTTGAATGCTCCCGAATTAAAAAAACCTCAGAACATGTTTCAGTTGCTTCTTCTGCCAATGTCAAGTTCTGCTTCATTCAGCTCACAAATAAACAAAATGTAGGCTTTCAGCTACTTAGTGCCAATTGAGTTTGTACAATAAAAGAAAATGAAAAATGTCGCACCACAGACAAGGCAGGTGAAAACATGATTCTTGAGGAGTGAACTACTTGCAAAATGGCACAGTGAAAACATAAGTCTTGTGAAGGGACTAATAATTTAGATAAAGCATTGTGATGTCAACACTTATATAAAAATAGAAATATTCTAATTCATTTTCTATCAATCATCTTAAATCAAGAATGAGAAATTAATTTGATCTTATTATTCTCTTGATTTCAATATGGCATGTGTTCTAGAGAAACATAGTAGTGGCACTGATCTACATTAATGATTTTATCTATAAATTTGTTAAAATTATTAAGTTTATAGTATAACTATATACCACATCAAAACTGTACAAATGGTAGTTAAGTAAATGCTCTAAAGATTGAATCATATAGATTTGTAAGGTTATGTCAAATTGGTGTATGGTCACATGTTTTGAGTTCAATTCTTTTTTAAATGTTATTAAAAAAATATTTTAAATATTTTTCAAATTTTCAAAAAAGAAATTCACTAATTTTTTTGTTACTAGATATGAGAGATTAGATTGGACCAAAAATGTATTGTTGTAATTTCTTGTGCATTTAATTATTATTGATAAATATTAAAATTGTATGATATATTTACTATGACAATATTAATATGTTGATTTTAAGATAGATAATGAAACTCGTGGATGGAAATCTCCTAATCAAATCAAGGGAGAGGAAAAAGACACATTTAACTTTGGATGCATCATTTTCTACTGCCTTAGAAGGGGAGACCATCCTTTCCATCATATTTCAACATGTCAAAATGGAATAAAAATTGGTCATCATGATATCTCGACCATTAGTCATATTATGGAGGCCCATGACATTGCAAATTCACATCTACAATGTTTTCAAAGGTAAGGGATTTCTTATAGGATTTATTATAAAAAACTATTTGAATATATAAATATAAGAATTTAATTGTGCAATTTATTATTTCAGGCCTAAACTACATGACATCGAGGTAAGTCCATTTTTTATAGTAACAGGATTTAAATTTGCTAAAAAACAAGTTTATCCAAGTGACTGGGACAATATAACATATCAAAGGATAACAACTCATATTAATTCCCAATGAGGACATACATATGTATATAATGACTTGTGTGAACTACTTAGAGCTTTCCAAAATCTATATTGTTATTATATAGATCACCCTCCATCTATACAGGTATAAAATAATGTGAGAGAAATAAATTAAAATTTTAAAAACTATAATTAGCTGACATTCTTAAAAGATAATAATATTTAGTAAAATAGTTATAAATTTAGTTATTATATAGCTTAAAAATCTTTTCCAAAAAATAATTTTTTATTTCTGAATGTATGAAAGGCTTTCTTCAGTAGCAGACCTAATGAAATATTAGGGTACTTCCAAGATAACTTTCTGAATTTATGTTTTGAAGTTTTCCAGATTATGAGGTCTCATTGCTTCCAAGAAGACGCTTTAATGATTTTGTAAACTAAATTAAGAAACAAGTTGGTTACTACTTCAGATTCATAAATAATAGACATCTTCCTTTGAAATATTAACAGTAGTTTTGAAATATAGAAAGTTTTATGAAATTTTAAAACAATTCTTATAACTACAGGCTAAGTAACAGGGTTCGCCGAATTTCATGCTTGAAGTTCGAAAATCAGAAAACATTTAAAATAGGTATGAAATTCACAAAATTCGTGTCTAAATTCGTACGGAGAAAATGCTAGGTTTTTTATCAGACTATATCTACGCACGAACATTATCAAAAGGGGTTTCTTAAAATTTTTTAAAGCTAGGGCTTAAACTTATTTTGTTGCCAATTCACATAGTTCGTCGCCTGCGAACAACTATATAAGGCATTTCATTTTGACGTGTGACGAAAGTTGAGGGAAGGGTTAGAGGGATGAACCACGAACAACACAACCTTTGGCACGAATTTCTTCAATGGAGTTTCTTTGCACACAAAGTTCTTCCGTGCAGATTTCTACTACGAATTTCATGTATTTACTTTGGCTTGCCATGCTTTATACAAATACTTTTTCTAATACTTTGGCTTGCCTTGCTTTATAACATTTTAATTATGTATGATTACTTTTAAAAAAAACTTAATATTTTTTTTTAAAAAAATAAAAATTTAATAAAATTAACATTTAACGATATAAATTTAATGTTATGTACTTTTTAATTATTAAATTATCATTTAATAGATTCACATTTAATGTTATTTTATTATTATTTTTAGTATTAATCTTTAATAATTAAAATTTAATAAATAAAATATTTTATTTTTATGGATTTTGTTTATAAATTAATTCCATATGGCAAATTTAATGTCGAATTTTTCCAAAATTTTTCTCCTTGTCGAACTTAATCTGAATTTTATTGTTGCCAAACTCGAACTCAAACCTTGTGACTTCGACTACATTTTCTATGCCCTCACTACAATTTATATATTTCTCAATATTCTTGATGCAGGAGCATCCTGGGTGTAAGAGCAATCTTGCATCACCCAAAAATATTTATGTTTTTATATTCAATAAGGGTTATTTTGTGCAGAGCTGCTATTTATGGAAAGTTACTATTTTTGGTAATTTTCGTATGTGCTCAGAATGATCTGATTTCTTTCTTGGAGGTTCATTTTGGTCATATAAGTCTGCCAGTAAAGTTTCATTGCCAGATCAAGTGCATGTTGGAAGATATTGAAGATTTTCGGTATTGGCAGCAGGGTACAGAAACTTTGAACTCAGTTTTGAAGGCTTTAGAGGCCCCGGATGAGGTCGAGAATTGGGGTGACGGGCGCTTGCGCGAGTCAAGCCTGTAGAGCGCTTCGTGGCGTTTCCGAAATGGGGTTATAATAGCCGAGCAGGTCAACGGGTGATGACTTATGGTCTTCGGAAGTTGGGCCACCTGAAATAGCGAAAAATAATTTTCTTCAAAATTTCTGTTCGAGTTTCAAAGGTTAGCTTGAGCCGACTATGATGTAATAAAATGTAAAATAAAATAATTCTAAGTTTGGTCGGCCTTATTGGCTAAAAATTCTGGAACCTTCCCAGGCGGTGAAAAAAATTGCCTATATAAGGAAGGCTGTATTATTGTCTTAGGCAGTTCAGAATAGTTCTGGGTAGTAGATCTGGGTATTGATTTGAGGCTTTGTCCTACAGAATATTGTAAGGAATGCCCATGTGGCTTTGCATATTGTAATTCTGAAAGTTTGTAATTCCACATTTGTGGAGATAATAAGAAGCCAATTTTCTGTTCTTCCATATTATTGTTGTTATTTCTCTATTTCTGTTATGTGTTTGTGGTATTAAGGGGAGCACCCTTCATCAAGTGGTATCAGAGCAGGAGTTCTTGAGTGTGTAAACAGATCGCCGACTGTGAGGCAGTTTGCACCAGGACCGTGGCTAGGGTTTCAGCGCGCATCGCGAAAATACCTCCACGACGAGACCGTGGCGGAAGAGTTGGTGCTGTGACACCTGAGGTTAGAGAGCTGCAGAGACAAGTGCGAGCATTGCAAGAAGAGATTCGCAGAGGAATGAATCTCAATGTCAGAGACGAAAGCGAGGATGAAGCCGAAGAAGAATATCAATAAGGAGAAGCCGAAATTGTGAACCAGGAGGAAGAAAGACTTTTTCGGGCCATTTCCAAGATTGGGAAAAGACCTAAGATTGAGGTTCCTACATTTTCTGGAAATCTTAACCCAGAGGAATTGATTGACTGGATCAATGAATGTGAGGAATATTTTGAGTACGAAGATGTTGACGATCCTGATAGGGTCAAATTTGCGAAGGCTAGATTGAAAGGTCATGCGAAGATCTGGTGGCAAGAAATTCAATTAGAGCGAAATAGAAGAGGGAAAGATAAAATCACAAGATGGGATCGGATGGTGGATAAATTGAAGCGACAGTTCATTCCTGTTGATTATGAGCTTGACTTACTAAAGAAAATGCAAAATTTGAAGCAAGCAGGAAGATCTGTTTAGGAGTATACAGAGGAGTTCTATCGACTTCTCATCAGAACAGGCCATGCAGAAGCTGATAAAGAGAAAGTTGCCCGATACCTTAATGGGTTAAGGCCAAGCATTCAGGAGGAGCTGAATCTGGTTCGAATGAACAGTATTGAAGAGGCATACCAGTTTGCCGTAAAAGTAGAGGAAAAACTGAACAAGAAGTTTGAGAGCAGACAAAACGGAAGAGGTCGCGGTGGACGATCTAGTGGACGGTCATATGGTGGCCGAAATGAAGATCCGAAAAAGAAGGATGAGGCCAGTAGCAGTCAGAATCAGCGAGAAAATAATTCCAATCACTTCCAGGATCAGAATAATAGAGATCAGAGAGGAAGAGGAAGAGGACAAGGATCTGGAAGAGGTGGCTTCCGTGGAACATGTTTTCACTGTGGAGAAGAAGGTCATAGGGCATTTGAATGTCCTCAGCGCCAAGGTAGAACAGACAGGAGAAATGAAGGCCAGGCCAGAGTTGCACATGTAGATGAAGATGTCAGATCATCAAATTTTGAAGATGCTGAAAGAGGAGAAACGTTGATTAACAGAAGAATCCTGTTGAGTGGTGAGAATGAACCTGAGCAAAGAAGGAGCCTGTTTCGCACCAGGTGCAAGTGTGAAGGTAAATGTTGTGATGTGATTATTGATAGTGGAAACACTGACAATTTGGTGTCAGAAAAGATGGTGACAAAGTTGAAGCTTAAGAGACAGAAACACCCACATCCATATCGGATTGCCTGGGTACAGGATGACCACAAGGTCATGGTCAATGAACAATGCCTAGTGAAGTTCAAGATCGGTGGGTACCAAGACGAGGTACTATGTGATATCATCTCTATGGATGCATGTCATATGTTATTGGGTAGACCGTGGCAGTTTGACAGATGTGCTGTACACGATGGTCGTACGAATACCTATTCCCTGACAAAGGATGGAGTGCGACATAAGCTAAAACCATTGAAGGAGACCGAAGAAAAGGTATGTGGTAATGCAAGAATAACATTTGTTGATGGAAGGAAATTCCTAGATGGTATGAGGCATGAGCATGTATGTTTTGCTTTAATTCCAAAAGCTGGTAAAGAGGAAGTAGAAGATGTTCCTGTAGAAGTTGCAGATTTGTTGAATGAGTTTCAGGATATTGTATCCGATAACGTGCCTGATGGATTACCACCAGTCAGGAAGATCAGTCGCCAGATGGACTTGATCCCAGGAGCGAGTTTGCCGAATAAGGCAGCACACAGAATGACACCTGCAGAAAGTGAGGAGTTGAACAGACAAGTACATGAACTGTTACAGAAAGGATTGATCCGTGAGAGTCTGAGTCCCTGTGCTGTACCAGCGGTATTAGCACCAAAGAAGAATGGAGAATGGAGGATGTGTACAGATTCTAGGGCAATAAACAAGATCACAATCAAGTACAAGTTTTCATTGCCACGAATGGATGATATTATGGACTGTTTGAGTGGAGCTGTGTATTTCTCAAAGATAGATCTGAAGAGTGGATATCATCAGATTCGGATTAGAGAAGGAGATGAATTGAAGACTGCCTTCAAAACAAAGGAAAGACTATATGAGTGGTTAGTCATGCCTTTTGGGCTAACCAATGCACCGAGCACTTTCATGCGGCTTATGAACGAGGTTCTGAAAGAATTTCTGGGTAAGTTTGTCATTGTTTACCTAGATGATATTTTGATCTTTAGTAAGACATTGGAGGAGCATATGATGCATATTCGTATGGTATTTGAGAAGTTGAGAGAAGAGAAATTGTTGATTAATTTGAAGAAGTGCAGTTTTGTGAAGAAAGAGTTAGTGTATTTGGGATTTGTAGTTTCAGCAAAAGGTTTGAAAATGGACCCAGAGAAGGTACAGGCTATTCTTGAATGGCCTACTCCAAAGAATGCTACTGAGGTAAGGTCTTTTCATGGTCTAGCTAGCTTTTACAGAAAGTTTATCAGAAATTTTAGCAGTATTTGTGGACCCTTGACTGAAACAATGAGAGGGGATAGAAAAGAGTTTAAGTGGACTAATGGGGCAGAAAAGAGTTTTCAATTATTGAAACAAAAAGTTACAGAACAACCTGTTTTAGCACTTCCAGATTTTAATAAGGTGTTTCAAGTAGATTGTGATGCTAGTGGTACTGCAATAGGAGCTGTTATGAGCCAAGAAGGTAAACCTGTTGCGTATTTTAGTGAGAAGTTAAATGATGCCAAGAGGAAATATTTTCTTTATGATCAGGAATTTTATGCTATAGTTCAGGCATTAAAGAAGTGGAGACATTATCTGCTTCCTAAGGAGTTTGTTTTGTATACTGATCATCAAGCTTTGCAATATTTGAATAGTCAAGAAAAGTTGAATCAGAGGCATTTGAAATGGGTTGAGTTTTTGCAGAGTTATACATTTGTTTTGAAACACAGGAGTGGAAAGTCTAATAGGGTTGCAGATGCTCTTAGCAGAAGGCAACTATTACTGACAGAAATGTAGATTGAAGTGGTTGGGTTCAAGGAACTCAAGAATTTGTATCCAGAGGATCCTGATTTTGGTGAAGCTTGGAAAGCTTGTACAGAACCTGTTACTCTAGACAGGACGAAATGACTGGATTTCATCATCCAGGACGATATGCTATTCAAAGGGAGTCAATTGTGCATTCCACGAAGTTCTATGAGGGAGAATCTCATCAAGGAGAAGCATAGCGGAGGATTGGCTGGACATTTTGGTCGTGACAAAACCTTTTTTTTGGTTAGTGAGAATTACTATTGGCCACAGTTGCAGAAAGATGTGAAGAAGTTTGTACAGAGTTGCAGAGTATGTCAGATGGTGAAAGGAGTGAAGCAGAATATAGGGTTGTATCAGCCATTACCCGTACCAGAGAAGCCTTGGGAGGATATCAGCATGGACTTTGTTCTTGGTTTACCGAGGACTCAGCGGGGACATGATTCAATTTTTGTAGTGGTTGACAGATTTTCAAAGATGGCACATTTCATTCCCTGCAAGAAGACTAATGATGCTGTTCATGTAGCAGAATTATTTTTCAGAGAAGTAGTGAGACTTCATGGTTTTCCAAAGACCATAGTTTCAGATCGGGACACTAAGTTTGTTAGATATTTCTGGCGAACATTATGGAAGAAGTTGAAGACAGATTTGAAGTTCAGTTCATCACATCACCCACAAACTGATGGACAGACAGAGGTGGTGAATAGGAGTTTGGGAAATCTGCTGAGATGTTTGGTTGGGGATAAGCCAACAGGATGGGATTTGATTTTACCACAGGTAGAATTTGCATACAATAATTCTGTCAACAGGAGCACTGGTAAATCACCATTCCAGATTATATATGGAAGTAGTCCAAGAAATGCATCTGAGTTGAGAAAGATAGAGAAAGGAGAAATAAGTAGTGCTGAGGCTGAGGATTTTGCAGAACATTTGAAGAACATCCATGGGGAGGTGAGGAAGCATATTACCAATATGAACGCACAATATAAGGCTAAGGCAGATGAGAAAAGGAGGTATAAAGAATTTCAGGTTGGTGATGAAGTCATGGTTCATTTGCGGAAGGAGCGGTTTTCAGTTGGTACATATAACAAGTTGAAAATGAAGAAGTTTGGACCATGTAAGATATTGAAGAAGCATGATTCAAGAAATGCATATGAGGTAGAATTGCCTAGTGAGCTGAATATTTCACCAGTGTTTAACATTTCAGATCTGACAGAGTATCATGAAGGAGGTGTTGAAGATGAGATCACAGCAGCACAGTGGAGTATTTCAGCAACTAGTTCAGACACTAAGGAGATTGAAGATATACTGGATAGTCGTGTTGGCAGAAGCACAAGGAACAGGACATATGAAGAATATCTGGTCAAGTGGAAAGGACGACCTGTTGAAGATTCATCATGGCTAACAACGGAGGAGGTTAACCGTCTTGGTTTTCCTCTACACACCTGAGTCGTGACAGGGTCACTTCTCAAATTACCCCGGGTGTCTGATGCAGGAGCATCCTGGGTGTAAGAGCAATCTTGCATCACCCAAAAATATTTATGTTTTTATATTCAATAAGGGTTATTTTGTGCAGAGCTGCTATTTATGGAAAGTTACTATTTTTGGTAATTTTCGTATGTGCTCAGAATGATCTGATTTCTTTCTTGGAGGTTTATTTTGGTCATATAAGTCTGCCAGTAAAGTTTCATTGCCAGATCAAGTGCATGTTGGAAGATATTGAAGATTTTCGGTATTGGCAGCAGGGTACAGAAACTTTGAACTCAGTTTTGAAGGCTTTAGAGGCCCCGGATGAGGTCGAGAATTGGGGTGACAAGCGCTTGCGCTGGTCAAGCCTGTAGAGCGCTTCGTGGCGTTTCCGAAATGGGGTTATAATAGCCGAGCGGGTCAACGGGTGATGACTTATGGTCTTCGGAAGTTGGGCCACCTGAAATGGCGAAAAATAATTTTCTTCAAAATTTCTGTTCGGGTTTCAAAGGTTAGCTTGAGCCGACTATGATGTAATAAAATGTAAAATAAAATAATTCTAAGTTTGGTCGGCCTTATTGGCTAAAAATTCGGGAACCTTCCCAGGCGGTGAAAAAAATTGCCTATATAAGGAAGGCTGTATTATTGTCTTAGGCAGTTCAGAATAGTTCTGGGTAGTAGATCTGGGTATTGATTTGAGGCTTTGTCCTACAAAATATTGTAAGGAATGCCCATGTGGCTTTGCATATTGTAATTCTGAAAGTTTGTAATTCCACATTTGTGGAGATAATAAGAAGCCAATTTTCTGTTCTTGCATATTATTGTTGTTGTTTCTCTATTTCTGTTATGTGTTTGTGGTATTAAGGGGAGCACCCTTCATCAATTCTGTAGCAAAGGCATTTTACCAAACAAAATTCAAATAGTTCAAGTGCCTTGTTAGTGCTTTCACATATTTTTTTGATGTGTGCCAGAATGATTGCATTTGTCGTGTCTAACAGGTTTTTGTTGGGTGTGAAGTCCGACTGTTCGGTTCATATTCCCTGACTGTTCCTTTTCTTCTTCCCATCTTTGTCTCTTCGTCTTCTCTTGAAGACTATTGTATAAATATGAGCGCAAAGCCCTTTGAATGTAAGTTGTAATGTTTGAATAAAACATTTGCTCTGCTCTCTGATGGACGTAGCCAAATTGGTGAACCACGTTAAACCTTGTGTCTCTGTCTCTGTTTTGTGGTTTCTAATTTGTCTACTAATTTTACAATTGGTATTAGAGCATTTAAGATCTGGGGAGAGCAGGCAGACAATTGCAGGTCCAAGACAAGAAGAAACCTGTTAAAAAGAAACTGTTAATGAGAGGAAAATAGTGGGAAAAGACTCCCAAATATGTGGCAGAGAAGCCCCCAAAATAAATAAATAAAACAAAAAAAACAAATTCTTGGAAAGGCAGTAAAAGATTGCAACACTCCTGGCAATAGGAAGATGAATGGACCTCTCTTACTTGCAGAGAGTTTACGATATTCCCTTATGAGGTTTTTTTATGAGACTTGGCTGTTTTCTTCTTTTTTTTCCCCTATCCGCCTAAGAAGTTTTATGCTAAGAAACCGACTATGCCTTGTATTGTCAAAAGGAAGTTTGATAATGTGGAGGAGATCGTGGGTGTGAGGAAATGTGAGGTGGGAGGTCAGACAATACTTGATGCCCCACCTCTGCAATTTGCATGACTTGTGGGGAGAATCCCAAAAAACTAAAAGAGGGAGAATTTGTAAGTAGAAGTAATAACAAATTGGGGGCATGTGTTGGCATTTCAAGGTGTTGTATCAAATTTGTTTAAACACCGTCACACTCGAGGCGCTTCAGCTTTAATCATTGGATATGTGAGGGTTGAAAGGGGATGCCTACCAATTTTCGATGCCTTCGTTGGCTTGGGTATGTGAGCAGTCGTTCAATGGTAGTTTCTAGCACTTTGTAATTGATGCACGACAAGTGTTTGACAACATGATTGAAAGAGATTTAATTTCTTGGACTGTGATAATTAGCGGATATGTTCAACAAGGTTAGGCAGGGGAAGCCTTGGAGACCTATACACGAATGATGCCTAGTAATATGAAGCCAATAAATCCATCTTCACGTGTCTTCTAAAGGCCTATGCAGGGGTAGGATCAACTACATTACAACTGTGTAAACTATAAACAAATCCACTTCCCAACTCTCTCCAGATGCACGCGAGCTGAAATGGATTGACATCAAGTCTATGTGGAATTTGAAGAGGCGTGTCAAATGGCGTTGCTGGAAGCCACTCCAATTCTGGATGCTGCAGACAGAGTTGAGAAAGCATTCACAACCAGAAGCATGGCAGCCATTTGTGTCAGTAAAGAACCTTTTAAAGTTAGCAAAGAAAGTCCTTACACGTGTCTAAAGGATTAGAATGAAAGATGGCATTCTGAATATCACCATTCCCAAGTCCAAAAGCTTGGGAGGGTGGTAGATTAGAAAAGGAATTACAATGCCAGGTCTAATACTAGGAGTGGGCAAGAGTATTCGGTATTTGATGAGATAGACTAGTCGTGCAAGGGCAAGAAGTCCATTGAAAAGAAGGCTACGACGGAGAGGAACGCTGTGGGGAAATGTTCTGTGCATGATAGAAGATGTAAGACCGTGAAGAGTCACAACAAAGAGGGCTCTTATAATTTGGCAATTCTTTGTTTTGGCATTCACCAGATGCAAAGACTCTATTGTTAATCTCTTTGTAGGCACATGTAGTCCATAGATGCTTGAGCGGTTTGAGAAAAGGCGTGCAGATTTTGCTCGTTGAAGGTCTTTTGTTTGGCATGTTTGTGTGGAATCTGATGATGGGCATAGACAGAGGCGGTTTTTGGACCTGTGTTGTTCTTGGTAAAAGTTTTACTGGCAGCAATATTGATAATAGTGATGTCTACTTGACTCATTTTAGAGCAATTATAGTTTCAGTTTTATGGAAGAATTTTATTGTCATGAGATGGTTTCCTCCATGTGATTGGAGATGATTAAATTATTATGTCATGGTTGGCTCTTGATTAGAGCATTGGCATGGTACATGTTCTCTTGACAGGTTATGCTCTTTGGAGCATGAGGTTTTGATTTGTGGAGATCAAGTTGTCAAGTTGTGTTCCCAGGATATGCAGACGTGCAGTGGGAGTTTTGACAATTGGTCTTGTTAGTGCTCTTGGTATCGAGTACTTTGGCGGATTGACCATGGAGGTGCTCTTGAAAACTAAGAGACTTGGGTGAGGCTAGAGTTCTCTTGATTTAGAGAACATTTGTTGAGGCAATTTTCTCTTTGGAGGTTTTAGCATGAAGACCGAGGAGCCTGCACCTGTGGATGGATGCGAGTTCATTATGGACCTAGAGGAGATTGTTCTTGGAGAAGAGTCATTGTGACTTGGAGTATCTTGGAGGATCATTCTCACTCCCTAATCTTGGTCTACTCGACATATTTATCTCCTTGTGCATTGAGTTTAGGAGATGGTTCAAATTGTTCCTAGTTTTGGAATGTTTTTTAATTTGATCTTCTTGTTTACAAGAGCTTTCATCCATGGTGGTTGGGTGCTATAAATGCTCTTATTTTAGGAGGTAAAGGAGATCATACTTGGCACAGCTGAGCACTTGGTGGTGTTGGTAGAAGGATGAGTTATGGTTTGCATGATTGTCCCTTCCAAGAGTTTTTGAGGTCATCTATTGTAGTTGTACTTCATTGTTTTTTAACTACAATATGTGGTCTTTTCTTGAAGACTTGGAAGATGTCATTTTCTAGCAGGTTGGTTGCGGTTTGCAGATCATCTCAAGTTATTGCCACACCTTCTATGTGCTAATTGGTAAATTGAGTCAACTTTTGGTTGATATTGCTCATACAATTTGGATTGGTCTATAATGATCTTCTAGGTTTTTGCACGTCGATGGTCTTTTGATGTGTTTTGTTGGAAGATGTAATTATTTTCTACATGGTGAGTTGCATGGGCTGGATATGTTGGTTATAAATCTACTGATGTTGTATGGTTAGTTGGATGTGATTAGCAACTAGCTGTGGTTACTATTTCAGCTATGAAGATTGTCTATTGCCAATGGATTACCATGGTATTGGTAAAGGAAAGTAGAGTTTCAGTGGGAGGTTGTTCAGATGTGAAGTTGCAACATCAGTCAAACTTCAAGTGGGAGATTATTGGTTGTGAAATCCGACTGTTCGGTTCATATTCCCTAACTGTTCCTTTTCTTCTTCCCATCTTTGTCTCTTCGTCTTCTCTTGAAGACTATTGTATAAATATGAGGACAAAGCCCTTTGAATGTAAGTTGTAATGTCTGAATAAAACATTTGCTCTGCTCTCTGATGGACGTAGCCAAATTGGCGAACCATGTTAAACCTTGTGTCTCTATCTCTGTTTTGTGGTTTCTAATTTGTCTGTTTAGAGAGGATGTTGGCAGTACAATTATAGGTTTTTCTAAATCAAATTCATAAGGGCAACCCATCTATATTCTTTAGTTGTAAAGATTGGTCTAAATGATCTTTATGTTATTTATTGTAAACTTTTTCCCTCGTTTTACAATAATGTCCTGATCTTTTCAACATTATTTTCTACCAATCGCTTTTCTGCAAGTTTCTAAAGTTCTTTCAAACAAATGCATTTCATGGACATCCTGTAATCCTGGCATTGCATGAGATATGTTTTGATCACATCTGCGCAGCAAAGCTTTTGTGCAATCTCTGTATTAAACACAAACATTTTAAAAAAAATGGATGCCTCTTCTCAATTTTTTATCTCTTCCATGGGGACAAGATGCACATCTTGTTAGCAGGTGATGCTCCAGTCTCACCGCAGTTCACAGGCGTAGAGGAAAAAAAATGAAAATCATATCAATCTTGAAATTCATCACCGTGCTGTGTGTGCCTCCATATGCAGAGTTCTTGTTAGCCTATTTATAAATTGCATTTAATATCCCCAAATAGGATATTTTCTAAAATTCTGACTTTTCCACTAATTTCAGATTTTCTAATATTGCTTGTAGTGGAAGAAAATTAACATCATATCGATCTTGAAGTTCATTGCCATGTTGTGTGTGCCTCCATATGCAGAGTTCTTGTTAGCTTATTTATAGATGGCATGAGTTGTTTACTATTTAGTTAACAGAGGTTTTGTAGTGCATATGTCAATTTGAAATAGTTGTGCGATGCATGATTGTTGCCAAGAACTGAGGCTGCAACCTCTATAAAAACTGCCTATTATAATGTGTCTGATAGAGCGCAAAATGTAATCACAAGGGCTGCATTGAAGCGTAAGCGTAACAATGTTGATGTTGTTGGGTGCTTGATTATGAAATCTGTGGATGTATGCAGTTGCCAGACTGTGTAAAATATGCATAAAATAACTATAATAACTGCATCATTTAAAGGTCAAATACATGAGCACAAAAGGTGTTCACTACAGAGGCTCAAATTTCCAAATGTCATAGAGCTTTGGACTAATAGCCCAAGTGTGATTGAGAAGTGTTGTAAAATTTATAATAAATCTTAAATAATATATTTCATTTGTATAGGATTTCTACAAGATATTTAAATAATATTAGTATAAGCTAAAAAAATCTTTGTTTAAAATGTAACAAGTGCCAAGAGAAGTTTGTGAAGAGGATTAGGAAGAAATCATTTGCCATAACCACAATTTAAAAATTGTGCTTACTGTACACCATTTTCTCCTGGACCAACTTCGAAACACATTGATGTTTTGATCTTCTACCTGAAAATTTCTTAATGAGGGAGTTCTCAAGGTTTAAAGCAGAGCCTTCATTTCTTATGAATAAGCCATTCCAAAGAAAAGGCATAGATGAAGCTGACTTAACTGAAACCTCTTCAGCCAAGACTGTATCTCTGACCAGTCAGCATAGGGTTAAACAACAGTATGATGGTTACTTGAATTCTAGAATGATAATGCTTTTGACGACAACTATATATAGAACAATGTTGGAGAGCAATTTGCATGTCTTGAGCTGCTACCATTGAAATGATGCAAATGGGCATCCAATTATCTCAATCTGTAATCCACTAGTTCCTTATTCCCATGTTTTACCATCAAATCATTGTGCTACCCATCATCAGTCTTCCTCAACTTTACTGAAAGCACAACAAATTATCCAAGTATTTAATAGTTGCGATAGCTTTACTCTGCTATTTTTTTGAAAATAATGTGAAGCACATTAGAGGACAAGTATAAAGGCGACATCTATTGTGGTCTCTAAGTTAATGAGCAATTTGAGAGCGTCATCAAAGAACAAGGAAAGCACTTCTTCCCCAAAATGGATTGCTTTTGTCCAATGGCTACTTCAGCTGACTATATTGCTCATCCAGAAATCCCTACAATAGAACCCAGATAAGTTTTACTGTGTTTTTCTATCGAAGTAGAAGATAAATCACAAACTATCAGTATTCAAAACCTCATACACGCAAGAAGAGAGTAAAAGGATTAAGAATTATTAGAACTAAAAGCTAGGAACCCTCACACCAATCATTCCTCTACAATTGAAATATTTTTCTCAATCTAGATTGACTCCAAAGTGGAATTTTTTTTATTGACTGTAAGTTGTGAATATAATATGTTTTATGTGATTTCCCCAATTAATAGATGGGTCAGCCAGCCTTACCTACTATCGTGAGGTTTCACACCATCTCCCCACTGCAAATGGGGAACCCCTCTTTTCACTTTGGTGGTTAGTCGTAATTGGCAGGTGTTAGTTTTAGGATAGATTAGCAGCATTTCTAGAGGTCTTGCAAGTCATTGGAAAACCAAGTTTTAGGCGAGGTAAGGGCATGAGTCAGGTAATTTTATTCAAAACATCAAAGTTCAAATCCTTAGTCAATTTGTGGTATTTGAACCTTAGGAAGAGAGAGGGGGTGATTTGCATAGCATGATCCAATCATAGAAAGGACATAACAATTTAGCTCAATCTCATGTGCAGGGAAGAAAAGAACGAAATTTGGGATTGAGAATGATCAAGTAAGGGCATGGAATTTATGAAGTTTGGGCAAGGATCATAAGCAATTCTATACTTAGCCATTTTGAGGGTGATCAGGTCAAGCCCAAGGACTTGACAAATTCCGACTTGCCTTGATGAGTTTGAGCCCAAGGAGTGAGCATTTTCCACTCAAGGTAAGACTTCGAGCCCAAAGGCGCTACAATTTCCTGTTAGAGTAATTATATTTTACACTTATTAATTAAATCACTTCGGTTTAATTAATTAAGTTATTTATTATTCTATTTTCTTAAGCTATCTCTTAGGTGCATTATAATTAATATCTTTATTAATTATAATGTGCAACCTAGCTTTTTTAGGCTTTAGGGTTTTGTTCACCTTTATAGGTTGAACTTTGTAAATATTTTTTCATTAATTTGGATCATAATTTTGCTCTCATTTTTTAGTAACTTCTGAGTTCTGCCTTTTACTTCTTTCTACTTCTCTCCTGTAACAGGTTATTTGCATGCAGGTATTCTTAGCGTTCTGTGGATTTGTATCTCTCAAATCCTACATAGTATCAGAGCTCCCCTGCTGCTGCCTGTTCTGGTGTTTTTGAAGCAGGTTTTGAGGTTAAGGGTTTCAAGTTTTTGAAGAGTTTTTTATTGGATCTGGGGAAAGTTTTTCATTGGACGCATTTTGGGCTGAAACTGACCTCACCAATGGATTTAGAGGATCGTTCAGATGAATTTTGATATATAATTCGACCACCTTTGGGTACCTAAAAATCTGTGGCAATTTTTTATGGAAACAGGGTAGGTACGAAGGCAGTTTTTTTTATACACAAGTGGTTTTGACTGCTTAGTGGGTGGTTTTCAGTGTCGCAAGGGGTTTTTTCGAAATTTTTGAAAATTTTGAAAAATAGGCACCCATTTTTGAGAAAAATTTTTATACGGTATCGAAAATCGAAGTGTGATATATCGTTGGAAAGCTCTTTCCGAGCCTAATCCAACCATGCTGGTTTTATCTTCAAATTTTGTCGTTTGATCAGTTTTTTTGGTGTCAAAGTGGAGGTATCTGAAAATCAGGTTTTTTCCTTTTTTTTTTTGCTTACATACTTATTTGAAGTGTATGGGAGATAGTATAATACTTTGTGGGAGGGTGCAAATTCTATTTCTATCATTTATTTCAAAGAGACCCTTCTACTTCTGTCTACTTTCTCTCAATGGTGGACTCTTCTGTCGCTTGTCTTACACCTCACAACTACCACACTTGGAAAGGACAGAAGACCAGATTGCTTATGGCAAAAGGGTTATGGTCATGCCTCGATGCGGCTCAGCCAGTTCTACAGAGGCCTTATGAGGCTCTTATGTAGAGAAACAAGATGGATGAGGCAATGGGCCTCATCGTAATGAATATTTCAGATGGGTTGTTGTTCCACCTGGATGGTTTAACCACACCCAGGG
Organism: Chamaecyparis obtusa; assembly: GCA_027943335.1. Lineage (NCBI taxonomy): Eukaryota > Viridiplantae > Streptophyta > Pinopsida > Cupressales > Cupressaceae > Chamaecyparis > Chamaecyparis obtusa. The sequence goes on along the minus strand of BSBK01000293.1, from coordinate 1,556,304 downwards.
ATATGTGGAACAAGTTTTCCACCTTGTTTGGCACAATGAATTAGTTCAGGGTTCTCTAGGTAGATGCAGAGTTCACCTCTTTGGTACCTGAATCATTCACCAGCATTGAGGACTTCTTGATGAAGTTCAAGTCCCTTCGATCTATTTTACAAGTTGCTGGAAAGACGAAGTGAGATGATGAGTGTATCTTTCTGATACTCTCAAAGCTTCGCGACCCTTATCAAATCTTCACTTCCACCTTCTACTCCACTATGGATGCTCTGGGTGCACGACATGTTATGCCCTCTTTTGAGACTTTCTGTGACAGGTTGACTCGTGAGCAGTCCAAGCTCAATCAGATGGATTCTCTTACAAGTTCACAGTCATAGGCATTGCTTGCCAAGACACCTTAGGATACACAGAAGCAGAAGCAGAAGCAGATATCTGATTCCTCTTCTCGGCACTCTACTGGCCCACCATCTTCTTCTAAGAAGGAGAAACAGAAGACTGAGAGCCCTACATGTTCCTATTGTCAAAAAGGGCCTCATGATGAGTCACATTATTTTCAGAAGAGATTTGATGGCTATGAGAAACAAATTGCAGATTTGCAAGCTCTTCTTCAGAAGAGCACTATTTCCTCTCCATCCTCTTCTACCTCACAGGGGTCTGCTTTTCAGTCTTCTGCCTCATCTTCGACCTCTAGACAGGATTTTGGACAGGGTCATGCATTACGGGCTTCTGTTGCATCCCCTTCACAGGTCCCTTGGATACTGGATTCCGGTGCTTCTCACCATATGACATCTTCTCTTCTTTTGAGGCCTCTCCTATTCCTCACATTCTCATGTGGAATAACACTGTTATGCCAGTCTGCGGGAAAGGTTCTGTAGGCATTCAAGATGGTACATTCAATGATGTATTGTATGTTCCATCTCTGTCTGCAAACCTTCTCTTGATTTATCAGATTACACTTAGTGGGTCAGGGAAGACAGTTGAGTTCACAACAAATTCAGTCTTCATCCGAGATAGTGCGGCATGAGGCATTGTTGCTACATGGACAGTTGATCATTCCACTTGTCTCTACACCTTTTCACACTTTGGTCCACCATCTCCATTATCGGAGCACAACTCTCCTCTTACGCGAGAGCATCATGTGGGACAGTCAGGTCACTTAAACCTCTGTGTTGCTCTGGAGACCACTTTTGTGACTACCTCACCTCATCTTGTTGGGGTTTCTTCTCTTCAACAGGACTCTTCTTCAGCACTGCCAGATCCTCCAGCTCCATTCATCGAGCCACCAGGTGCAGTTGTTGAGGATTCTACAGAGGACACTCATCTCCTCTCTCCTGACAGTGTCAACTCACCTGTCATACCTCCTACATTGGGGATTCCCTTTCAGGATCCTTGAGTCTGCTCCTTTGAGCATCAGCTCAGCCTTCCAGTGACACCTCATTTTTCGAGGTTACCTCTTCAGTGCTCACTGCCTTTCACTCCTTTGTATTGGCGTCATGGTGGTTTGTTCATTGATCCAAGAGTTCTTTCATTCTGGGGGGGCTTTGGAGCCTTGACCCTCTCTCACAGGGGGGGTTGGCAGCACGCATTGTACTTATGGCTTTGAGAGAGTCTCTTGAAGTCATTTTTTGTCTTCTGCTTGTTTTTATATCTCTTTTTGGAGAGGAGTTTTTCCCACTGGGTTTTCTCCTTTGTCTCTGGTTTACAGAGATTTCCTTGTATTGGGTACCTGATCAGGCCTTGTTGCCGGGACCCATTTCCTGCTTTCATAGTTGTGCTAGGTTAGCTTACCTCCTGAGCTTCGCTTAAAGGGGGGTGTTAGAGTAATTATATTTTACACTTATTAATTAAATCACTTCGGTTTAATTAATTAAGTTATTTATTACTCTATTTTCTTAAGCTATCTCTTAGGTGCATTATAATTAATATATTTATTAATTATAATGTGCAACCTAGCTTTTTTAGGCTTTAGGGTTTTGTTCACCTTTATAGGTTGAACCTTGTAAATCTTTTTTCATTAACTTAGATCATAATTTTGCTCTCATTTTTTAGTAACTTCTGAGTTCCACCTTTTGCTTCTTTCTACTTCTCTCCTGTAACAGGTTATTTGCATGCAGGTATTCTTGACGTTTGGTGGATTTGTATCTCTCAAATCCTACATTTCCACCTTGAGATGTTTTGAATGAGCCCAAGGCATGAGCATTTTCCACCCTCAGTTCATGAAGGATCCCAACTCTTAGTCAGTTTCCACTCACCTCATGAAGGATCAGGCCCACCATCCATGCATTTTCCATGTAAGACATTGAGACCAATGAATGATCAAAATCTGCTCAAGTCAAGTATTGACCAAGCCCAAGAGATGGGTGATTTCCGCCCTACCTCCATGCATTGCGCCCAAGGCATGGGTGATTTCCACCCACCAATAGTGCATGCACCCAACCCAAGGGCATTTCCGCCCAAGGATCTAATGCACCAACCTAAGGCATGATTTCCGCTCAGCCTATAGGCGAGCTCAAAGACCATGCATATTCCACTCCATGTCAATGGGAATTCAAATTCGATCAAGGAGGAGCTATCCAAGTCGGCCATAAGGAGAAAATACATCATTAATGCAAAGTAGAAATCATTGATTAATTGTGAACAAACATTTAATGAGGTCGGCCCTATTGGGAAACAAGGCAAGTTCAATTTTGATTTAATTTGTTTAAATAAAGGCAAGCAGCCTAAACCAAAGAGACACCTCCCTTGCCCAATCGCCTATATAAGTTGGGTGTTGAGATTCATTTCAACACCCAACTCAAATCTGATCATACAAGCAGAGCATATCAACTTCCATAAGCGGCAAACTGCACTTGAATAAACCAAGTTTGTGGAAGGCATTGAGCATTATTCAAAATCAGATCTGGAAAAACATTAAAATCAAGGCCAATCGATAGTGCAAACCCAGATTTTATAAAAAGAAATAGGCCTAACAGGTGCGAATTGCAGATTCATGGTAAAATGTCAAAACCTGAAAGTGAACCAAGCCTTCTAGGAGTTCGAAATAGTTCCAGATCTGAGTTACAAACTCAGAATTTGGTTGCAATGAGTAAGGTATATGATGTCAAAGGGCTGTGAATACATTTTAAAAGAGGAATTTGAATTTGATAGGGGGTGTGATTAAATTGTTTCAATTTGAAGTTATCATTCAGCCTAGAAGCGAGTAGATATAATCAGGTTTTGAATTCAACGAATGTTCATATTAACTATCTAGGGAGGGTGTTGCCATCATGAGTTTTGATTTCTTAAGCACTAACCCTTTGATTTGAAATGAAATATGAAGTACAAATATGACATGGTGTTGTATTGCAGATCAAGGGTGGTTCAAGTGCGAGCATAACTTCAACATTGAGAACAACATGGAGACCTTGAGCGTCACCAAACCACAAGTTGTTCATCAAGTGATCAAGGTGCTTCCAAGTTGAATATTAAATCAAGATGCAAATCCAAGTTCGAGTTCTCGTCACCAAGGCGGAGTTGACAAAGCCAACTTGTACAAAAGAAATGAACAAGTCTACAAGTGGAGAAGATCATCATAAACTTTATTTTCCTTCACAAATCCAAGTTCAGTTAGAAAGATTCAATGATCTGAAGCACCTACATCACTTGTACACAAGCAAGATCAAGGCGAGATACCAATGCAAGCAAGTTCAAAGTCATATCAATGAGAAGATTTCAAGATGAAAAGGATATAGAAGACTTCATGAAGATGAAGCAATTTGGGAATATGAGCCACTACAATCAATTGAAAACTTAATAATATTGAGTATCAAGAGATATTTCTTCATCTCCAAAGAGTTGGTGAAGTGTACAAGATAAGCATCCCAAGGTGGCACTCATTTATCTTCAACCAATCAAAAAAATCCAGCTAAATGTGTCCAAAGTCATCCAATCAAATCATTCCAAGTATACATGTGGATTCCACCTAATGTTTCTACCTAATCTATTTTCTCATTGATCCATAAAGCAATGTAAATTTCTTGTTGCCCCACACAATGATGCTTTTATGTAATTGGATAAGCATTTAATACTTGTAGCTCGTACTTACATTAGGGTTGTGTTGGCTTAATCATGGTCATTGATTCCAAATCAACGTCTGTCATTCATTGTACTTGGAGCAACTATATAAGCCTTACTCAAATTATTTGTTAACACGGATTTGTGGAGAGTTTTGTTAATATATTGCGAAAATTATTCCTTCTTCATTGTTGTTACCATGGTTAATGTTTGTGAAGTTTTGGAGTATTGCATAGTTTCTACATTCCCTCATTTAAGCTAGGGCTTTTATTTATGTTGAATAGAAGTAGAAATAGATGAATGGAAGATATTGTTGATTGGTGAATCATAGTGAAACTAGTGTTCATACCTTTTGACATTTGTTAATTGCGAGTATTCGTGTAAGGTTAGTCTAGGCCTTATTGCAAACATTTAACTTCAATTGGAAACATTCATTTGGATTGCACTATGATTGGGTATTTAAATGAGTGTTGAGATTATGAAAATCATCCACGCATCCTTAGAAGCAAGCACCCTCCTTCGAGTAGTTGATTTAGCGAAGCAAGGACAGGTTAAAGTCTCACCTCACCATCAATCGTCTTTTACATTGTTAGAGTTAGCCTAGTTTTCTAAACAAAATTCCTTTTGCAATTTGTTTCATTAGAAGTAGTTGAAGAATTTAGCATTTGCATTTGCAAAGTTGATGTTCATTGAATGAACAACATAAGTCCCCAAGTGATTACCAACAAATCACATCACAAAACTAAGTTAAGTCCACGATAAGAAGAAAACTTGAGGATCACACAATCGTATACATTGTTTAGCATCTAAGCTTCCTTATTCAAGAGAGGATTAGATATTTGGTGTTTCATTATGAAATACCAAGTGTTTCATCCTGCATGTTGAAGTGGTCACAAAACTCACATCAACACCTATGTTAATAAATATAATTATTATTAAACGTTAATTAAGTAATTGAATAAGGTGGTTGGTCCGACCTTATGCAAGAGCATCTTGGGTTTCATGGCAATCTTGCATCAACCAAAAATATTAATTTCTTGTTTTCCAATTTGTACAATCTTTGAGTTTCTTGATGCGTTCCTCTAGTTTGGATCAATTGTTGTTGTGCACCTCATGGAGTGTTCATGGAATCATGTTACACCTTTTCCTAGGTTTGCACCTCGATTGGTTTCTTCGCATATGAGATACCTTGGATTCTTGGCGGAACTTAACTGTTCTTCACGTTTCAGAGTCAATTTGTGTTTTTTCGATCTTACAAAGGATTTTCCGAATCGGCGAAGCTTCGTGACTCATTTCTCGATATTCCTACACCTGTGACCGACCTACTTGTGGGATCACACCTCATGTTTCATCTATTTGTGGGAGATCCTTATGATTTAGGTCCTTACCTATATTTGTAATACATTTTCCTGTTCTGGGAGAATGTAATCTTTCTCGAGCCGACTTGATGATTGCAAAGGCTTTATAAGTTGTTGTAATTGACCCTTAGAGGGCCCGATGATAGTTCGAGATAATAAGATGACCTCTTGAAGGTCAGAAGATAGGATTTCCTTTGTATAATTAAGCCTGTATGCTTGGCATGTAAGACTGCATGTTGTAGAACATTTTGTAATGATTTTCTAATTATGTGAAGGTTGATCTTGCTTATCTCTCATTTGGTCCTGGTTGTTTCCGTTGTGTCACTCTTGCTCCAAGGATTGGACAGATCTCATTGAGGTCCCTCTTGTCCTTGGCTGCACCAAGTGGTATCAAATCAAGCTTTCGTTCCTTGTGAAAGTGATTTTTATTTTTGATTGTTGTGGGGTGATAACGGGAAGATTTGACTCACAATTGCAGAGGACTTGCGCAAAATGGTTCATGCAAGGAGAGATGCAGATCCAACCATGATGGACATGTTTAGACAAATAGTAGCTATGCTAGAAGCTGTGGAAACAACCTAGAGAAGAGGTCGCCATATTGATGATATGAGTGAGGATGAAGAAATTGAGGAAGAAGCACCAAAACTTGATCATGGAAATGAAAGACTCCTAAGAGCCACAACCTGAGTGAATGCAAAACCCCATTTTAATCCACCTGACTATGATGGCAAGTTAGATTCAGATGAATTGTTTGATTGGATCACAGACATGGAAAAGTACTATGACTTTGAGGGAACATGTGAATATAAGAAGGTCAAATATGCCTGCACAAAGTTGAGAGGTTATGCATCCTTGTGGTGGGATCATTTGCAGATTGATAGACAAAGAAGAGGCAAGGAGAAAATCAAGTCATGGGATAGGATGGTGAACAAATTGAAAGCCAAGTTCTAACCTATTGATTATCAAATTTATTTAGGAAATTGCAAAACCTAAAGCAAAAGGATATTAGTGTGAAAGAGTATACTGAGGAATTTTACAGATTAGATATCAGATCTGGCCATAGATAATAATGTTGAGAGGGTTGAAAGGTATCTTAATGGTTTGAGGACATCTATTCAAAATGAGATTAGTTTGGTCAAATTGCTGAGTGTAGAAGAAGCTTATCAGTATGCCCTAAAAGATGAAGAAAAGTTGAACAAAAGGCACGAGCAAAGGCAAAGAGGAAGAGGTGGAAGATTTCAGAGAGGGAGAACATTTGTTGGTGGGAGAAGAATTTCTATAGATCAGAGCAGAGAAAAGGCAAAAATCCAGGAAGAGAGTACATACCGAAGGGATGACAAAAATTTTCACAGAGGTATTGGATCAAATAGCTATAGGAGAGATGACAGAAGAGTGTTTAGAGGAACTTGTTTCAACTGTGGACACCAAGCTTTTGAATGCACTCAAGGTAGTTCAAGTAAGAAGATAGAGAATAAAGGTAGATCTGCTTATGCGGAGGAAGAACCAACTGAATCTTTAAATCAACTAGAAGATGGAGAATCCCTAATGGTAAGATGAGCCCTCTGTCATGAGGAGATTCTTCGCAACACAGTTGGAATAGATATTGGGATCTTCAAAGCACAAAGGATGTAAAGCTCCACACACTCTTTCAATCCCATGGGTCCATGGATTATTGCCGTTTAAGCTCTTTGAATCAATTGGCTAGGCATGAAGAAAAAATAAAGATAATCAAAAGGATTTTAGTTATTATTTTTTCTAAGCACTGGCTACATGGTGGAACTTCCCAACTACTAGATAAGCACCCAAAAATTTGGGCCTAGATTGGAATTATTGCATTGACCTTGAACCTATTTCACTGAACCATTTCAGCAAGCTGCCTTCATGATTTTAGTTATTAGATAAATGGCATTGATATTGGTGCATCCTTGTATCCATTTACAAGGATGCACCAACATCAATGTCAATAATCTGGATGAACCAAAAAATAAAAAACTGATAAATTCCCCACAAACAAAAACATCTCTTTGGTTGAAGCTAAAAAAGCCAAAATTTCTTAGCTTAGCTATTTTATCCATTGTTAGATTTGGCAAGCGTGACAATTATGCTTTGATGGATGTCGCCAGTCTAACAATTTAGAATCTAGATTACATTCGATGTTAGGTCTTTGCTAATAAGTCTTGATTACATGCATTGAATGCCTTCTTAGTGAATTTCATGTGTTTAAATGCTCTACTGTCCATGTACCTCAGGCAGTTACATTATGAGATGAAGAATAGTTATGTTTACTATTGTTGGAATTTAGAGCATTCTGAAACTGAACACCACAGTTGAAATTAAATCACAGTAGCATTTTATCATAGATGTAGATCAACACTATAATCATTGGAGCATCGAGAGCATTACACCATTCAATCTTACACATGTCTATGATATTTCAATCACTGAAATGAGGATATTCTAGAAACTCTCACAGTTAGCAATTGTTCTATTTATTGACCTGGGGGTTTTGGTGAAAACGCTTTGGTAACATTGCTAAAATTCAGCAGACATTATGCATAATGTCTTGCTCAATTTTTTTATCAAATTTGCAGTTTCTGTACTGATATCTTTAAACAACTTCTAAAGTTGCAAAAACAAATAATTAACCTAGAATCATAATATATATCATATGTTGTCTGAATATTTTGTTAGACGTTTAGCTATGTCTTAGATTTGTTCATTCTCATGAATTCCCTATAAGTATGTGTGCATTCTATCTAGATTACTCGCATTGATATTGGTCCATCCTTGTAAGGAATTTATACTATCCATGGGTGTCTTTTCAACACAATTAGTTATCCTCAAGATTTTGCAGGCTATTATCAGACCACCAAGCTCTTCCATAATTGTCTAGGGCACGTGGAAAATTGCAAGGCACAAACATACATCAGGAATGGCATATTAAATTTCCTTGGTATGCATTTCTTCGTATGCACCTTAATTATGATACTTTCATTATTGCTATAAATATCATAAGATACCTTATAAATTTGTCATATATGGAATACAAATTTCGTACTTATTACATATGTGCATCTTTTGCAGCCACATAGGAAAAACCATAGCACTTACAAAGATATAAAGACTCATAAATATTTGCATGTATTCATTATTAAGATTCTAAAGCACACATTTACTATTAATTTTGGACTCTTGTCATGTTCTCCACCTTTGAATACTGACTCCTGATCCAGCAAAATTGAGTATGCATTCTGTTAATGGCTTCCCCGGTCTGGATTCTCCTACAACAGCCTTTACTTATGCTGCCTACACAAAATTTTAACAATGGAAGATCTTTATTATATCTAGACTCTCACGTGTACCAAAGATTATAGATGATTGTCTGTAATAGTCTACACTCTGGGCAAGTTAGCCTCCCTTAAGTGCAATATACCTTTGTTAAGCAGCTTGATCCTTACAACAACAACCTTTATCAGATGTAGATACATGAGATTCAATGACGAGAGAGACACAGTGATAGAATAAGGTGAAGGGGATTGGAGACATCTATATTATAGTTCTTTTTCTTATCCTATTTTGTGTAATATTCCATCTGACGACAGATGTCACAAATTATATCATAATAACATGAAGATATTCAATTCAAAATAGGTGTCTCACTTGATTGTTACATGACAGAAATATCTCTCTTTATTAATAATTATATCCAATTTAACAACAATTCCTTTGCCTCGTCATCATCTCTCACTCAATTTTGAAAGTTTATTCTAGAATGTATTTTCAAACATAGGATCGTTTAAACAGGGAATACAATATTATGAATTTTCAAGTCAAATAGGTTGATACAAGCTACACTTCTATAGCACTGGAAACTTTGCCTTCATTTCTAAATGTTGGATGATGCATGCTATACCCACTGAATGACAGGATTCAAGTGAAATATGCTCACTATCAGTCAATGTGATGTTGTATTTACATCCATGATCTCACCTCAGATTCTGAAAAAACTGAACTAGAAAAGAAATAGAATAATGGAAACTCCAATAAGTGACCATGGTTGATGCTAATTCTTATTGTAATTTTGTTTAAATTAGGTCGTTTTGCATAGGACACTGCAGATGCACCTCATGTTTGCTACTTCAATTTGCAATAGGGACAAAATAGCCAGTTGAATCCTAGTTGAAGATTGTCAATCAATTCCAAATGGTACCAAAAACTAAAGTGAAATCCAAACTCCTTGAGACAGGCTTGCCAAAACTCAAGTGAAAGCAACCTTTGCTTGGAGGTTCTAAAAGGCAGGGGTCCCAATATGAATACTATACATCACTAATACTGAAGGATAAAGTAGTTTAAGCATCTGTAGAAGAATTTGGAAGAATGCCAGAAATCACCAGTTTAGAATCACTTTTTACTTTTTAAAGACAAAGGACACTCCATTATTATTTTCATGTCTTCCTTTCTATACTTAGAAAATGAAAACTGCAAAAACTGAGAAAGAAAAATATTGTGAAAAAGATTACATTGCCCTGTTACAGAAATTGAGCAAGATAGCTTGATTATTATTTCCAATTGTAATACAATTTAAATGAATTGATAGAATGTTTCCTCCTTGGTTGAACCATCTTACAATATGGGTACATTCAAAAATTAGGTTTTTTAGACTGGATGATCCTGAACCATAGGAGAGAGCAACAATTTCGACTGCAAATAAGCATGCATTTGCTTTAACAAGTCCGACTGTGAACCAACCAGTCATTCAAAAAAATAAAATCATTTTTACCATTCAAATGGATATATAAATAGGAGAAGATATGTTTCTGAATTGATAGAGACCGCCTCTCCAGAAATTGGCTGAGTTGATGACCAATTCTTTCCCTTGTTGTTTCATACTGGCATAAGATGCCCTTATTTTTAAAATTCGTAGAGGAACATATACTTAAAAGTATAATTGATAGGCAAGCATGTAAATTGCATATAGCTGACATTAAATCATCCAATTTTATCCCTAGGAAAAAAAATGCCTGTTTTCACAAATTCAATGCAAAAATGGATGGACAATGTAGATGAGATCATGAGACAAATACATTGGGAAGTTAAAATAATATGACCTGCCGCTAAAATGGTCAGGGTGCTGCCGCTTGTTTTCTGCCCTTCAGAAGGAGACATGGGATTCAGTTCATCTATTATCCCACCATATGGTGGATTGGGAACCACATTAGGTGGTGTTGGTGGAATTGCAAGACTAGGAGATGATTCTGGTATAGGGGAAGGAACATGTACCTTGGGAAACGAAGAATTTTGAGGAGACCGAACAAGAACTTGATTGCCAAACATTTCACAAGGCAGAAGAACCTTGGGCACTGCAAATATTGCCAGAGGTTTCTGATCTAAAACTATCTGGGTTATAGAAGCTTAAACAATACCTGTGTCCATAGTTACTGAACCATTTATCCTCGTAATGTTTAGGGTATATTTCCCAGCACCCATGACCTCTGTAGCCAATATTGGTTGTACAACATTCACTATGGACTCCAGAGATCCCAAAGGTCAATAAGAATGCAAAACGAGGTACTTAAGAACTGAAGGCATATTTGATGAAAATGTTTGAGAGAACGTGCTAGAACCTCTTACCTCGCAGAGTATGGAAAACGCCGAACGGTTATGTCGCAAAATTGGAAATTTCCTTCAAAAAAGGTTTGGGCTAATTTAATTAGCAATCCTAAGGCCACAAAGGTTGCATATATACACTATAAGCATACGATGGGACGTTGGACCTTACCAACGGATCTGATATACTCCATTCCAAACCAGGCTAGGAACAAAGAAACCCTAAAAGTAGAGAAATAATTGTATCGAATTATCCATCTATGCTGTAGGAAAATATCACAAACCCTTGAACGGTGATGTTTACAGAACATAATAAAATAACAAGATTGACAAAATTTTACCTGGACGAGATAGAGCAGCATTGCCGTTTTGAGAGAACATGAAAGCAAATTTTCTTGGGAAAAGGATGAAAACGAAACAAACAATCTATAGAAAAGACGAGCATACTGGACACGTCAAGGAAAAATGTGGTCAGTGCAGCAAAACGCGGGCTACCCACAAACCATGACACAAGAAAAAAGAATACGTGGAGACTAGCTCCTACCTCTCCAATAAAGTAACTATTACTTGGCAGAAAATAAAAGAGAAAAAGAAAATGAACAAAACCAATAACCAGGAAACCCTGGAATACATAAACAAGTGAATGCCGGAAAGAACAAAAAAAATTGCATACATACCAGAGGGCATGAAAATGATCCATGTAAAGAGTGCTGGTGGAAATCCTCTGAGACCAAAATGGGCAAAGGAAAACCTATTCCAAGGAAAGAACGCTTAGGCAATGTGCACCTTTGTCCCTGCATGTATGCGAAATGTGGAAGCATAAAAGATGAACAATTTTTTTTTTACAATGCCCCCTCTTGAAACTTGTTGAATATGCTTCAAGGAGACGACCAGGACATCTGCCTTCTAGAAGAGTTTGCAGATAACAGCACTCGCAGAAGACATGTAGAAAAGAATGCGGAAGAAGATGCCAACACGTGAGCCATTTGGGAACTGCCACTTGCAACTGACCTGATTTTCTCTGCAATTTTGGTATGAACAAAATGAAAAGACTACTGAGAAAGGAAGAAAATAAAAATGTAAAATTCACTTTAATAGAAATTTTTCTTCAGAGCATAGGATAAACGGGAATTGCATGTTGCATTTTGGAAATGAAACATGTGCCTGCGTTCACAAGAAAAGCGAGAACAAACGGACAGACATATCACGGGAGAAACTGTCAGAAGTTGTTGAAAAAATAGGCGAGAATGATGAAAAGCAAGAGACGCATTCGTACGAACCAAACAGAAAACGTAGATGTGTTTTCTTAACTAGTTCATTTCATATATGAAACACCTTTGAGGTAAAAATAGAGTTCAAGTTATTTGATGAATTTTGTAGTCTAATATTATTTAAAATTTAAGAAATTGGTGGTCTAATGAAAGCATGTCTTTGTTAATCTAGGTAATGGCTATCTAGTGAGAAAAATAGTTTTTCTTGTAGAATTTTGTATAACTTTTATGGAAAAAACAAGTGTTCCTTTCGTATGATCAATTAAATTCATGGTTGCATAGCCGGTGCATGTATTCTATAATCTATGCATAATAAAACTAGCACTTGCACCCAAAGGAGGTGCAAGGATATTTCGATAGGTGTTTCATTTGAAAGCATAAATGAAGTTTTACATAATAAAAGGAAGTGTATAAAAGTGTCAGTTTACAAACATGTATCATTGTAGAAGGTAGTCTTGTACATGGCAGCGTCCATTTTGGATGAATTAAAGTTACAGTAGTGTCCTGTTGTATTTTTTGTAGGTCCTCCTAAAAAAGCGTAGTATTCAAATGAATGGAAACACAAAAAAAAATATTTTATTTGTAACCATAATTCTTCTTTGTTTCCTCTTCTTGATTAGCAAGTGTGAATTTGGAGAAAATAAAATGTTATAATTAATAAGCAACAAATTTTTTTTATAAATTGAAGAAAAGGAATAACTTAAACTATAGTACTTTAAAAGTAAGTGTACAAGTAACTTCACATACATGAACTTAGTGCAAGATCAATTGTAGGTGAGATCAAGTAGGTGTACTCAAATCCATGAAGAGTGAGTGGTATTTACAAATTGAATTTAAAGCTTGGAAGAATGGGCATCTTGCTTGACCTTGTCACGTGCTTAACAACCAAAGCCAATGCAAATTGAAGGGGTTAAATCAAACTCCCAAACCCAACAAAATGAGTCACAATTAATATTGAGGTTATAGTTGTTGTGTTGCTTTAACTAAATGGAATCACAAACTCAACATGTAATTGGTGGGATACATGATCTCTATAGTCATTCAATGGCATGATACTCTACTACTCTAAAATAATTTTTTACTACAAAGAGAAGACCAATCAAAAGTTTAAATAATTTAATTTTATAGTGAAAAAAGCATCTAACAAGGATTGTGCCTTTATAGAGATGAGAATTGTGAAATTAACAGTGGAGAGAAGAATTTGAAAATCACATTGATAAGTTATTAGATTTCAAAACATCATAGCCTACAAAGTGACACAAAATCTATCAAAATCATGCAAAACTGGAAATAGTCACGTAAGTTTATTGTCATGTTCAAGACTTCGGGTGATAAAATAAATAAGTAATTAAAATAATGATGAAGTAAAGAAGGGGAGCAATGCAGCAGAGGAGAAATTTTCTTGAGCAGCATAGGAATGGAGGTCCAGACCAGGGTTTTAGAAGGGGGAAGGACATACTCTAGAAGGAAGCAACGAACCTGATAATGGAGACAGGAGATCCGATTCACATAGAAGTTTCTGAAGATATAGAATTAGACATTGAACTATGGAGGAAGATGGCTGTCATCGGAAGATTTATTGGTGAGAGGTTTACCAGATTGCAAATTAGGGAATGGATATCAAAGAATTGGTGTGAAGACATTGTTCTAAAATTTATACCCAAAGGTTTCTTCATAGTTATTTTCAGTGAAGAATCAATCAAAAACAACATCCTGCATCAACAAAATTGGTTCTTCAACTCTTCTTCTTTATACTTGTAGCCATGGCAAATGAATTTTGATCTGGTTCCATTAGCAGTATACAAGGAACCAATTTGGATCAGGTTATACAATCTCCCTATAGAGTATTGGGGAGATGAAAGTCTGGAGCATATTGGACGATCGATGGGTACTTTGTTGGAAGTGGATGAAGAAATCATAAATGATGATTCATATCTCTACGTAAGGATGAAGATCGCAGTAGTCAAGCGAATCCCATCAGTTATTAATCTCAAATCGGGGGACGGAAGTTGGAAGCAGCAAGTAGAAATCGAATTGCCTTTGATTGACGGCATGAGAGAAGGCAATAATCTCCCTGAGGTTAAGCACTGGCCAAAAGAGAAACTAGTCAAGGTTTGGGTTCCCAAGAAAATAGTTACAAAAACTATTTTTGTGGAACAGAAGGAAGCATCTTTGAAGCAGACACCCGTATTGGAAGAGGGTGAATGTTCAATATTGAAATAAATTCAGGTGGATAGGAGAAAGTCGTATGTGGAGAGGAGCCCCGTGCAAGCACATATATCTGAAACGGAAGTGGAATATGATCGAGTTTCTAACGACAGTTTCTTCACCTTGGACGAATTGGAAAATGTTGATCGAAGAAGTGTAATTCAATCGGCCAATGTTCTTCTTGGTAAAACCAAAGGAGGTAGGGGTAGGAGATCAAACAGACAGAAAAGAGAAGAGAGGGAAAAAGAGACAGGGATAATCAACGTATTTGACTACTTAAGGAAAGCCAAGGGAGTAGGATGCTCCCTTGGTGAGAAATGAAAATTTTTACATGGAATGTTTGGGGACTATCAGTGTCATGCCTAGATTTTCTTAGGCAAAAACACAACTAATTTTTTTTTACAACTCATTTTACAACAGCAGTACAAGCACATGAATAAACAGATTATCACAAAGCAAAATAAATAAATAAGGTGCATTAATATTCCTACAAGTTACAGTTTTTTTTAATTTTATTTGCAACTTGAAAAACATGTCACTTTTTACAAACACTACAAAACTTTACAAGAAGACTATCTTACAAGATCTTACAAGAAGAAATAGATGAGACAAAGACTTATATTACATTTTTACAAGGTACACTTTACACCCAATACCAAATTGAGGGGATTCACAAACACTACATTCTTTCATAACCTTGGCCTGGTCCAACCAAGTTATCTTGAAAAACCTGCAAGAAACAAAACAACCCCTCCATGGAATACTCTCCTCCCTACCATATGGCATCATGAGACCTCGTAGGTCCTAGCCAACCCCCGAGCAAGGGGAAAAACAAGCCAACAAAGAACACCCATGCAACCCTCCAATATTGCATACATCACATTACTTCATGAAACAACAACATACACGTCATTCTTGCCTTCACACAAGGATTTACAATGAAAACCTTTCTTACATGGCCATTCACAAAAAGGATCTACTAAGTCCCACTCAACAAGAAGGAAATAAGAAATTCAAGCAAAAAAAACCATGTTTCATCACTAGCTCACATAACATACACATTTATCACTACAACATAAGAGATTCAAACACTTTGCCCACACAATACTCTCATGAATGAACTCAAAGACTTACATAAAGCATACAACAACTCACAACACACATATACAAACTGAAATACCTTCCTACTCATATGAACTCATAAAATACATGACTCCATTAATGGAGGTTGAGGTGCTCATACCTTCACCTAAAGTTATGGTAAATAGATGAAGTGAGTCTTCCCTTTTCTTCCCTTTACTTCTCTAACTTTCTCCAAGATCCTAGATTGTCTCCAAAGTTGGAGAGTGGGTGATTAGGAGGAAAAATGAGAGATTCCTACTAAAATAGGCCTCTCACACTCTCCCATGTCCTTGGGAGAGTTGTGAGCTTCCCATTGGGTGACCTACCCAAAACCTTACAACTTTCCTAAAGTGGAACTACAACAGGTGAATGGGGAAGAGGGTTGGAAGCTTTTTGACTCATGAAGTTTCACATGTGAGTTTTGATTTTCGCCATTTGACAAAAGCCCCACTTTTGGAGGGCTTCCCAAGGTGGCTCTAGGGTGTCCTATGGTTAAAAAGGACTCTTACCCATAGGTATAACCCATGGGCCTTCCATTTTTGTGAAAAACTACTCCCTAGAGGTCAATTTGACCCTTCAAAACCCATCCCAAAGGCAAAATTCGAAATTAGAGAGGATGTGACTACTCATGTGTGCCCTAACCAAGGAAAAGGTGTGGGGAAGACAAATTGTACTAGGGTTAGATGGTGACATGCATTCACTCCATGAGGTCCATTGCCAACTCAAAATACAAACACATGTGTCAATTGACACCACAACACATTCACAATTACACTAGGCACTTCCACTAAACAACTTAATAAAATAAACCAACTTAAATACATTCACATCCACATACTTTACAAAATAAATTATGTCACAAGGAGGCCTTGTATCTCTTTGGGGACACGACCTTGGTGTCACACAGATAATATACACATGTTGGCTTCATTCCCCTTAAATTCCATGGTTTTATCCCTGCACACTCACACACTCAAGATAATATCAGTAATTCCAAGAATGCGTTATGCATATAATCCAAGGGTAAAAGCACAAAGCTGTGTCACGTTTCAGGACAACTTATCAGCACAGCTAAATTTGAGTATTTCTAACTAAAATTATTTTTTGTCAAACATATGATCTAGCTAGATTCATTCTAGCTAAGTTAGATAAGTTCTTCACCTTTTCCAATTGAAAATATCTATTAACTGTATGTTTTATAACAATTACTAAAGAAATAAAATTATTTCAGAAAAGCGACGTTTCAATAACTCTTACTCTTTTTAATGATATTTTTTTACAAATATAAAAATACCCTTTTTTAGAGCACAGAGTCAAGATTATCATCATATAATTTTTATAGTATTTTAATTAGATTTAATATATTATAATTTCAAAATATTACAAGTAGGTATTTTAACATTCGAGAACAAGATGCTTCAAAAATAGAAAAAAATAGTAAAGCTTATCAAAAAAATTGAAAATTTATATTTAACACTAGAGGAGAGAGTTATCTTCAAGAGTGTGTAATTTATTTTTTGAATGGTGTAGATTTGATAGGGGAAATTTGACGTGAGATGAAAACTGTCGATTTCAGGTATGTTCAACTTTGAGTAGTTATAATAGAGAAAATATACATTGAAAACTAATTTTTCTTCTTTTCTGCACTAGCTATACATTTTATCTATGACATATTTTGAAATCAAAGGAAAAAGAGATTATTTGCATATACTTTTTTGGTGCGGACAAGACCCTCATTTTTCAACATTTTTCAGCAAGTAAAAAATGGACTTAAAAAATTTAAAAACTATGTGAATTCTTGTTCAAAAAAAATGAAAAAAATTATAGCCATAAACTTCATCCACTTTCACACATTTCATTTGTTTACATCATCTCCAAATTTTAAACATAAATGCCATTTTTATGTCATTAAAGTTAAAATTTTTGTGTGTTGTTGACCTTTTCCTTTATAAAAGTGTGACACAACTTTGTACTTTTACCCCCAAGTAAAGCACCATATGAACCCATTTGTACATATACATCAATTACGTCTACATACCACATCACCTCATTCACATATTTAAATGTACATTTCTCCAAATCCAAAATTGATCAATATATATATAGTAAATTGAAAATATCTCCTAACCAGGTTTCATAACTCAATTCCTAATAGACCATATTCATTTATATTCTCTATTTCTAAAGCATAACACAATTCCATTTATTTAAATTACCTCAATTAATCTGGAGCAAGTCCCATATATCAATATATGATTCAAGCTCTTCATTCTTTATCATTTCATTTAGATCGTAACTATGAGCTAGCAAAACATAACCCAAGTAAAATGCAATACCAATGCACTAGGGCCTTTCATCAAATCATGTCAGAATGTATCATATTGTAATAACATTATCCTAATTTGACACATGACACAAAATCAACAGGTTTAGATCCTAGATTACACGATGCTATCTTAAAACAAGACGGTCCTTAAACCATGTTAAACATTGATCCTAACAACATACTTACCACTACACCTAATATGCAATCGCCCCATACTACAATTTTGCCATGGATTCCTTTTTTATTAATTTTCTAGTATGTTTCACGAAGATGGTTAACTCAAGGTTATTTTTAATCCATCTCATATTTAATTGTTGATCTATAAGGTCTTTTAATCTACAACCTCACTAATCAGACTGGTTAATAGTGTGGACATGTCAACTCATAGGGTTTCTATACTTCCTTAAGCTTAACTTAGTTGGTTATGCTAGCGAAATCAAATCATCAACACTATTGTTGTTCAATTCATTATTTTGTATGAAGTGGTTTACATAATCACATTACAAGGATTCTCATCAAGGTAATATGCTCTAGCAGGGCTCAACAAGGCTAAAAGACTAACGGTCTCCCAACCTTATCCACAAAAGTGTCTCACATAGAGGGAGAATGGTAGGGGCCAATTAATTGCATAGCTCAATTCTATCACAAAAATTTACTTATATTTGAAGCCTTCCTAAATTTATATTTTGATGCGTGCACCTATCACTCTAACATAAATTTTACACTTCTAGAGATCATTACAAACCATCTATGTGCGTGCATCATCTATACCTAAGTTAAGGCATCGTAACATATAATGTTGCCAAATAACTTAAAGATTCTATTGGGTTTACTATTGACTTGCTAATTACCTTTGATTGTCTTTATTTTAAAATGTCTCAAAACTATGTTAGTTAATTTGACTCATTCTATTTTTCATTAGGGAAATATTCTAATCCACATAAGCTCCCTTATTATAATTTCAGATGGAATTTCCAAGCATCTTAGAGTAATATTAATTCTATCATGTAAGCACAGGTTTATACCTTCATGTTCTAATACCACAATAGTTAACTAAAGGTAATATTACTTCAAAACTATGTCTTAAATTAACATATTCCATGAATTCATTTGAAGATGAAATCTATTCTAATTAAGTTGGTGAACTATAGTCAGAATATCTAATAACTTTGCATAAAATCTATGGAAAGTTTTGCAAGAAATAACAATAGTGCTTACCAGAGTGTTCTTACCAAGATGAGGGAAATGGAGGGGTCCTACATCCTCCCCCCCTAGGTCTCGACTTACTCCTGGAAGTCGTAAGGTTGCGCTAACACCCTCAAGTAGTATTTCTACCAATTTCCATGTCATCAAGTTGATCCATGGTACTAACTTCCTGCATGTTAGCATCTAGAAACAACTATGCATTTTCTTCATAAACAATAATATAACCACATTTTTTTATGCAAAAATTATTTGCAATCATCTTGGAGGCAATTGTTTGCAAAAAAAAATATTTTAAAATCATTTTCTAGTCCTCTTTCAATTTTCACAAGAAAGGTACATAATAACATAATTTAAACATGTTTTAATGCCTGAGTAGATGGTGTACCCGAACCTTATAGTAACACTTAATAACAATTTTATTATATTTTATTAACATCTCTCATGTTTTCAGAAATTCCTACAAACGCATTCAAAAATTTCCACAAAAACCCTCTTCCATACAATGATGTATGACAAGAATAGCAAGATTAATCACATAGACATTCTTGCAGACACTAGCATTCTCACAATTGTGCCCTTTTCCCAAGGAAAAGTTTAATATTACAAAAATTCTCCTTTCCAACAAATGACATCATAATCGCCACACACGGTATTGTAAATGCAAATATTCATGCCACTTTCTTTAATTTATATGACATCTCTCTAAACATGAGAAGATGCAAATCCACGCGATCACACAATAGTCCACATCATTGGGAGTACACATTACAACAGAGGGCTCAAGAGCGGACATAGTCCAGTCCTCCAGGTATACATAATGATCTCATCTAACTCATAATCTGAAATCCATAATCCAATGATACATATAACAAAACCTCCAAGGAATAGTCACCACTCTAAGGTGACAGTGGATACTAGCTGCATAACAGCCTCACATACCCCCATACTCAAGGGTCCCCTATGTCTGCTTCCTCGCATACACTCACCAAGACTACCTCCTGCATCCTTGGTGAGGAATCACATTACTACATAGGACCAACATTCAAATAACACCAAGGAAAATAGTTTAGCCACCAAAGTCATAAACAAGAGTAAAATAAGTTACCAAATTCAACAATAAATAATATAAATAAAGTTTTAGAAACAATAAATCATTGAATCGTGAATTTTCCAAAAATTGTGGCTAAACCTTCACAAACAAAAATAAACAATTGTTGGTCCACACAAGCAACAAAAATCATCATGAAAAGGCACAACACATCACTGTGTGACCATACATAGTCACCAACGAGGAAGGAGGGAACATCGCCTGGCTGTCACAATAGCCCTTCATGTGGCGACCCAACAGTCTCTAACCACATGGCATAAACAATAATAAAAATGTATATGCTAGTAATATATCATACAGTAGTGTTCCTTGCAGATATGGCACGCATAGGACACACTCCAAATAGTGATACCCCCAGGGTCATCACTATAGCTAGAGGTATACATGGCTAGGGATCCTCCCATATGCCTACCACGTCCAACAACTGAGCATCCATGGGCACCCCTCTACAAGCATGCAAGCTTCTCCCAATCGCTCTGCATCAAGTAGGAATACATAACATACATATACTGCGCCTTCACATACCTACCTACAAGGCATCGTGTCCTCGAGCTCGGCTTGCTACCATCAACAACACAACATCATCACCTAACACTGTGTTGAAACATCAGTGGGGTGTGGCATCGTACCTCATGCAACATGTCAGAACACGTGCAGTATGAAATAATCACAGCAGGGCATACACTTCCCACCTTATGCTGGACCACAATGAACATATGTGAAGCTATGAATCATCAATAATGTCCAATCTATCCAAAAGAGTCTCACATTGAATATTGGTACAATGCTCAAACTGTGGGGATAAGGGATATACACATATGAACCACGTACTTGGGTCCACAGAAGGGAAAGTAGTGAGTACATTCCTTGGTTAGTGGAAGCTGGCATCGCTTTGCGTTGCTATAATGTGTACGCAATACCCTAATAACCAAGAAACTTTGTGGCTGCTACCACCCCTACACATACTAAGTCCTTGTGGGGAAATCGGAGGATAGTGTCTCTTACTCCATCCCTCAAATAGTTGAGGCTCATGTCACCTCATGTTGCCAGACATACACCATATGTGCTACCTGAGAAACTCGAGTAGTGGAAGCTAAGGTCGCTTCGTGTTGCCCGACATACACCTCACATGCTACCCAAGGGACTGGTAGTAACACTACCCTAGCACAAATTACCCCGTGAGCTATAACTCAGTAAGGTAACACACATATGCACAAGTGCCAACATATAGTGGATATGGTGCCCCCATACCCATAACAAGTAGATATCTCATGGGTGATGCTCCTACACATCACTCTAGGTAACACAAAGAATGCACTGGATTTATCATAACACTCATTATATACACTAGTACAGGTTCAATCACATTTACAAGGGATTACATAACATGTTTGCATTACTAACTTTTCACAATATTCATATCTTTATCATCTTAAAAATTTTCAAAAAAAAATCTTCTAACACCAATGCCATGTTTGATATCATTTTCATCTTTCATCAAACTAAATATAGCATCCCAAACATTTACATCTCTAATTCACTTTTTGAATATACATAATTCCATCTTTTACGGTCAAAGGAATTCACAATTAATACTTTTTACATAAACACAAGATTCACTTGCATAAGTTTCATAGTCAATTAACATATTCTCAATTTTAATGATCAGTATTCAAGAAATAAGGACATAATTCAAATTCCCAATGAGGAAAGATAACATGTCTACACTAGTATGCATGAAATCATTCAATTCTTAATAAACTAGGTACAAGCAAATCATCACTCATTTCAATACATATAGCGTTGTTTTCGACTGAATTGGTGTACTAAAATTATCAAACCTTGAGCATAAAAAGAAAGACACAACACAATAATATTTTTGCAAGGTTTCCATCTAGTGTTTTCTTAATAAGTTAACTTATAAGTTCTCTCTAGTCCCCAATTGAATGAAGGATAAATACCTATATAAGATTCCTTCCAATTTTCCTATAAGGTTTACCTTAGAATTGTTATAATTAATGGCAATTATTAATATTCAAGGGTTTAATTAATACCTTCAACTACACCCCCTGTGATTGATACTTTATGTTGGTTGATAATCTTTTAACATTAATG
Organism: Chamaecyparis obtusa; assembly: GCA_027943335.1. Lineage (NCBI taxonomy): Eukaryota > Viridiplantae > Streptophyta > Pinopsida > Cupressales > Cupressaceae > Chamaecyparis > Chamaecyparis obtusa. The sequence goes on along the minus strand of BSBK01000293.1, from coordinate 1,533,939 downwards.
AAGGAAGGTACTTAATAGTTTTAGACATTGATTTGTCTTTCATTTCCATTACAAATGTAATAGGTTTAATTGTATACTTAGTTTTTAATTATATAACAATGCTCATTTATTATCCCCAAACTTAATTAATTCAACAACCTTAAGAATAACCCATAGATTTTCAATTAGAATTATGCCACCCGAACCATAACAAATTATAGATCGTTACGTATTCGATTATAAATTTCATTTAATTATTAAGATTAATAATTTACACAAAAAAGGATACTTTATTTGAGTTTATCGATTAAATCAACATCCAGTGCATCTATTTATGTATTATTTAGTTAGAGTATGGTGTCGACTCTCTAAAGTTGAGATGATCTTAATAAGTCCACCTTGTTCAAAGGTTAATCATTCATTTTAAATTTTCACACAATTCTAATCTACATTATCTTAATACAACACGTTATTAAATTAAATAATGGTGAAAATTGATTAATATTGGATGATAATATATTTTCGAATAAACTTTATATTTGACACTTTACAATTTCATTAACCACATAATCCATAATTTCAACATATAATTTTAATTTTATTTATTTATTTATTTGATCAAATAATCATTTATCGCCATAAAATTAATCATGTTAATAGAAATTAATAATTATGAGGTTAAATTTTTCCCACTTTTATCGATGCATTTTCCCCCCCAAATTAATTAACGGGGTTTGGGGGCAGAGCCCCCAAGATGGGGTCAAGGGGCAACGCCCCTTGCGAGGTCCAAGGGGCAGTGCCCCTAGCGCGTTCCCTGTCGTGATACAGGGTGGGGTCGAGGGGCAGCGCCCCGCAAGGCCAAAAATAATTCACCTTATTTTATTAAGGAGTTTGAACAAATTTTATATATATGTTACTAAAATAAACCTTTTTCTAGCATCATTGTTAACCCTAAATCAATGCGTTTAATCCTATTCATTGAACCCAATATCCCTTTGACAACATTATTAATTCTCATTTTAATTTAATTTATCAATTAAATATTAAGTGGGTATGTGGAATCATACTCTATTTAAATTCTCATTTAAAAAAAAAACATAGAAATCCCACCCAAAAATTTAATTTAAGCTAAATAAAACATTTAAATATCAAATTCCCACTTAAGGGAAAGAGAGGGGAAAAGAAAAAGAAAATAAGATTTTAAAAGTTAAGTGGGATGACATTTTCCCTAACCCTAATTTGAAATTAGGGTTAGGGTGAAAATATCAACACCCCAAAAATCATTTTCAAGCATTTCTTTTCCTTTCCTTCTCTCTATCCTCCAAACCCTAGATGGGTTTTCTTCTTTTCTCTCTTATTCCATGGATTTTTTTTTTTGCAGGTTTGAGGAGCATTCAAGGATGAAGATCAAAGTATATATCTAAAGATATATATATCCATATATACATTTTTCGTATGTATGTATATATATATTTATAAATATATATGCAAATAAAGTTCAGATCTACTACTACAAACAGCAAGTTTTTTTTTGAAATAAACATATGGGTCTCATCTATTTCTTTGAAATTCGATGAGTTTTATTAGCTGAATGAATTTTGGTTAAATTTTATTTTATTTTCTCCATGAATGTGCAAATCTAGATACTGTATACTTCTTTTTTTTGATAAATGAAAGTAGGGTTTCATTATTTAAAAGGTAATTACTTTTACTATTTTTTTTTTTTGAATTATTATGTCTGAAGCAGACACTCGTATTGGAAGAGGGTGAATGTTCAATATTGAAAGAAATTCAGGTGGATAGGAGAAAGTCATATGTGGAGAGGAGCCCCATGCAAGCACATATATCTGACACGGAAGTGGAATATGATTGAGTTTCTAATGACAGTTTCTTCACCTTGGATGAATTGGAAAATGTTGATCGAAGAAGTGTAATTCAATCGGCCAATGTTCTTCTTGGTAAAACCAAAGGAGGTAGGGGTAGGAGATCAAACAGATAGAAAAGAGAAGAGAGGGCAAAAGAGACAGGGATAATCAACGTATTTGACTACTTAAGGAAAGCCAAGGGAGTAGGATGCTCCCTTGGTGAGAAATGGAAATTTTTACATGGAATGTTAGGGGACTATCAGCCCCTGACAAGAAATGCTTGGTAAAACGAGCGTTAAATAGGATGGAAGGGGATTTGGTATTCTTGCAGGAGATGAAAATCAATTTAGATAAAGCATTCAGTTTCCTGCGGTTTTGTCATAAATGGGAAGGATTTTTTCAAGAAGCAATAGGGGCTTCAAGAGGGTTGGGTATCTTGTGGAATCCTAATCGCATAAAGGTTTCAGATTTAGTGAGATCTTCCCATTGGATCTTTGGTAGAATAATCTGTTAGAAAAATAACTTAGAATTCCCCTTTTTTAATGTCTATGGACCTACAAAATTTGGTGAAAATTTGAAGATCTGGACAAAGATTTCAAGGAAGCTAGCTGCGATTGATTGCAACAATGTGATTATAGTAGGGGATTTTAATGCCCTACTAGATCAAGAGGATAAATTTGGGGCTTAAGGATGTCTTCCCAAATCATGGAGGACTTTAGAAAGTTTGTGCATCAAAATCATTTATTTGTTGTCCCGACAAATGGTAAATTCACATGGACCAACCGGAGGGAGAAATTCATCAGAATCTCAGAGAGATTGGATAGATTTCTGGTTGGTTCATACTGGATCGAATCAGTGTTTAACATGGATTATTGTATTCTTCCATTTTCTCTGTCAGACCATTTCCTAGTTCAACTATCTATTCAAGAATCTCCTCTACGAGGCAAAGGAAGCTTCAGATTTCAAAGCATGTGGTGGAGAGATAAGGATTTTTTGCCAAATATGGAATCTTGGTGGAAGGAGAGTAATATTTTTAGGGGGACACCGAGTTATTATTTCTCAAAAAGAATGAAAATGATAAAAGAAAATATCAAAAGATGGAACAAGGAATCATTCAAAAACTTCTTCGCTAAGAAAATCAGGATTGAAGCAGAGTTGGATGTGCTTAACAGCCATGTCATTGTAGACGGTATGTCGAACGAAGATTTCCTATAGGAAAAAAGATTGAAAAATGATCTAGCGAAAGTTCTTCTTAGAGAAGCAGTGTTCCAAAGGGATAAGTCCAGAGATAATTGGATTAGAACTAGCGATCTCAATACCAAGTTTTTTCACCCTTTGGTTAAAACTAGGAGAGTCAGCAACAGGATCAACCGTATTCAAAATGATCATGGAGCTTGGTTAGAGGATGAAGGGGATATAGCAAATGAAGTGGTAGATCATTTTAAATCTCTTCTAGGGGAATTAGTTGATTCTACTTTTTTGGACCCTCAACAATTGCTTGATATGATTTTGAAGGTGGTCTCATCAGCAGACAATGTGGATTTGATGCGTCCCTTTTCCATTCAGGAGGTTAAAAAAGTTGTCTTTGACAATTTATCAGACAAGACGCTAGGCCCAAATGGTTTTCCTTCTGAAGTATTTCAAAAATGTTGGAGTTTTATGGGGGAAGACATTTTAAAAGTAGTAGAGGATTTTAGGAAGAAAGGGAGATTCATGAGGGAGATCAACAATACGGTCATCATCCTGATACCTAAGAAATAGGAGTGCTCATCAATGGTGGACTTTAGGCCAATCTCCCTTTGCAATTCCTTTTATAAAATCATCTCTAAGGTGATGGTTAACAGATTGAAGGCGAAGCTCGACAGGTACATCTCGGTTGAACAACATGGTTTTATCCCTGGGTGCAAAATTTCAAACAACATTTTAATGGTAGGGGAAGCTATTCACTTGGTGAATTCAGGAAAGAGACCATGTATGATTATCAAATTAGATGTTAGTAAAGCATATGATAAAGTAAGATGGTCTTTTTTGTGTGAAGTTCTTTCCAGATTCAGCTTTTGTCAAGAGTGGATTAGATGCATCATCCATTGTTTATCCTCTTTCCACTTCTTGGTTCTAGTCAATGATTCACTTTGTAGATTTTTCCAAGAAACTAATGGATTGAGGCAAGGAAATCCTTTGTCTCCATTCCTTTTTGTATTAATGGCAGAAGTGCTTGGAAGGAATATTAAAAAATAAACCATTCAGGGTCGTTGGAAAGGGAGTTATATTCACAATTATTCAGAACCGGTTTCGCACTCTCAATTCGCTGATGATACTATTCTTTTTGGGGAGGCTTCAGTTAGGGAAGTGTTTCTAATCAAAGAGGTGTTGGATGGATATGAAAGAGGCTTGGGGTAATGCATGAATAGGGTGAAGTCCAAGGTATATTTCTTCAATTCAAGTAGGAGCCTGAATAAAATTATCAACATGTTGGGATTTGAAGCAGGTGATTTCCCCATTATATATCTGGGGGTCCCTCTATTTTCAGGGTGGTTTGATCCAAAGATATGGGAGGATATTTCAAATAGATGTCAGCAAAAGGCTCTTGGATGGAAAAATTAGTGGCTATCTCAAGCTGGTAGGATACAGATGATCAAGTCTATATTGTTAGCCATTCCTATATATTATATGTCGGTCTATCAAATGACTAACAAGGCAACAACTTCCATTGATGGATTGCTGAAAAAATTATGTGGGAAGGATCGAAGGAAGTGAAAAAGATCCCGCTCATAAGTTGGGATGTGGCCTGTAAATCTAAAAAAGATGGAGGTATTGGTATGAGAAAGATGGGCCTTCAGAACCGAGCCTTAGGTGCTAAGTTGACTTGGAAGATGTATAAAAACCCAGAGAAGCCATGGTGTAAAGTCATGATAGCTAAATACTTGGATTTTACTAAGCTTGACAAAATTATTATAGTGGCCAATTCGAATAAAGGTTCTCACATGTGGCACTTCCTATGGAACAATAGAAATCTTATTACAGATCATCTTACTTGGAAAATAGGAAATGGTCGTAGAGTGAAGTTTTGGCATGATTCCTGGAATGGAGATCCTCCTTTAATCAATTTTTTCAAGGATATAAATTGGGTGAATGAAATAGAAGCAGTAAAGAGGGACAGAGTAATAGAATATTTTAGTAGCCAAGAGAATACAACTTCAGTTACTTGGAGACTGGTGGAATCAGGTCCCTCGGAGTATCAGAGGAAATCATCAGACCGTCTCTCAGCCAAAATTGTGATCCCCTCAGACCTTGATGATCAGTTGTTATGGAGTGCATCAAAATCAGGGGAGTATAAGGTCAATCTTGATTATGAGTTGCAGAGGTTCAGAAGCAGAGAAGTTGATTGGCCTTCGATCCTTTGTTGGGGAAAATGGGTGCTCCCAAAAGCTAGAGCATTCCTTTGGATTGTTCTTCATGAAAGGATCCTCATAGGGAGCCATTTGAAGAGTATTGGAATTGAGGGACCAAGCTAGTGCTATTTGTGTAAAGAAGAAGAGGAGACGGTGGACCATTTCCTATTTTGGTGTCCTTTTGCACAGCAGTGTTGGGAGTGGTTGTTAGGAAGGCTGAAATGGTATGCTGCCATGAACGTATCGATAAGACATTTCCTACTATCATGGCTGATGGATAGGAGATTTTCTAAATGGGGGATTCTCTGGATAGTGAGTCCATCTATGCTATTATGGCATATTTGGAAGGAGAGAAATCGTCGGATCTTTGAAGAAAAAGAGATGGTAGTAGAAGTTTTGCTGGGAAAGATTAAAGATGCCATTGAAGAAGTAGTTAATAAAAAAATACAAGGGCTTAGTTATAGATACCAGTCTAAATGGGATTATGATATGGAGGAACTATGGTCGCTCAAAAGCAAAGGGAATCATCTTATGAGAGATAGGAAGGCGGTCAGAAAATTGGTAACATGGCAGCCTCCCCAACAGGGTTGGACTAAATTGAATTTTGATGGGGCTAGTAGAGGTAATCCAAGGAAAAGTGGGACAGGTATTATCATTTGAAATGAAGAAGGGCGGTTGGTCAAAGCAATAGCAGGTCCCATTGGTATTACTTCTAACAACGTTGCAAAGATTTTTGCATTGGAAATCGGTCTTAGATGGTGTGCTTCAAATAGAATTGGCAATCTAGTCATCGAGGGGGACTCATAGGTCATCATCAATGGGGTAGCGAAAGGGGAATTTCAATCATGGAGACTGGCAGATTGGATTCCAAAAATCTCAAAACACTTGAAAGCATTGGGCAAATATCAGCTTCAACATGTCTTTCAAGAAGGTAACAGGGTGGCAGACTTTTTGGAAAATTTGGGGATAGATAAGAATGAAGAGATGGGATTTGAGTACGATGATCACATGCCAGTGGATTTGCAAGAGATTATTGCAGAGGAACTAGGGACAATCATGAGAAAAGGCATTGGATAATGACAAAAATTGGTGTTCTGATTGATGGAAGTGGAATAATTCATGAGAAATTAAACGTTCACTTCCACATACAAATTTGACGTAATCTTGCACTTAGGAAACATTGTAGAGAATAGACAAAGTGGGTGGCTTAGTAGAAATAAATCACATGACCCTCGTCCTTAATGCCTCAGTACTTTGTAGAGAATATTGCAGGACCAAAACAAAGGAAGGACATTTCGAGCTTTTTTTAAGGTGCAATGCCATCTTTAATATGCATCAACTGTAGGTGTAAGCAAGAGGAGATGGTGAGTTTCTTGGGCATTAGTTGTAGGTACAAGCAGGAGGAGGTGATGGTGGAGATGCCAGAAGAGCAAGTTGCTAGGATCTTCAAACATGCCAATGATCAAGAGAAGGCTACCATGATCATTTTATTGGGAGTTGGATATTGGACAAGAGGCCACGTACATGATGGGAAGCTTGTATATGACCTTTTTATGCCCATCATCCAAGTCTTGGACCATTCGGTGACTGCAAATGGCATGATTCGCAAGATGATTATGAAGGAGATATATTTAGAGGTGACTATTGCTTTGGATCTTATAGACACCAGCCTCTCTAGTGGTGGTATGTTAAGTTTCTTTTGCCCGGAAGATGAAGGAAAGAAGAAGCTCATGAAGAAGGCATGGGTGATGTTTAAGACATGCATCGTGAAGGAGTACAATATGAGCAAGTTTGAGGCCTTTTGTCAGGCCAATGATAAACTCTTCACATCGGAGGTAGCAGCTAGGATGATCTCTATTGGCAAAGGGATCGGGTATCTCTATCACTGAAAAGGGTAGCTTAGCTTATTTTTTTAAAAATGATGAAAGAAGATAATTCTATCTACGGTAACAACCAAATTCATAACCAGGTACCATGCAACTGTAGTGAAACAAGAGAGAAAATGGAACTAGTTACAAATCTATATTTATTCAAATTTCAAATCAATAGTAGGTTATGAGACAAGTAAAAAGATGAACTATTTTGGTATAATCTTTATCAAATTCAACTAGTTCATAGATTCATTGTGTCAAATGCATAACCTACTTGGAAATTATTGTAATATAGCCTATGTATAGCTTATTGAAAGCCACAATACAACCATTGTTCAATGTTATTTTAAGCAATCTTTGCTAAGATTTATAAACAATCTTTCCCATGGTTTATAAACAATACTAAACAAAGTACTAACTACAGTGACCAATTTTTACTACCACAAATAAAGGAATAATTGTGTGTAGCCTCCATACTATGTGTTTTCAGTTCATAGTTTGAGAAATCCAATATAATCATTGAGAACTTCTGACTTATACAGTGTATGCACTCCTTCATAGTAACCACTATGAAGATGCATGTTTAAAGTGGTGGGTCCTCTAACTCATGTCTAAACATGATCATCCAACTCATCCAATATATATTTCTTAAATATAATCAGGGAAAAGAGAAAATAGAATAACCTCAAAAAATGATTAGGGACTGAATTCTACCAGTAACCTTACAACCTTTTGTCTATCTACTAACTTACAAATCTCAGATTCAAAATGCTCGTGACACAAATATCCAACACCCATGAAAATTGAAGATTTTAAACAAGAGAAAATTAAGCATAACAAAGAAAGTAATAAATGAAACAAGAATTACCACCTCCATGGTTCTTAGGAAAACCAAGTTTATAAATTATGTAGTCTTTATTCCTCAAGAGGTACTCATACATCTTCAAACTATCTCCTCATTTCCAACCTAGAACTCGTAATAGTCAACAAAAGAGGCAAAAGCATTTAGAACCAAATCAGCTTCAAGAAAAATACCTTGATCTTAGTCTAAAGCCAAACCATAGAAATCTCTAACAATTAAAAATCCTTATGTCGCGTGGTGACAAAATGCCCTAATTGCAATGACTGGTAATAGTTGACTGCACTATTTGTCTTTTTTTTTAAAAAAGTTTTCAATTTTGTGTCAAGTTATATTCAAATTTAATATATAAAAAAATAATCTTGGAAAACATTATTATGATCCATAAACTTGCACATTGAAATCATAACAGCCTTATTTAAAATGGTTATTTGAACTTGGATTACACTCTTATAACTGGCTTCTTTGTTATCATTAGATTACAAAATGTTGGACATAAATAATGAAGCACTAGAAAAATAAAGTAGTCATGGCATCTGCAACCATCAAAAAATAATAAAGCACACAACTAATATAAAATATTGAAGGGTTCAGACAAGAAATGCAGAGATGAGGTTTACTGGTAAGGCAAAGTGATTAAATTTTTCTATACACTAGAAAATACAACCTAGAACCAAATACATCACAATTTGAAGAAAACTAACCAAAAGAAAAGGGCATACCTATTCCAAGATCTCTTATGTTAGAATAACTAAGAGTGGGGTGAATTAGTTATCCACAGTCCCAATCCCAAAATGTATTTTTAAAAACAATTTACTAAAACTTCTATAGCTTGGTAAACTAAAATAGTATTATGTATGTGCTTTTACCGATTACCAGTTAAAACATATACTAATTACTGATCAAATCCAATATGCAACATGAAAATTATGATAACAAGCAATCATCACAATCAACACATAATACAAGAGATTTAACGTGGGAACCCTGTCAAGGGAAAAACCACCTAGGACCGGCAACCCCAAAATTGTTCACTCTTCTAAAGTGAGGTTGATGAAGACCCAACCCTATTAAAGTTTACAAACCCACTGTTAAAGGTTAAAGGTTACAAACCAAGCGTTATCGTCCAACCAGCATTCACTATGGGGTTGACAAGATAACAAATGTACACTCTATGAATGACATTACAAGACTTTCTAGTCCACTCTGTTAAGAGATTTCTCTGTTTACAATGGTTAAAGTGTAACAATAGTTGATCTAATTACAACACAACTTCAATTGCAAATTATCAGATCTATATTAAGCTCATTCAAATCCTTTGATCAATATATTACTTCTGTTTCAATCAATATTCAGTAACTTACTGTTGCTCGGTAATAGCTTTCTGACGCTCAGTAATCTCTGCAGTTTGGTTCTTCTTAACCATTCTAATCAAGCATGCATGAAGCTTGTTCATGTGATATTTTCTACAGTCTCCTTCTTCTGGCATGATTTCATCATGAAATCTCAGTCTCTTAAATAGACAAGTAAACCATTTTAATTCCATCCATCAAATTTTGCCGCTTAATCTCCTTTGTTGATTTTGTTGCTTAAACCTTCCTCGACTGATGTGTCAGTAACATGTTTTGTTTCAATCCATTAGATCTTCTTTGAATTGTGTTAGTCGTCAATCTTCGTAATAAACATTATCTTCATCTCTAATTTTGATGTACTTTACAGCTCATCAACTTCATCGACTAAACTAGTCATTTAGTTCTTTTCTTCTACTCGATTAACAAAGAAATGTGTCGGTGAACACAAGCTCAGTTTGTACTATGATCGGTATACACTACACTGTGTCGGTGTATACTGAAATGGTTCTTTAACTGACAACACTGCTTTGTGCATTTTTCTCTATTCTTCATCATAGATGAATGCAACATAATCAAGTCAATAACATAAGGTCATAGACTCATCCATAAGTTACCCAATGTATTCCTTATCCTTATCTGTCATATCCATCTTCCTCATGTAGATATATTTTGTTCTTCATCTCTTTTCTTCTTCTTCTACAGATGTTTGGGTATAGTAACTTACAAGATAAGTACTGTCAAAACTAGTTGACATCAATGACAACATATTACTGATTTAACCATCTTACATATCTAATCAACAACTTAGTGATCTTAAATCACAGATCTTCAAGTTATACAATGTATTCAAATCAATTGTAGTTCATCAATCTCTCCCTTTGGCATTGATGGCAACACAAGCAATATTAAATATGTCATACACATACCAAACATGTATTCTACAACTCTATCAACAAATGTTGTAACGGTACAAGCTCTCCCTAGCTTAATGTGTTTAATCAATATGTTACATAAAAGCATTTGCAAGTGCAGACTAAGTTTTGTAGATATGATCTTTTCAGCTCCCTTTTTTGTATCTCTCTCCCTTTGTCTTTGGCCTCATATTCTTCATATTGATCTCTCTCCCTTTGACAACAATGCCAAAGAACAATACAATCATACAACTCTGTAGTAGCCATGTAACTCTTTGTTGTGCAGTGCATTCTCTGTGTCTTGGTATACTATTATGCAAATCGGTTCCAGTACTTCAACTTTTCACAACCTTAGATAAAAATCCAAAGTGTGAACTCTGCTGCAATAACATGTATGATCTTCTAATAAGATTAGGCTGATGCAACCTCCATATCACCTTAGTGACCGGTAGACAGGGGTCAGACCCCAAGTCTAATCCTCAAGTATTCATATGTATCCTTTAGTAGAGGCTTTGTAAATATGTTAGCAAGTTGTTCTTTTGATGTAACAAATTCTAGCTTAACTTGCTTCTCTTGTACTTGTTCCCTTACGTAGTGATACTTAATTGATATATGCTTTGTTTTAGAGTGCATCACCAGATTCTTTGAAATATTAATAGCACTAGTGTTATCATAATATATAATCACCGGCTCAGTGATTACCTCATTCATACCTTCTAACACTCACTTGATATATGCAATATTTGAATAGTTAGTAGCAATAGCAACATACTCTGCTTCAACTGTAGATTGAGAAATACAAGCATGTTTCTTACTTGTCCAAGTAACAAGTCTTTCACCAAAGAAGAATGCTCCTTCGATGGTACTTTTTCTGTCATCCACATTTCCAGCCCAATCAACATTGTTGTATACCTTCAGTTCAAACTTGCCTTTCTTAGGATACCACAGTCCATAATCTTCAATTTTCTTTAGGTATCTTAAGATTCTCTTTGTAGCAACCATGTGTGACTCTCTAGGGTTTGCAGAAAATCTAGCAACTATTCCAACAATATGTGTTATATCAGGTCTACTATGAACTACATACATTAACTTACCAATCATGGATCGGTACAGTGTCGGATTTACCTTGGTAGTTCCATCTTCTTTAGTCAGTTTACATCTAGTAGCCATTAGTGTTCCCACAGGTTTAGCATCTTCCATGCCAAATGTCTTCAAGACTTCCTTTATATATTTAGATTGTGTAATGAATATACTATCATTTTGTTGAATCACTTGTAATCCTAGAAAGAACTCATTCTCTCCAAACATAGACATTTCAAATTCACTTTTCATTTCATCAACAAATGACTTACAGATTTGATCTTGTCCTCAAAATATTATGTCATCCACAAATATCTCAGCAATCAAGATAGTATCATCAGAATTTCCTTTCATGTACAGATTACTGTTTTCACTTGTTCTAACAAATCCAATACTCAGCAAATAGTTATGCAACCTCTCATACTAGGCTCTCGATTCTTGCTTCAAACCATATAAATCTTTATGTAATCTACATACCATATCTTTGTGTTATGGATTAATGAACCCTTCAGGTTGTTCTATGTAGACTTCTTCTTCAAGTATCCCATTCAGAAAAGCTGATTTGACATCCATTTTGTAAACTTTGAACTTTTTGTGTGTAGCATATGCAAGTAACATTTTGATTCCTTCCAATCTAGCAATAGGTGCAAATGTCTCACCATAATCTATTCCTTCCTCCTATGCATATCCCTTGCATACTAACCTAGCTTTGTTCCTTGTTACCTCTCCATTCTCATTAAGCTTATTTTTGAATATCCACTTAGTACCGATAACATTCTTGTCCTTAGGTCTGGGTACTAAACTCCAAGTTTTGTTCTTATCTATCTATTCTATTTTCTCTTTCATTGCATTAACCCATTCATCATTTTCTAATGCAACTTTTACATTCTTTGGTTCATAATCACAAACTAGACATGTACCTTGTCTTGCTTTACTCCTTGTTTTCATGCTAGCTTGTCTATTTCCAATGATTTGTGTTTTAGGGTGATGTCTTTTGATAAATTTTGCTAGTCTCCTATCTCTTCTTTCTTGTTCATCCTGTTCAGGTTCATTAGCTTGCTCAGTGGGTACTTCCTGTTTGTCGGTTTCTTTTTCCTATTCCTCAGTATTATTTTCCTGCGGACCGGTTGTCACTGTCTACTGCGTCGGTAGGTACTCTAGTTGTTCAATGTTACTGAATCTACCATAGTCTTCCGGTTCCTTTTTTCTTTCCTCTGCATTAGTGGGTTTGTGACCAAACCATAACTCATAGGGTGTCTTATTAGTGTCCTTCTTCAGTTGTACTTGATTCAGAACATAAACAGATGTGCTGACAGCTTCCCTCTAGTATGTCTGAGCAACATTCTTTTGCAACATCAGTGTCCTTGCACAAACAACTATTGACCTATTCCTCCTTTCAACTATTCCATTTTGTTGTGGTGTCCTCGGTGCAGAGACTTATCTTTTAATACCATGCTCATTACAAAAGTTAGTAAATTCATCAGAAATGAATTCACCACCTCGGTCAGATCTTAAGCATCTCAATTCTTTACCAGTCTCTTTCTCATCTTTTGCTTTATACCACTTGAACATCTTAAATGCCTCTGATTTTTCTTTCAAGAACATGATTGTCATTAATCTAGTATAATCATCAACAAAAAGAATAAAGTATATGTCTCCATAGTAACTTTGAGTTCTCATGGGACCACATAGGTTAGTATGCACTAACTCAAGTAATTTCTTTGTTGAATAATCTTTTCTTTTGAAACTAGATTTTGTCATTTTACCTTTCTGACATTCATGACACATAACATGATCAGGCTTAGATAAGTTAGGCAGACCTCTAACCTTTTTCTTCTTACTGATCTTAATCATGTTATCAAAATTCACATGACATAACTTCTTATGCCACAACCATGCATCTTCATCTTTCATCATTAAATGAGAAGACTAATCATTATCAAGATAAAATAGATTACCTCTCAACTATGTTTTAGTTCCAATAAGTCTTCCTCCATCATCATATATCTTCATTTTCTTGCTCTCAAAAGCAACTCGGTGGCCTAAATTGTTCAGCTATGCCACACTTAGCAAATTATAGTTTAGACCTTTTACCCAATAAGCATTATCACATCTAATTTTATCATTTATCATCAAGGATCCTTTTCCTCTAACCATACAGGGTGCATCATTACCCATTCTAATAGATCCTCTATTGTTTTCTTCAAGATGATCAAATTTCTCTTCATCACCAGTCATGTGATGTGTATAGCCACTATTTATAATCCATGTATCATTTTTATTAACTTTAGAGATAAGTGTTGTCTCTACATACCTCTCATGTTCTTCCGATTCATCCTTCATTACAACAAATACTACCTCCACATCTTCATCAGTGTTGGTATCGGTGATATATTCTTTTGCAATGTAGCACACCTTCTATTGGAAACTGTAATTGAAACAATTATTGTATTGTCATTGATGTCAAACCTTAATTGGTAAGACTGTTGCTACTTAGGAAAGTACTATATCTTTTTGAGTGTTTCTAAGGGGCTAAGCAAGGTTGGTAACCATAGCACCTAGGGAAAGGTTGAGTTATCTTGATACTACAAAGTGTACTTGACTATGTTGCACTATGATGAGATAATGTATTGTTTATCTTAGTAAGACTGAAGACTAAATTGGTAGGCTTAACCGAGCAAAGAATGGAAAAATCATGTTTAAGCCAAGTGATGTTAGTATCGACTGAGTTAGTATATGCCGAGAAAAATTATAGTGTCGACCGAGCATCAGTTAATTGTTGAAGAAGACAGTGTAAGCCGAGGAAACAATTTTAGTAATGACCAAGCTTTCTACATGAAGACTGAGTGAACAATCACAGTATTGACCGAGCATCAGCAATTTTATATTTGAAGAGAATTTAATTGTGGAGCTGACATTGTTGAATTCTTGGATTATGTAAAACATGTTGACTTTATTTATTGATTGTTTGGAAGCATTAAATGCATTGTAAAATGTTTTATTGTAAATCTTTAAGAGATTTGAGATGATTCTAGAAAAGGAGCCGAAGAACATGAAGCGGGTAGATTCAATGAATCTAACCTAACCCTAAGATCTACGAAGGAGATTGAGCGGCAAAAGATGAGTTAACCTAATTGAGGAAAATATAAGGGAACTTGAACATTTTGATATGCATGTACATGGAGAACAGAGAATGCTAGAAGAAGAAAGTTTTATTGACTAAATAAGCAGAAAAGGCTGAAGGAGAATGGTGGTGATTTCTTGAAGAAAAGTTCCGAGCAGATCAGAGATGGAAATGGAAAAGTTTCAAAGTCAGTAAACCAGCATTAGTGTACGGAATCAAATTTGATATTTGCAAAGTGAGTTGTATATTTTTTAGATAATACTGCTGCTACTTTCTAACCATTGTAATAGTCAAAATCCTGTTAGGATAATAAGCAAAAAATGCAAATATTAATAAACAAGAGAGAACACAATAACATAGAATTTAACGTGGTTCACCCAATCCCTGGGCTACATCCACCAATAGCGAGTCCAATATCTTTATTATTATCCAATGATTACAATCTAAAACCTGCAACTCAATACAGTCACAAGAGGCTACAATAATCTGTCTTACCATGAATCTCAAACCCTAAGCCCTTTTTACAAGTATTTTTGACATAACGAAATTAGGGAAAAAATAATCCAACTAATAGAAAATAGATGGCTGACAAATTACAATATTATTAAGTCATTCTTAGTGTCAAGGGGTGTTGCCCCTCGACCCCGCCAAGGGGCACTGCCCCTTGACCCCATCAAGGGCTCTGCCCCTTGACCTTGTGGATAAGTTTGATTAGGCTCCACATACATAACAAATCCTTTTAATAGAGGTTGACCTAACAGTCATATGTTAAATCCTTTGAACAAGGTTGCATTCTAATGGAGTGTATGTAAGTCCTATGACTAGGCTCACTTTTAACAGGGTGATTGAAATCCTTTTAACTGGGCCACATTTGACAGTGTGTATTGTAACCTTTGACAGGGTTGGATTTTTACCGAGCTCACTTCAGAAGAGTGAAAATAATAGTAGCATGTTACAAAGTGGTTTTTCTCAAATTGGGTTTCCACTATAAATCCTAGTGTTTATACTTGTGTGAATGTTTTGGTTTGAATATTACTATGTTTTGCAAGTTAAGTTACAGCTGGGTAGTGGACTACATTGTTAGATGTTACTATTATTGAATCAGTGATGACCGAGTTTGTTTTGGTTTTGGATCTGATTTAAGGATAAGTTTTTGAGATTTTTTTATACATTAGGACCTGAGAACAACTGATTCACCCCCCCTCTCTATTGTTCTTAATCATATTAACAATTGGTATCAGAGCTAAGTTGCTTATTATTAGTGTTGACAGAATCAAGTTTAAAGGGACTTGAAGCAAATGATCAGGATGTATAAGAAGGAGGTACCAAAGTTGAACAAGGAAAACTTCCCCACATGGAAAAGCTTGATGAAGTTGCATTTGGATGGTATTGGTGACTCTGCAAAGTACTACATAGAGAACAATTATGTCTCACTTGTCGCACCTTTGACTGCCAAAGAAATGAGAGCTAAGCAAGAACATAATTAGGCAATGCTAGAAATTGCATCTGCTCTAAGCTATCCAGAATTTGAGGACATTAAGGACTACACAACTGCAAAGGATATGTGGGACACTCTTGCAAGAATCTATGGTGGTGACTTGAATGTGCTGAAAGTAAAGGCCGAGAGTCTTAGAGGTAAGTTTGATGAAATGAGAATGCAAGAAGGTGAAAACATTGCACAATATTGTGGTAGAATAAAAGAAGTTGTGAATGCTATTAGAGGAGAAAATGGGGCTATTGATGATACAACTATAATTGGGAAAGTACTAAGAACCCTATGTCCTATATATGCTATTAAGATCTCAGCTATTCAGGAATCTAGATGTAACTCTGCTAATGTGCTTACTTTGGAAAGTTTGATTGGTAAGCTGACTACTTTTGAACTCTCTAATTATCATAATTTCACTATTGGAAACATTGGAAATTTTGAATTTGCTTTCAAGTCATAGCTAGTTTTGAATAAGCCAAAGAAAGAAAAAGAAAGATGCATCAGTGAAAGTGAAAGTGAAAGTGATAGTGACAGTGACACTTCTGATGAAGACCTAGAAGATCTAGAAGCTCTTATGGCTAGAAGACTGAGAAGGGGAAAAGGAAAATATAAATGTAAACTCCCTATTATATGTTTTGCATGTAATAAAGCTGGTCATATAGCTGCTAGATGTCCTAACAGGAAGGATAAAGATGATGAAAGGAAAAGGAAATACAAAGATAGAAAAGATGACAGAAGCTACCGATGGAATAGAGACTACAAAGGAAAAGGTAAGAAATCTTGTTACATTGCTGAAAAAGAGACTGACATTGATAGTGATGATTTTGAAATTGAGGTAGTCTATGTTGCAATGAAAGATGAATCTGATGAGGATGATAAAACTGCATTGATATCCTATGTGAACAAGAATGATAAATGGATTATTGATAGTGGTTGTTCACATCACATGACTGGTGACAAAAATAAGTTTGAGACCTTACATCATTATAGAGGTAAAAGTGTAAAATTTGGTAATGATGCACCATGTCCTGTTAGAGGAAAAGGTTTGATTAAACTTACTAATAAGATATCTTGTGAAAATGCATATTGGGTTGAAGGTCTTAATTACAATTTGTTAAGTGTTGCTTAGCTTAACAAAACTAGTTATCGAGTGGAATTTCATCACAAGCAAGTTAAATTATTTAATGCTACTAGAGAACTGATTGGAAGTGGAGATCATACTAGAGGTAATTTGTTCTATCTTGACCTATCTGAAGAAACATGTTTAATTGCACAACTTGATGATATTTGGTTATGGCATAAAAGGCTGTGTCATGTTAACTTTGACAATCTAGTAGAGATAAGTAAGAAGAAAAAGGTAAGAGGTCTACCTAGATTGAAGAAACCTGAGAATGTGATGTGCAAGGAATGCCAGTTAGGAAAAATGACAAAGTCAAGTTTCAAGAGAAAATCCTTTACTTTTGAAAACATTTTAGATGTGGTTCATACTGACCTTTGTGGACCTATGGGTGTACAAAGTTACTGTGGTGCTAGATACTTTATCTTATTTGTTGATGATCATACTAGGATGATGCATGTGATGTTTCTAAAAGAAAAATTTGAAGCTTTTCAATATTTTAAGTGGTATTTCGCTAAGGTTGAAAAGGAGATAGATAGGAACCTGAAATGTCTTAGATCTAACCGAGGTGGAGAATTTACATCAAATGAATTTAATCTATTTTGCAATGATAGAGGAATTAAAAGATAGATGTCTGCACCTAGAACACCTCCATAGAATGGTATAGCAAAAAGGAGAAACAAATCTATCTTGGATTGTGCAAGGACATTGATGATTGAAAAGAATGTGGTATAGAAATATTGGAAAGAAGCTATAAGAACTGTTGTCTACACTCCTAACTGGGTACATATCAAGAAAGGTACAAATCTGACACCCTATGAACTATGTCATGGGCATGCACTGAGTGTTAAATACTTTAGAATCTTTGGAAGTAAGTGCTATATATTAAAAGACACTAGGAATGGAAAGTTTGATGCTAAGAGTGATGAAGGCATATTCCTAGGATACTCCACAAAAAGTAAAGCTTATAAGTGTTTGAACTCTAACACTAACAAAATTGTGAAAAGTGTGAATGTAAAAATTGATGAGTATGTAGAAAGAAATGAAGCTGACAATAAAAGAGAACTAGAAGATTATAGATCTTTTATGTACATTGAAGAAGAAGAAGAGGCAAGTAACAGACTTGCACCTGATGCTGAGTCTCAAATAAGAAATGTCGAGCAATAGACAGAAGCTGCCGAGCGTTAGGAAAATAGTGCCGAGAGAAAACAAGAACATGTCGAGCTACAAGAAAATGTTGTTGAGTATCAGGAAGAGGTTGCTGATCATTCTAAAGTTGAATCTGACAATCTTGTGGAGGAACATGATGAAATAGAGGAGAGAACAGTTGAACCTATTTTGGAAAAATATGTAAGAAGACATCATAAGCCTGAATAGATAATTGGAGACAAAGATACTAGAATTTAGACCAGAAGTAAGACTAAGGATCCAACATGTCTACTATGTGAATTTGAACCGAAGACAACTAGAGAAGCATTGGAGAATGAAGACTAGATACAAGTAATGAATGAAGAAATTGACTAGATTGAGAAGAATGATACTTGGACTTTGGTGCCGAGACCTGAAAATAAAAATGTTATAGGAACAAAGTGGGTGTTTCGGAATAAGATGAATGGAAATGGTGAAATCACTAGGAATAAAGCTAGGCTAGTATGAAAAGGTTACACACAAGAAGAAGGAATAGATTATGGGGAGACATTTTCCCCTGTAGCTAGATTGGAAGGAGTAAGAACTCTACTTGCATATGCTGCTTATAAAGATTTCAAGGTATATCAAATGGATGTCAAGTCTGCATTTTTTAATGGTATATTAGAAGAAGAAGTTTACATAGAACAACCAAAAGGTTTTATTGATCCAAATAGAAGACACATGGTGTGCAAACTAAACAAAGCATTATATGGATTAAAATAAGCTCCTAGAGCATGGTATGAGCAGTTGCACAACTACTTGATACATTTGGATTTTCAAGAACAAATGACACAAGCAATCTATACATGAAGAATGAAGAAGGTAAAGGTATCTTATTGGAAAATTTTTTTGTTGATGACATTATTTTTGGTGGACAAGATACATTATGTAAAAGTTTCTCAAATGAAATGCAAACTGAATTTGAAATGAGTATGTTTGGTGAGATCAAATTTTTTGTTGGTTTACAAGTATATCAGAGGAAGAATGGAATTTTCATGACACAATCTACGTATGTTAATGAAATACTGAAAACTTCTGGGATGGAAGATGCTAAACTAGTGGGAACTCTCATGGTTACTAGACAAAAGTTATCTAAGAATGATGATGCTGCAGAAGTGAATCAGACTCTGTATAGATTCATGATTGGAAAATTGTAGTATGATGTACATAGCAGACCAGATATTGCATTAGCTATTGGGATTGTGGCACGATTCTCTGCCAATCCTAAGGAAACACATATGATGGCCATGAAAAGAATTATGAGATACTTGAAAGGAATTGCTAACTATGGTCTATATTATAAGAAGGATGAGAAATTTGAACTCTAATTTTATATAGATGCTGATTGGGCAGGAAATGTAGATGAAATAAAGAGTACAAGTGGTGGAGATTTCTTTCTTAGAAAGAGATTAGTCTCCTGGACAAGCAAGAAACAAAATTGCATTTCCCAATCTACTGTCGAGGCTGAGTATGTTGCTGCTGCAATGAACTGTTCAAACTTGGTATGGATAAAACAATTGTTGATAGGCATGACAGAATAAATTAGTGAACTTGTTATTTTCTATGACAACAAAAGTGCTATCAATATTTCTAAGAATCCAGTGATGCACACTAAGACCAAGCACATTGCAATCAAGTATCACTACTTGAGAGAATTAGTACAAGACAAAGAAGTCCGAATGGAATATGTGAATACAAAAGAACAATTAGTAGACATATTTACTAAAGCTTTACCCAGAGAAGCTCATGAGTATTTGAGAAGTCAATTAGGGGTTCTTTCCCTAACTGAGGCTGCCTAGACAAGCTAGGAGCACTGCATCAAATGTGCTACAATAAAATATTTGACAAATTGATGCAGAAGATTGTCACACTTTAGGGCTAGCCTAGAGTTGTGAAGAGAAGCAAAGACAAGGAATCAGTTATAAGCAAGATGATAGAGGGAGAAACATTGAGCTACACAGATATTATCTACATCTGATTGATGTATGTTTTAGTTGCTGCTTTGACATTTTTGTCAAAGAAGGAGAAGAAACTGATATGATAACACATGAGATATGATAACACATGATACTGAAAAGCAAGAGGGAGATGAGTTGATGGAACTAAAAGGAAAGAGGGAGATGAACTGAAGATAAGGATGATGAACTGGAATTAAGGATTGAGATAGAGGGAGATCTGAATACTTTTGACGGTCACAGAAGTGAGGCTTATAGGATTCTAAATAAGAATGAAGCTAAGGATATTATAAAATAATTCTCTAATGGACAGATAAATTTTTGGATTGGTTGGTAATCCATGTGTTATTCAAGTGATATCATATGGTGTTTCCATCAATGCCAAAGTGGGAGATTGTTGGAAACTGTAATTGAAACAATTATTGTATTGTCATTGATGTCAAACCTTAATTGGTAAGACTGTTGCTACTTAGGAAAGTACTATATCTTTTTGAGTGTTGCTAAGGGGCTAAGCAAGGTTGGTAACCATAGAACCTAGGGAAAGGTTGAGTTATCTTGATACTACAAAGTGTACTTGACTATGTTGCACTATGATGAGATAATGTATTGTTTATCTTAGTAAGACTGAAGACTAAACTGTTAGGCTTAACCGAGCAAAGAATGGAAAAATCATGTTTAAGCCGAGTGATGTTAGTGTCGACTGAGTTAGTATATGTCGAGAAAAATTATAGTGTCAATCAAGCATCAGTTAATTGCCGAAGAAGACAATGTAAGTCAAGGAAATAATTTTAGTAATGACCGAGCTTTCTACATGAAGACCGAGTGAACAATCACAATATTGACCGAGCATCAGCAATTTTATATTTGAAGAGAATTTAATTATGGAGCCAACATTGTTGAATTCTTGGATTATGTAAAACATGTTGACTTTATTTATTGATTGTTTGGAAGCATTAAATGCATTGTAAAATGTTTTATTGTAAATCTTTAAGAGATTTGAGATGATTCTAAAAAAGGAGCCGAAGAACATGAAGTGGGTAGATTCAATGAATCTGACCTAACCCTAAGATCTACGAAGGAGATTGAGTGGCAAAAGATGAGTTAACCTAAATGAGGAAAATATAAGGGAACCTGAACATTTTGATATGCATGTACATGGAGAACAAAGAATGTTGGAAGAAGAAAGTTTTATTGACTGAATAAGCAGAAAAGGTTGAAGGAGAATGGTAGTGATTGCTTGAAGAAAAGTTTTGAGCAGCTCAAATATGGAAATGGAAAAGTTTCAAAATCAGTAAACCAGCATTAGTGTATGGAATCGGATCTGATATTTACAAAGTGAGTTGTATATTTTTTAGATAATACTGCTGCTACTTTCTAACCATTGTAACAGTCAAAGTCCTTTTAATAGAGGTTGACCTAACAGTCATATGTTAAATCCTTTGAACAAGGTTGTATTCTAATGGAGTGTATGTAAGTCCTATGACTAGGCTCACTTTTAACAGGGTGATTGAAATCCTTTAACCGGGTCACATTTGATAGTGTGTATTGTAACCTTTGACAGGGTTGGCTTTTTACCGAGCTCACTTCAGAAGAGTGAGAATAATAGTAGCATGTTACAAAGTGGTTTTTCCCATATTGGGTTTCCACTATAAATCCTAGTGTTTATACATGTGTAAATGTTTTGGTTTGAACATTACTATGTTTTGCAAGTTAAGTTATAGTTGGGTAGTGGAATGCATTGTTAGATGTTTCTATTATTGAATCAGTGATGATCGAGTTTGTTTTGGTTTTGGATCTGATTTAAGGATAAGTTTTTGAGATTGTTTTATACATCAGGACTTGAGAACAACTAATTCACCCCCCCTCTCTGTTGTTCTAAATCATATTAACACCTTCTTGCCTTTATCATTATTATCTCAGTTGTCTCTGTTGTAGTGCTGATAACTTTTGTTGCCTCTTCTCCCATAGCTTCCTTCACCAGATCGGTCTTTGTTTCTATCATCATCTTTCCTGTGTGGACAATTAGCAACAATATGACCAACCTCTTTACAATTAAAGCATGCTAAAGGTAATTTACCTGTATACCTTCCTTTACCTTTAGGTAACCTTCTGGCCATAAGAGCTTCAAGTTCATCAAGCTCATCATCAGTATTGTTATCACTATCATCATTCTTATTTCTGCTACTAGACTTACCAATCTTCAAAGAAGACATAAAAGAAGATTCAATAGATGGTACAACACTATTGTCAAAGTTATTTAGTTCAAAGGTTGTAAGCTTACCAATCAGATTATCAAGAGTAAGGTTGTTACCAGATGAAGACCTTGTTTCATGAATTGCAGATATTTTGATTGCATAAACCAGAAATAAGGTTATGAGAACTTTGCTTACCACTGTTTCTTTATCAATAACACCATCAGATGCTCTAATAGCATGTACTACCTCTTTTAGTCTATTTGTATACTGCACAATATTTTCACCTTCCTTCATCTTCATGTCATCGAATCTTCCCCTTAAGCTTTCATCTCTGGCTCTTTTGACATTCACATCACCACTATAAACTTGAGCAAGTTTATCCCACATACCTTTAGTAGTAGTGCAATTTTTAATATCTTCAAATTTGGCATTGGTACAGGCAGCAACAATCTCCATCATAGTAACATTATGTTCATGCCTGTCTCTCAGTTGATCAAGGGTCAAGGGACCAGTGGGCGGTGCAATGTAGCCATTCTCCATTAGTGTCAGGGCAGAATTCCCAATTCCAAATACATGCATCTTCATTCGGCTTTGCCATACTGTGAAGTTATCCTTGTTAAGCTTTGACACTTCCCTCTTATACATTTTGAGATCTTTGTGCTGAAGTCCTTAAAACTTTGTTCCAAGCAACCAACGCTTTGATACCAATTGTTAGAATAACTGAGAGGGGGGTGAATCAGTTATCCATAGTCCTAATCCCAAAATGTATATCCAAAAACAATTTACTAAAACTTCTGCAGCTTGGTAAACTAAAATAGTATTTTGTCTGTGCTTTTACCGATTACCAGTTAAAACATATAATGATTACCGATAAAATCCAATATGCAACATGCAAAGTATGATAACAATCAATCATCACAATCAACACATAACACAAGAGATTTAATGTGGAAACCCTGTAAAGGGAAAAACCACCTGCGACTGGCAACCCAAAAATTGTTCACTGTTCTGAAGTGAGGTCGATGAAGAACCAACCCTATTAAAGGTTACAAACACACTGTGAGGTGTGACCTTGTTAGAGGATTTTAGACCAACCATTATCATCCAACCAGCATTCACTATGGGGTTGATAGGATAACAAATGTACACTCTATGAATGACATTACAAGACTTTCTAGTCCACTCTGTTAAGAGATTTCTCTGTTTACAATGGTTAAAATGTAACAACAGTTGATCTAATTACAACACAACTTCAATTGCAAATTATCAGATCTATATTAAGCTCATTCAAATCCTTTGATCAATATATCACTTTTGTTTCAATCAATATTCAGTAACTTACTATCGCTCAGTAATAGCTTTTTGACGCTCGGTAATCTCTGCAGTTCGGTTCTCCTTAACCAGTCTGATCAGACATGCATGAAGCTTGTTCATGCAATATCTTCTGTAGTCTCCTTCTTTCAGCATGATTTCATCATGAAATCCCAGTCTCTTAAATAGACAAGTAAACTATTTTAATTCCATCCATCAGATTTTGCCGCTTAATCTCCTTTGTTGATTTTGCCGCTTAAACCTTCATCGGCTAATGTATCAGTAACACATTTTATTTCAATCCATTAGATCTTCTTTGAATTATGTTAGCTATTGATCTTCATAAAAAACATTATCTTCATCTCTGATTTCAATGTACTTTACAGCTCATCAACTTCATCAACTAAACTAGTCATTTAGTTCTTTTATTCTACTCGGTTAACAAAGAAATGTGTCAGTGAACATAGGCTCAATTTGTACTGTGATCGGTATACACTACACTGCATCGGTGTATATTGAAATGGTTCTTTAACTGACAACACTGCTTTGTACATTTTGCTCTATTCTTCATCATAGATGAGTGCAACATAATCAAGTTAATAACATAAGGTCATAGACTCATCCATAAGTTACCCAATGTATTCCTTATCCTTATCTGTCATATCCATCTTCCTCATGTAGATATATTTTGTTCTTCATCTATTTTGTTCTTCTTCTATAGATGTTTGGGTATAGTAACTTACAAGATAAGTACTGTCAAAACTAGTTGACATCAATGACAACATATTACCGATTTAACCATCTTACATATCTAATCAGCAACTTAGTGATCTTAAATCAAAGATCTTCAAGTTATACAATGTATTCAAATCAGTTGTACTTCATCACTCTTATGCACTCCCCTTCAAAAAGTCATAAATCTTATCCTAGCTAAGCTTGCCTGCAAATGTTGACGAAATGAAGAATAGTGTTATATTGATGTTATTTATGAGTGTTGGCAGTAGGACTCATATTAATTGAAACATTTTCAAAAGGACTAAATGTAGTTGAAAACTAAATATGAGCATATGACCTAAAATAAGTTACCATGATACACTGACATAGCTATGTGCACATGTTAGTGAACATATTTTTCCTTGTTATAAATGCTAAACAACCTGACTCTATTACCCCCTTTTCAAGATCAAATAATTCACAATAGTTGGGTAAGTGTACAATGATCACTTCCCTCATAATTAAGCAAGGTACAAATCCCTCTCATAGATGTTCAAGGAATCTATTGCTAAGCTAAATACATGTGCACTTTTAACCCAAAAGTACTTAAGGTTCACACACTATACTCTTAGGTATGGAGGTAATTGAGAGAAAACATATAGATTTAAGGTAAATTCAGAAAAGCACAGTTCTCTAAACTTAACAGATTTTAATTTTCACTAAAGAACCAAAACTAACATGAAAAGTCTTGCAACTTCTTAATGATATAGATAATGCAAAGTAACTGATATATCATTCACCAAGAAATTAATATACCATAAATTTAAATTCAAAGATCTGAACCAAAACTGTGCATTGATGTATACTGTAATAGTTCAAAGCCACACAGATTTTCAACTTCAAAGTTTGCAGTTTCTTTCATTGAACAAAACTAAAAGCCAAAAAATATTGTCTACCAATACTGATGTCTATATTATGCCAAAAAAAATTCATTTCCCCTACTTATGCACCATCATATATAGTCTTCAACAAACGAGGAAGGTCCCCCTAAAAACCTGACCTTTTGGCTGACAAAGAAATAGTTAAAACAACAAAACAACTAAATAATAGTTCATAGACACATGTCCTCCTAGGACCAACTAACAAATAAAATTATCAAGGCAAAGCTAATTAATTGAAAGTTTCTCCATTTATTTCGTATGTTCATTGTCCAACGTGGCCTCCTTCACGAGCTTTCAACTGGTGTGCATTTCTTTAATTTCTTTCTCCATGACCTATATTCCAAGGATAGTGTATTTGAATAAAGAACCCTTCCAACCTATGTTCTTTTTGAGCATATACAACATGCATTCATCTATTGTCTCCAATGCGTTTTCTGCTAGGAACTTTGTCACACCATATTTCTCCACCTCCACAATCTGGGATACCACAACCATGCATTTATCTTCATCAACCTTCAAACTAGATGTTTGAGTCTGGATTTCTACCAGCAATGCCTTTGCATCTTCATAAGTAACACTAAATTCTTGGATGAATCTATTACCTTCTTTTATCACACCATCAACCCAATCATCCATAGCTATAGCCAAAGCCTTGCCTCATTGAATTTTACTTAGCATTTTCTTGTTGTCGGGGGAGTTCGGGTCAAATGATTGGGGTTCTTGAACCAAGGATAAGGGTTTGAAATTGTTGAATAACTCAATGTACTCCTCTATGGTGGTGATAATATGTTTCAGTTCCTTCTTATCATGTCTATCTTTTTGAGATTGAGTTAGCATGTGATGGACTAAATACTCAAAAATGTGATCTTTTGTGTCCCTATTTAGAACACGTAACTCGATTTTAGTTACCTCAAAGTTCTCTACATCCAACTCTTGAGTACCTTATTTATGTTTATACATTTCAATCTTAGTTGTCACCTTCCATGTTTTAGGATTGGTCACAAGCCTGGCATTATTTTTTACCCTTTTGGCTTTAGAGTTCTTACTGCATACTTACTAACCATATCTTTAATAGGAATAGAAATAGGCTTGATGCTACACTTCTTATTCACTAAATTAGATAACCAAGGGTGAATTAAACTAGAGGCTGCTTTGTTACCAATAGGCTTGGTAGGAGTTACTTGATCATCTTGCATAGTGGCATCACCATCCATTATTATTTGATCCTTTAATTGATTATCGAGTGCTAAAAATGTAGTTTCATCATCCTTATCAAGATCCATGAAATTTGAATCTTGGGTAACCATTTGGTTGCGTGTATGGGACCTCCTTCTTGATCTTGTTCTTGGTAAGATAGGGAAATCTGCAAGTACTTCAAGAGTGAGTTCAACTGAAACTCTTTTCTTCTTGGGTGAGAGAGTTTTACCTGCATCATCACTCAAAATAGATGTGTTAGAGGTACTAGGAGAAGGATGCACTAAGTTTCTATTATCTTTTTTCATCTGAACTACATTCTTTCTTTCTTCTTCTCCTTCAACTAACTATTTGTATATCTTAGGATAGATCTTTCCCTTGAGTTAATGTTGTCTTCCTCTTCTCTAGTCCAATCAATCTCAAGTATCCTACCTAATCTTGGCCCTAGTAATCAGGATCAACAACATCTGAACCATCTTTGGTTATCCCTTATATGTTAAGTCTCAATTGCAAAGTGACTATTTGAGGTATCAATAGCCTAGTATGATCCCTTTTATCTATCTCTCTCTCATCCTGACAATCTTCCCAGAGATCCTCAATATGGGGTATCAATGTCATTTGCTTCTCTAGCTCCAAGGTCTGCATTTCAAAATCCTTATTATCAAAACCCTTTATATCATTATAGAATCTAAAGTTGAAATTTATCAGGTTGCAATCAATGGCGGAGGCATCTATCATACTTTTACAGGTTAGAGGACCAAGCCATATAGGGAAAATTGAGTCCCATTTCTCTTCAAGAATAGCATTTTTAACTACAGTGAATAATTGCATGCACACCTCCACCAACACAAAGCGATAAAAAGTATACCTAGGCAATTTTAGGGGTTCTTCCCCAAATATACGAACCCTTATATATGTGAACTTGAGAAACTAAATATAGAAACTACCATAAGTTTGAACCAGGATTTGTGCCTCAGGCGATACCTTCACTCAAGAAAACCAACTAACTCATAACATAATTTTCATAGGAATATGTCATGAACTCTTCTGTAATCCTCAAGAACCTTGTTCCTTTGTAACAGAGGAAAATATTCATAGATTTTGATCTATTTTCTCCAGGGTTCATGTGGAATTCCTATGAGTTCATGGATACATGCTAGGAAATACACTAGATAGGAAGACATATAGAACTCTTTGTTGATCATTTGTGATAATTTAAGTTATTCCCTCATAGAGCTAGCAATCAACTCTGCCAAGTCTATATGTTGTTTCCCATCTAGAATGATTTCTATTTAATGATACATCCATTCTTCAAATAGAAGGGCTTGGGATGAACCTTTTACCCTATGCAACAAAACCATTAGGTTGTGAAAATGATGTTTCATATGATCTTTGGTTAGAGTTTTAATCAACCAAAACTGACCTTGTAGAACTTTTATGTCCATTTCCTAGCTATCACGCTATGATTTTTATTTGTTTTCTCATTGAATTTGACTAAAGATTGTGTAGGGATAAAGCTGGAGAAAGCTTCATTAGGTAATTTAAACACTGATGTTATAGTTTCCCTGGTAATAGGTATTAAGCCCTCGCCATCATTTTTCATTATGCACTTAGACTTAACATCATAGTGATTTATACATTGTTGTATTAGTTCAGAGCTCACTACAATTGAGGGAAATGCAACGGCTTCTAGGAGCCCGCTTGATAGGATTTCCAGAGAAAACTCATCCCCTATCCGGTCAGAAAACCTATTGACTATTCCTTCTATCTCTACCCCCATCAAATCAATATAAAAAATTATAGGACCTCTACACCCCATACTTGACATATTTTGAAAGAAATGCAAAGTGGATCTCATACTTCTTTTCCAAATATAAAATAGCACCCAGAGCTTTAAATTACATAATTTTTAGAAGCATAAACAAAGAAAAATCTTTTAGCGTTTACCTTTAGCTTGCTAATATAGTGACCACTCCTACTTCTTCCTTGAACAACTCCTTGTAACTTACTTTCTTTTAAAGGAAATGAAATCAACCCAAAATCATTATAAGGGAGTCACAAATCTTGTGGAAGTATGAAAGTACAGGGCATATCTTTGCATTAATTTGGGAATTATTTTACTTGAGACATTTCATAGCCAGGAACAATAAATAACTGTCTAGATCATAATTATTTTAACCTTGCCATAATTACTTCACTTGTGTCAGCTGCTACTTTTATCCACATCATGTTGCCAATAAAATTTTCTTTGTATTTCTTGGACTTCTAATGCATGCCATATCATCATTGAGGTGTTTTCCTTTAATTCTCATCACATCATATATTACATCCTGTCGTCATCTTACATATCAAAGTAGGTGAACTCCTTTGAACTAATTTGAACTAGGGTACAAAGGGGTTCAAAGTGGTACATGGTTGCTTCATGATCTGCACATGGGTCCCACATGAAATTACATCATTAGTTGATTTCATTTTCTGAATCTGTTTGAACTACTTGGAACCAAGGTAAAAGGAGTTCAAAGTGGTACATGACTAACTCAAAACTTTGGAAACTTAGACCAACTAAGATCGACACATAATGTAGGTAGGCTCAGTATAACACGATGAAGATAATTAACATAAAGGATGGAATAAGAGATACCAAGTGAAACCAACCAACCTCCAAAGAAGTGTAAACATTAACATTAGAATACAATGAAGCCAAGAAAAATTACAGGGCCATTCCCACTGGACAAGGTGACTCAAATATGAAAGCTAACAGTGTGCTACATTGAGTCATGTCATCTCAAAATACATCTTCATGACATTGTCCATGATTACATGAACAAAAACATGTCAGAGGAATATTATTAAGATAAGAGACAAATGGAAATCCATTTGATGCACTCTCACATCAAGGTGAGAAAGAAATCACTACATTAGCAACACAGACAACCCTCACTACATTACCACCTTCCAATTTCAAGAAAACCAATGGGTAAACCATTTTTGTACATTAGACAAAAAGAATATGAGATTGTACACAAGGAAGCTCATAGGGGAAGCTTATCAGCTACTTAATATTATCAAATATTAATGATAATATTGTAATTATTAATAATATTATAATATATTTTATTAAATTCATATAGTATTATATATAGATTTAATAAAAAATTATTGAAAATATTCTAATATTATAGTGTATATTTTGTATTCATTATTATTATTATATGACTTTACATATTCAGATTTAGTATATGTATACTACTTACTATAAGATAGAAAAATTATAAAGTGAAAATATTCTTTGAATCTTAAAAAATGTTTATAACTATACAAATTGATATTGTTTCACTTTAAACCCTTAAATAACTGAACACAAACAACAAAACTATTATGGAGGGTGTCCAACTTGCTAGTTATGTGGTGAAGTTGCTTCTATTAGGAATGAATGAAAAGTGTTTTGGCAGTCATTCTGTAGCAGTTGTTGTTGCATTCATGACTTGGATTGTCATTGATGTCAACACAGTGATATTCTGGATATTAGCAGGAAAGCAGGTACAGTTTTTTTTTGCGCACATGTTATATTGTAGATTGGATTTTGCGTAGTTGATGGTATGTTCTTTGGTGTGTTATTAACCTATGGTTAATAGCACAAAAAGAAATTCATTCATTTAGTTATAAGCATTTTGGTGAAAGAAGTGTTTAGATAGTGTTTCTGTGTAGCGATGTTTGAAAATCGGAGGATATCTCTTAGCTGGGATGGAATCTAATTTTGTGCAGTTAAAGGGATGTTGGAGACTCATTAATGATGACATGGTTCATAGTGCAAACTTTGAGGATATGTTTGGAGAAAGTTACAGTAACTAGAAGCCGACAGTTTTATGTGAATTATGTGTGTAGCGTGTATAATTTATTATTTTGTAATTGAGGACCGACTCATTTGTAATTATTTGAGTTTGGTATATAAGAAGGAATGTTTTCCTTATTGTAATGTGTACTATGAAGATTGTGATGTGAATATATGCATGAAGTGAAGAAAAGAGCTAATTCAGTGATGAAGGAAGACTTGTGAGTACAAAGATCTGAAATTGTGATCTTGTGTAGTAGAGAGTGCAGTTTTGGCATAGTGTGAAGGAGGTAATATATTTCATATTATTCTATTGAATAATTCTAAGATCTTTTGGACAGTGGGTTCAAAGATCTTGCCTTGAAGCTATTTGGGCAGTGGGTCCTTCTGTCTTCCATAAACTCTTAACCGGGTTAGAATCTTTTAACAGGGATTCAAAATCTCCTAACAGGGATTTATATGTACTGAATGTATTTCATAAGACTCCTAACAAGGTCCATCCTCTAAGAAGGAACTTTCATATTAGTGCATCATTTTGTGGGCATCATTCCCACCGGGGTTTACTCTTTTCAAGAGGTTCCCTAGTTAACATATCTTGTGTTATTGTGCAGTTGTGTATGATTATCTTTCTATGGTTGATCAGTACATTGATTATATTTTTTAAAGCTATTGAATGGATAAATTATCTGATAACTGATTCACCCCCCCCCTCTTAGTTATCTTGGGGATCTTTACTTTCTAACAACTTCTTTATGTAGACAATGTCATTCTAATTGCACAAACTGCCCAAGATTTGAGAGAATATTTGAAATCTCTAAAGAGATTTTTTTAGTAGGTGGGGATGCAAGTGAATACTAGAAAAACCAATATCATGATTTCCTCTCTAAAGGGGAAGAAACAACAAGATAAATTCATCTTTGAAGGAAGTTTGTTAGAGATTGTGGAGGAATACAGATACTTAGGAATTGATTTCCATAACAGGATCATCTAGGAGACATGTAGAACTAAATAGATACGAGGCTAGAAAGCATCTTTCTTTCTACAAAATTGGTGTAGACAAGCAGAATTACAGGATTGGAAAACCAAGAAAACTCTCTTTGGACTGTTGGTAACTCTGGTTGTGCTCTATAGTTGTGAGGTTTGGGGGAGCATGTTGTCATAATGATGAAGCTGATTGAGTCCAAGAGCACAAAGTGTTGAAGTGGTGTTGTCATTGTTGGCAACAAAGCATACTAGAAGTGTTAAATCATTCATATTGACAGTGCATTAGTTTGAACAGTTAAAGATACTAAGTGTTCAATTCTATCTTTTGTAAGATAGTTAGCTATGGAATAGGTGATCAACGATGTAGATTTTTGTGTTTTTATGTTATGCAGTTCATTTTGAATCATGGTTAGTATCATATCAATCTATGTCTAGGATCACATAAACTAGTTTTAAGTGTAGGAAAAGATATACAGAATGTAATCAGTGATATTGGCTAGAAAAGAGTACCAACAAAGTGTGTCTGATTAAATCATTTAACCAGTGGAGAAAAAGTCAAATATTGTCCTAGATTCCCAAGAAGTTAGTTGGGGAGGATATTGAAGAATGTGAAAAGGTGTTTTGGTGGGCTCGCATACTTGATTTGAAATGTTTTAGTGGCTGACTCAGTAAAAAAATTTAGGTTTTATTTTGTTTCCATCGACATAGAAAAAGGTTTATAAAAGGAGATGTAAATCATAATATGAGGTGTTGTGATACATGAATGCAATTTGATAAGTTAGGATGGAAGCCTTCTAGAGTATTCTCATATCAACGCATTGAGAAGAACAACAATAGATCTATCAAGGAATGAGTGCTACTTTCAGATCATCATTTGAGTTTCTACTCAAGGAAAATCCTAACAGGTTTGCGGTCTAAATACCTTAATAGGGTTACTCCTAACATGGTGAGTAGGATCCTAATAGGTCTAAAGATCAAATCCTAATAGGGCTTTTGTAATATCTTTTAACAGGGCTATATATACTCTTAACTGGGTATGCCCTTAATAGGGTGATGTAATGCATTTAACAAGTAAATTATTATTATTACAATAGTGAGAATTTATGGTTACTAATTCCCATTGTGGTCTCTCCCTCTAACCAAGGGTTTCCACAATAAAAATATTGGTGTTCTTGTGTTTCATGTTGTGGATGTTTCATTTTCTTTTCTTTTATGTTAAAATATCTCTTGCATGTTGGTTAATTTGAAAGTTGTTAAAAAGGGTTTTATGTTTTGTGGTTGCACTGATTCACCCTCCCCCCTCTTAGTACCTTATAGCACTAACAATTGGTATCAAATCCAAGTTCCCTTGAAGAATCCTAATAGATTGAGAAGGATCCTTAAGGAAGATATGGAGGGATTAGCGAGATATCAAAGATAACTTAAGAAGCAACTTGCAGATGCTAAAGAATTGATTGAGTAGTTGAAAGATCAACTCAAGAAATCAAGAGCCAAGGGATTAGAACTTGTTGAAAAAATATCAGAGTGTAGTGGATATGAAGAATCTCAAGACTTGGAGGCTATGTCCTTGGAAAATGAGTAGTTGATTCAAGACAAGAAGAATATAAAGAGAGAGTTGGAAGCTTTGTCTATAAGAATGAATCAAGAGATGGAAGAAAGAAAGTTTTTATAAGAAGCCCTAAAAGCTAAGGTGGATAAGATTTTGAAGTCTAAATAAGAACTTGGTACATTGCATACACATCTACATGAAACAAATTAAGAAAATCAGGAAGTCCTAATGGAAAATGAAAATCTGAAAAAGGAGAATAAGAAACTGAAAGGTGAGTTGAAGGTTGCAAATGAATTACTGAGAAAATTCAATGAAAGTTCTGCAAAGATTGATAAGAAAATCAATAATCATAGAATGAATGGAGAGAGCCATGGATTAGGCTATATCAATTATGAAGTTGGTGAGTCTTCTAGAACCAAGAGGACCAAGCAAGATATTAAGTCTAGACCAAAGGAAACCAAAATAAGTCCTAGTAACAAATCCTATAAACCTATGTGATTTAATTGTCATAAGGTGGGACACATTACAGATGTATGCAAAATTAGACCTAATACTCTTGTATGTTCTATTTGTTACAAGGTGGGACACACTGCTAATGTATGTAGGACTAGATCTAGTACTTTTTATGGCTATTGTTACAATTATAACAAGGATGGTCATAGAGCTAATGAGTGAAGGACATGAGTGAAAAATCAAAGGTCATATGTGAACCAGAAAAGTTCTTCTCAAAATGAGAACTGGTGGAATATTAGATGCTCACATTGTCACAATTATGGTTACATGGCCATTAACTACAAAATGAGGACTTCTAGAGGTAATGATGGACCTTTGAGGGAAACTAGAATGGCATGTTTTTACTGTCACAAGATTGGACACATTGCAAGGTTTTGTAGGTCAAGAAACAACAGAGCAAACCAACCAATTAACTGGTCAAATGATCAAAAGGGAAAATAGATTGCAATAGTGGAAGAGACCAAGAGGTAGATGAATCAAATTTGGATGAAAAAGAGTGATATTAAAAGTATCTGCATCTTCACTAAGTGTGGATAACTCATCAGCTAACTAAGCTTATATTTGCCTTAGGGGGGGAAACATTGTTAGATCTATTTTTGGACCCCCTAGAAGTACGTGCGATAAGTTTTATTTTCATATCCAGATGCATAATGATATTTTGAAAGTATGATGTGAAGTTTTTCTGATTAACATAAAGTTATGTAGTATTGCGAGTGATATTTTAAAAGTGAACGGTGTGTGGTTATGTTCAACTAGTGAGCATTTAATGCTAGTGTGTGACTGTAGATAAAAGGTTGTTTTGAGTATCTTTATGCATTTCACTCATTTAAAGAGTAGTGTTAGAGTGACATAAGCATTTTTTGAGCAATTTACAATAATCAAGGTGATTGAAAGGCATGTTTGCTAAGAACTTGTGAAGAAATTAAATGGTGTTCAAGTGTGTTTGACAAAAACCCTAGTTGCAAGAATCTGAAAGGTATTTATCCATTTCATTGAGCTCAAATCTATTATTTTAAAAATGGATACACCTAGACTGGTTGATATTACTAAGAGGTCACGACCAGAATTCAAGAGGCATCCATTTAAATCAATGAAATATGATCTTGCGGGTGCTCTATCCAACATTCCATATAGTGTGCTTTATGTTGAAGACATTAGATCATATATCCATTGCAAGTTGGAGGTTTTGGGTTGTAGTGCCATTTTCAAGCAGTATGGGAAGCTTTGTTATAATCTTGTGTTGAAGGAAGAACATTGGAGGATCATAAACAAGGGTTTTGTTTATGCAATTGATTTTCTCAATGATTTTGAAGATGAACATATCAGATACATTCTTAGCATAGTGTATGATTAGTTCATGTGGCCTGATTGACCACATAAGATAAAAAAGGAAGCTATTCATCCAGTTACAAGTTTTTGTGCAACTAGAAAAGTACCAGTGTTGAGGTATGTACCTTAGGATGAAGTCACTCGATTGATTGGATCAAAATGGGATAAATGAGAAATGACAGTCAATGAGATAGTTGATCCAAAGGTGAAGTTTTTTGTGATGGTAATAGGCAAAATGTTTTTACCATTCTAGCAAAATGAATAGTATTCTTGGAGCTGTTATTCATACTACATACTGGATGATTAAGGAGAATGTTGATTTTGACCTATGTGAGGCAATGTGAGACCAATTATTACTCAAAATGGAGAAGATTAAGAAGGACCAAAGACAACAATTCAAATTTGGTCAGGTACTCATGGGACTATTCTTCTATTTTCAGAATTTCTTTCTCTATATTGAAAACATTACTTGGATTATGGGTACCATGGGAGTCATACAAATTAGGAATTGTATTAGAGTTATTGAAAACAAGTTCATAGGTGAAGTATGGGGTTACTTCAAATAATTTTAGAAGAAAATGCATCAGAGACAAAGAATCCCATCTGAGAAAGTAGAGAAGAACATGGATACTATTTGGTTTATGGTAGATATAGATACATGTCTCATGGAAGCTATTGAACCAAGGACCTCATGGGTCATGCCTATGGGTTATGAGGTGGAGGTTGATATCCTAATATTTATATAGATAATTTATTGTCAATTATTGTAGATCCAAATGTACCTAGGTTTGGAACCTTTAAAGAGAAGGACATGTAAGTCTATAGAAAATTGAACCAACTGGTGATAGAGAAAAATATAAGAAATGAAGTAGAGAAAGTTGGCACATCTACAATAGTAGTCGGAGGAGAAGAAGTAGAAGTGGTTTCTACTACAATTGATAGTGCTCACATCGATAGACAAACTAGAAGTGCTACCACAATGAAGAAGGAGAAATCCTAACCTCAAGAAAAACTTCCAGTGAAGAAAACTTGAAAAGGCTACAAAACCTAAGCCTACAAAGGTCAAGGAGACAACTAGAATAGAGAAGGTTACTAGAAAGAGGAAGAAGGAACAAGAACAAAGAACCTACAAAGGTACTCAAATGAGCAAGGAGACAAAAGGAACTGAATCTAATGGAGCCTAGAAAGAGATGAAGGCTAGTGGTAATAAATCTAAGGTGGTTGATTGTACAATAAAGAAATATCTCAAGCCTATTGAGGTCAGTAAATTTGTTATTCCTTTAGAAAAAATAGTGAATAAAGTTAGAAAGTGGGCCATATTGATTGATGTTCAAAAGGATTATGATAAATTCAATAAAGAAGGGCATAATAAAATTGAGGATGCAGCTATATTCAGTATGAATAAACTAAGTAAATCTCTTATTGAGTTGCAAGGATAGATCCCCACATCTATGTATAACAAGATTGAAGCTAGGTGGATTACTACATTAAAGCAAGATAAAGAATTAATTGAATACATTTTAGTCTAATTACAACCAGAGATGTCAAACTAGGAAGTCAAAGAGATTCTTGGGAAAGTTAGACTGGCATTCAAGACCAAGAAAAGGTTTACTCAATGGAAAATCTCATTCGGTTCAAGATGAAATAGAGGTTATATTGAAGAAGTTTTTGGGTCTTGAAGAACAAGAAAAATAAGAAGAACATGAACATTGTTAGCCACATACAACTCATACCAATGGAGGATGGAAGATTGATGGTGTTGAAGAAAGCATAGATGATATTTCCATCTTGAATGATCTTGAAGATTCCAAGGTTACTACAAAATAATAGGTGGATGCTCCAAAGAATATAGGGATAGAACAAGTCATGAAAGATGTTATGACTAATGATACCATAGTGAATTCATCAATTGAAGAGTGACACCAAGTACCAATAGGAGATATAATTGGAGGAGATGAGAACAAACAAGAGCAAGCACATACTGAAGACGTGTAGGTGGAAGGAGAGAAAGGAAAGCAAGAAAAAAAAAAGATATTGCAAATAAGGAGAAAGGACATGTAAAATATTCATATTCCATGTCTACTATTAAGCCGAGTTTGGATTAATAAGATGAAGATGATATTCCATCTAATCAAGGGCCAAATGATTGGAGTATCATGAGCCCTATTGGACTCATAGACATTGCTATGGTAATGCAATCTAAGGCCAAAAAGAAAATGACAATGGCTCAGAAGAAAGAGGCTAAAATAGTTTAGTTAGTAAGAGACATTTGTCTGACTTAGTTCTTGATGTTTCCCATGACTCAAATGATACACCGATTGATCAATTATATAAACTTGTGATAGTTATAGGAGAACAAATGCAAAGTCTTGAAGATGCAACTATGCACAAAGTTAAAAAGGACTATGAGAAGAAAAGATTAGATAAACTGATACAATCAATTGTACTTGATAGAGGTTCATTAGCAATAGGTGTGAACCAGGTGAAGAAAGCACTAAAGGAAGGTGGTAAGATACTTCTGTAATTTATGATTTTGTAAAGCATATTCAAGATATTGAGCATAAAATAATTGAAGCTCAACATAAGCTAAAGAAGTTAGTTTCCAATTTTGATTCAGTGAACCATTCTATAACACATTTTGGAGCTTAGATAAGCATTGTGAATCATAAGATAAATTACAATAATGAGCAAGAGAAAAGGGTAGCAAAATTATTAGAGCTATATAGTCATTTGATTCCCAAAATGGATATATTGCAAAAAGGAATAAAGGAGGATGAAGTTGTTTTAGCTTTATCGGATATGAGCATTGTAGATGCATTGGAAGATCTAGCTTATATGTTAAAAGGACATATATGAATCATGGAGAATCTACATAAGACATGGAAAAATTATCTATAGGTATTAAAGAACAATTTTACTAATGTGTTTAGCCAAATATAAGTTGGAATTTATTATACTAGTAATACATTTTTGGTTTTGCTACTTTTTGCATACCTTTGTCATCATTGTAAAAGGGGGAGTCAGTGGTCAGTGAAAAATTATGTGATTATGGATATCAAAGGGGGAGTTATGTAAGGGGGAGTCATGTACATTTTAGGAGGTACATTTTTCACTAAGTGTTGGCATCAATGCCAAAGGGGGAGATTGTTGGAATAATGATGAAGATGATTGAGTCCAAGACCACGAAGTGTTGAAGTGGTGTTGTCATTGTTGGAAAAAAAGCATACTGGAAGTGTTAAATCAATCTTATCAGTAGTGCATTGGTTTGAACAATTAAAGTTACTAAGTGTTCAAGTGTACCGATTGTAGGATAGTCAGTTATGGAACAAGTCATCAACGATAGAGATTTTGGTATTTTCAGGTTATGTTGTTCATTCTGAATCATGGTTCATATCATATCAATCTATGTCTGGGATTACATCAGCCATTTTTTAGTACAAGAATAGATACGAGGAATAGAATCAGTGATATTGGCTAGAACAAAGTACTGACAGAGTAAGTCTAATTAAATTAGTCAAGTAGTGGAGAAAAATTCAAATATTATTCTAGATTCCTATGAAGTTAGTTGGGGACAACATAAAATAATGTGAAAATGTGTTTTAGTGTTCTCACATACTTGATTTGAAATATTTTGGTGGATGACTTACTAAAATGTTTTAGGTTTTATTTTGTTTCCACCAACATAGAAAAATGTCTATAAAAGGAGATGTAAATCATAATATAAGGTGTTGTGATGCATGAATGTGATTTGATAAGTTAGGGAAGAAGTGTCAGAGTATTCTTAGAGCAGCGCATTGAGAAAAACAACAACATATTTGTCAAGCAGTGAGTGCTACTTTCAGATCATCATTTGAGTTTCTACTCAAGGAAAATCCTAATAGGTTTGCAGTCTAGATCCCTTAACAAGGTCACTCCTAATAGGTTGAGTATGATCCTAATAGGTCTAAAGATCAAATCCTCTAACCAGGTAACTATTGGAAAGTGATGTTTTGGGAGCACTAAGGATCACTTAAGGGTTGTCATTTATGGTAACACTTATGCTGGAGTGATCACATGTAGAGAGTTTTGGTATTGGAGTCACAATCATGAAAATCACTAAGTACAAAATCAGGATAACAGTATATTATGTTACTATTTTGGTTAGCGATGAAAATGTATGATGTATTATGGATTGCAAAGTTAGTAGAAGACATTTTGGAATATGTTAGACCTTTAGTTAAGGTCTCATGTGTTTTGGTGATTAGATCAATGAGATATAGTGTTGTGAAGATATGTGAAGATAGAGAATTAGTGAAATAGGGCACATAAGTAGTTACGATAATTAAGGCAAGGTTAGTTGATATGGAAACATGATAAGTTAGTTGGATATTTTATATTGCTGACACTTTGGTAATATATGATCGCCGATTCTATGCTTATCATTTGCATTAGTAATTATTATGTTTTGTAATGCATTTTGGAGAGCTAACTTGATGGTAGAGTTTGTATAAGTATAAAGTGTTTGTGGAAGTGATTAGGGTGATTGTGATGATGATGTGATGGATGTGAATTTGAGAGCAGAGATAAGATATAAGATTAGTGTTTGATAGAGCTATAACTAGAACTATCTAAGAAAAGCAAGTGCTTGTATTGTTCATTTTTTAAGAACACTTTGTGATAGTATTTTGATTGTAAGAGCTGTAAGCTCACCACCTTTAACAGGGTTTTTGTATACCCCTAACAAGAAAATGTACTATGTAATAATCAGATTCTAAAAGGGCTAGATCTCCTAATAGGGATATAATATTTTAGTGCATAGTTGTGGGTACCATCCCCATAGAGGTTTTCCCTTGGCAAGGGTTTCCTCAAAATCAAATCATGGTGTCATGAGTTATGGGTTGTGCATTTTTTTTCTTTTCATTTCAGCATTGTCATGGTTTATTTTCAATTGGTTGTAGTTTAAATTAAAGTGTTGTAATACCGTCTCACCCCCCACTTAGTATTACCTAATCCTAACAATTGGTATCAGAGCTATTGGCCCTTGGAGAGAAAGCCTAAAAGCTTGAGGGAGATCATAGTGGATTCAGAAAGTTTACAAGAGAACTTTGAAGTAACACTTGATGACCTTGACAAAGAAAAGGTTGAGAATGGTGAATTGAAATTCAAATTGAGAAGATCAGAAGGTTTCATCAGGAAACTAAAAGAACAACTTGAAACTTCAAGAAGTCAGAAACAAGACCTTATGGACAAGATCCAAGAAGATTCAGACAATGACACATCAGACCAAGTAAAGAAGTTGGATTAGGAAAAAGAACAAATCAATCTTCTGATGATTAAAGAGATTCAACATGAAAAAGATGCAAGATACAAAGTTGAAGAGTCACTAAAAGAAGAAAATGAACAGATAGGAAAAATGAAGACTGAACTTGATCACTAAAAGGATAAGTGTTAGGAATTGGAAAAGTACAATCAGATCATAAAAGGAGAACTCACTCAATCCAAATTACATATTGAGAAGTTGCACATGAGCAATGATAAGATTGATGAACAAAGAGAAAGACATAAAACTAAAGGAGACATGACTAGATTTGGATTCAATGAAGAAAAATGTTCTAAGACTAATGAAGAAGCAAATGAAGCAAAGGCTAAAGAAAGACCTACTATTGATAGACCTAGAGATCAGACTAGACCTTTCAGAGGGAGATTCTTTGGATGCAACAAATTTGGACACATGAAGAGAGATTGTAGAGGTAACAACTCTTTCAAACCTTTTTCTAGTTATTTTCACAACTGTTATGATTATGGACACAAGAAAGTAGAATGTAGAAAACTAGATCAGTCTAGGTATAAACAAGATTGTGTTAGAGAAGAGTCAGCAGCCAAGGTCACATGCCTCAAATTCAATAACTTTAGGCATACTGCAAGGTATTGTAAGCTACAAGTAAATCAGGATAGAAGGAGACAACCTACATGTTACAAATGCAACAACCTTGGACACATAGCAAAGTTGTACAGATACAATGCAGGAGACAACAAAAGAGAACCAAGAGAACCAAGAGGACCACCTCTTGTGGTTATAAAGAAGAATGTTGGTGAACGTGGTAAAAGTCTTAATGATTATATGAATGAGTTTGAGAATCATTTCAAGAAATCAGAAAATAAAGAAGATGACAAGATATGGAAGGTGAAAGATTTAAATAGGACATTGGTTCAGGGAGAGACAGTAGATGATATTGTGTCTTCGCATGATGAGTTCTTTGAGACATCAAACTAAAAGGCTGCATGGCCTTAAGGGGAGAATTGGATGCAGATAACAGAATATATCTAGCCCCTGATTATGTCGAATAAGCTCATACGAGCTTAGGTATAGTGTGTACAGACACTGTGGAGTTTATGTTTAAGAGTGGAGTACTTGGAGATTCATATTCCGTGTTCACAAGATTTTGTTTGACTTAACATGCGAAGTTGAGCTACCTATGATTAATGCACTTACTCAACTTGCGAAGGATAAAAAGGCTTGAAGCATATCAATTCTGCATAGTTTGTTGATCAAAGACTAAGGAGAGTAGAGTTGTAAGCATTTCAGTCATCTAGCAAACATATTGCATGATCACTTGAAGAAAAGTTCTGGATTTTAGTTAAAGGTATTTAGACTTTAAACTCTTTGAGAAGTTATGGATGCACCAGTAATATTTTATGTTGTGGATAGACCTAGGTATAATTTTAAGAAACACCTGCTCAAGTCTTGTGAGGATGATCCGGAAGGATCATTTTCACAAACCCCTTGTGGTGTGTTACACGTAGAGGAAATTAGGACATACACACATTGCAAGTATGAGATCATTGGAGATGTCAACATCTATAGTGAATTAAATGGGATTATAGAAGATGGATCAATGGTAGAAGAGTTTAAACACTTAGAAGACCAGTCCATTATCAAATTAACCCTACTAAATGAGTTTCATGAAACTAAATGGTTTAAGATAATCCTAAGTAGAATCTATGACCAGTTTATATGGATTGGAGAACAACTAGTAAAGAAATGTCATCAAATGATTCATGAGATAATAGGTTTGGATAATGATGGAACCCTCCTAGCTGCAGAAAAGAATATCAAAAAATAAGTGGAAATGCTAACCCATTTAAAGTGGGATAAGAGAGCTATGACAGTTAATGACATCTTTCAGAAAGATGTAAGGTTGATAGCTATGATATTAGGTTATAAGATGTTCTATAGTAGTAGACCTAACTCTGTATTAGTTAGAGTTATTATGATGGCTTATAGAATGGTTAAAGAAAATAATAAGTACAATCTATGCGAAGTTCTTGCACAACAATTTTTAGAAAATTTGAAGGTTATAAAGAAAGATGAGACAAAGGAATTTAGGTTTGGATCATTATTGGTTCATATGTACATCCACATTATACACAAATTCCCTAGCATGCACCCTAGAGAATGGAAGGATAATGTACCTACTGGAATTCAGATCTCTGAGAGCTACCGAAGACAGGACAAGAAATGGGTAGATGGAGAACTATTTTCTATGACTAAAATCCTATAAAGGTAGATGAAGGAAAGGTATAGGATACCTGAAGATCTAGTTGAGAAGTATAAGGACACTATTTGTTTCATGGTTGAAACTGGTTGTGTGTATTTTGAGGCAGTTGAACCTAGAAAGAAATGGTGTCAGTTTTGAAGTTCTATCTATGCAAGTTGAGCATGTATTGGCAACATAAATAGACACTTCTAAAGAGAGATGGGGAACATATAGGGAAAATTTAGAAAAGGTTAGAGAAGAACAAGAAAAAGTGACAAGGAAGAGAAAGATTAATAAAATGGTTGAGGATATCACTATGAAGGTAGGAATCACTAGGGAGAAACTAAAGAACATAATGACTAAGATGACATAAGCATCTTTCAACATGGCTATTGATGCACCTACTCCTTCTAAAGCTGAGAAAATAGTAAGTCCTACACCAAACATAATTGATTTATCTTCAACACATGAGAAGACTGCATAATAAATTGTACCTACAAACATACCTAGGAGATCTACAAGATCTAGAAAAGCAAGCAGCCCTAAGAAACAAGAGGTAGAAGTGGAAATAAAGAAGAAAGAAGACAATGTGATTGAGAAGGAAGAAGAAAAAGTGCAGAAGAGGCCACAAGATCTGTGGAAACTAGACATTCAAAAGTTACAAAAGAGAGTGATAACATATAGAAATCTAAAAATAATAGACATATACTACGAAAGGTACCTAAAAATTAGGCAATTATTGAGGATACTATAATTGAACACTTGTTAGTTTTCAAGAAAAACTTGTTAGAGATTGAAGGAAGCATTCCTAAGGAATTGTATAGAAAGTTGGAGATTGGAAAACAATTGGCATAATCAGAGGATGAGAACATAAGGAATAAGGCCATATAAGACATGTTACCTTTTGTTTCTATTCAAGAGAGGGAGAGAATCATCAAGGAGTTGAAACCTTTGTTGAGGACCAAGACAAGATTGGTGAAAATTATGGCAAGGAAATATGATGAAGTCATAGAGGACACTCAAAAGACACTAGATCAAATCCTTATGAGTGATATGCCAAAGAAGACCTCACCTCCCAAGGTTACCAAGCCTACACCTTTGGGATTAGGAGAAAGTTACAAGATAGCAGAAGAAAGTGAACACGCTAGCATGCAACCAGACTTCTTTGTCTCTGGTGTGCATATGACCCTTGACACCTTGCATGATGTAAATGACCCATTTCTTGACAAATTAGATAGTGTGATGACAGTTGAAGTGGAAGAATATATAGAGGAAGAACACAGAGAGGATAAACAGGAAGAGAAGGTACATGAGAAGGAAATAAAACAAGAAAAAATAAAGGTAGAAGAGACTAGAGCAGAAAAAGTAGAGGTAAGAGTGGAACAAAAGCAAGAACTAACACCTCCTCTACTCTATTTTTGGCAAGTATGGCCAAACCAGTGAGGGAAAATATGGAGAACATGGATGAGGATGAACTCATGAGGTTATCCTTCATGGCTTTTGCTAAGGCTAAGGAAAGATCAGTACAAAAAGGAGACAAAAGAGTAAAGGTGATTTCTAGGGCAGTGGAGATAGTAAATAAATGACTCCCTACACCTATTTTTTTTCAAGGAAAGGATGAGGAAGAGAACCTAGGCATGGCATTGGATAGCTTTGATAGTCACTTTAACTCACTGCTGAAGACCATAGAGGATAAGGAAGAGATGAGTTTCTTGGACAATAAGTTGAAAGAAGTTTGTCAGTCCATCTCATGGGACTTGGACATTCTCAAAGAAACTACAATCAAGGCTAAGAGTTATGTAGCACAAGGAAGATAAATATATAGTTACCACATAAATCCTTGTAGACATGTGAAGAACATTGAAGATATCATAGCCAAGGACATGGCTACACTTGACAACTTGATGGACAGTTGTGAAACATCTTCACAAACTATGGTAGAAATGGATAAACAAACATCCAAGCTTTGGATAAAATAAGTATTCTAAATGTAGAGAAAGGGAGAGTAGTAGAAAAATTTGGTTTGCTGGAGAGTTTAATAACTCCTAAGATAACAATGCTTGAAGCTCATCTCACAGAGATGGAGAAAATAGAAGGATCAATGTCTATACCCACTGAGCTAAAGGTAGCAGAAACATCATCTTTTTCACTAAATGGACTGATCCATGTCAGTGAGCTTTTGATCAAGTCATGGGCTAAGGAAGTGAAAACCTTGGAAGATTCCTTCCAAGATATTCTAAATCTAGTGATTAAGCAGTAAGTCTTTTTGTACCTAGAAGTTTTAAAATTTTGCAAGTACCTTTGCCATTGATGTCAAAGGGAGGGGAAGGGAAGAGAAAAATGAAGAGAGGAAGAGAAGAGAAGAGAAAGAGAAGAGAAAATAAGAAGAAGGAAAAATAATTTAAAAAAGAGAAAAAGAGAAAAAGAACAAAAAAAAAGATATGTATATATGTAGAAGGGAGATAGTGCTTAGACACTTAGTCATTTTTCACTAAGTGTTGTTGTCAATGCCAAAGGGAGAGATTGTTGGCAAGTGATGTTT
This sequence comes from Chamaecyparis obtusa, assembly GCA_027943335.1. Lineage (NCBI taxonomy): Eukaryota > Viridiplantae > Streptophyta > Pinopsida > Cupressales > Cupressaceae > Chamaecyparis > Chamaecyparis obtusa. The sequence continues at coordinate 1,489,136 of BSBK01000293.1, read as the reverse complement.
TGGGAGCACTAGGTATCACTTGAGGGTTTTCATTTATGGCAACACTTATGTTGGAGTGATCACATGTAGAGAGTTTTGGTACTAGAGTCACAATCATGAAAATGACTAAGTACAAAATCAGGATAACAATATACTATGTTACAGTTTTGGTTAGCAATGACAATGTATGATGTATTATGGCTTGCAAAGTTAGTAGAAAACATTTAGGATTATGTTAGACCTTTAGTTAAGGTCGCATGTGTTTTGGTGATCAGATCAGTGAGATACAGTGTTGTGAAGATATATGAATATAAAGAATCAGTGAAATAGGGCACATAAGTAGTTGCGATAATTAAGGCAAGGTTAGTTGATATGGAAATGTGCTAAGTTAGTTGGATATTGTATATTGCTGACACTTTGGTAATATATGATCGTTGACTCTATGCTTATCATTTGCATTAATAATTATTATATTTTGCAATGCATTTTGGAGAGCCGAATGGATGCAGAGTTTGTATAAGTATAGAGTGTTTGTGGAAGCGATTAGGGTGATTGTGATGATGATGTGATGGATGTGAGTCTGAGAGAAGATAGAAGATGTGAGATTAGTGTTTTACAGAGCTATAACTGGAACTATCTAAGAAAAGAAAGTGCTTGTATTGTTCATTTTTTAAGAACACTTTGTGACAGTATTTTGATTGTAAGAGTTGTAAGCTCACCACCTTTAACAGGGTTTTTGTATACCCCTAACATGGTTTTGTATTCCTCTAACAAAGAAATGTACTATGTAATAATTAGCTCCTAATAGGGCTAGATCTCCTAACAGGGATATAATATTTTAGTGCATAGTTGTGGGTACCATCCCCACAGAGGTTTTCCCTTGGCCAGGGCTTCCTCGAAATCAAATCATGGTGTCATGAGTTATGTGTTGTGCATTTATGTTCTTTTCATTTTAGCATTTTTATGGTTTATTTTTAATTGGTTGAAGTTTAAATTAAAGTGTTGTAATATTGATTCACCCCCCTCTTAGTATTACCTAATCCTAACAGTGACCCTCAGAAGGAGTTTCTAAATCCCTTAACTAGGTATCTTCTAACATGGCTTTTGTAATAGCTTTTAACAAGGCTATAGATACTCTTAACTGAGAGTATCCTTAACAGGGTGATGTAATGCCTTTAACAAGGAAAATATTATTTATGTAATAGTGAGAATTCCTAGGTACTAATCCCCACCATGGTTTTTCCCTCTAACCAAGGGTTTCCATGAGAAAAATATTGGTGTTCTTGTGTTTCATGTTGTACATGTTTCATTTTCTTCGCTTCTATGTTATAATATTGCTTGCATGTTGGTTAATTTGGAAGTTGTTGAAAAAGGTTTTAAGATTTGTGGTTTCACTAATTCACCCCACCCCCTCTCATTGCCTTATAACACTAACAGAGTAGCCTTTCAAATCACAAATGAAAGTAAATAGAAAGAATTAAAAAGTATCTTATCACTAGTAACCTCAAATTCAAACCAACGATTCTATATGAGATTCTTCTAATGAAAGAGGTTATGTTTCTGATAGAGGCTTCAGTGGTAATCCATTTATTAAGTTATCTAAATAAAGTTGTGAATATGGATAATCTTCACTAGCCCAAACTAGTGGTTGGGGAGAAGCTAGTTCATAGAAATAAAATGTGTATGAAAATAAAATAAAATGGTTGAACAAATGAGACATTAACATGCAAGAATGTCCCAAAAATAATGAAGAAATAAAAATATTTGTGCTAGATAAATTCAGGACTACCATGTGGACTACCCAAATAGGGCAAAAAAAGTGCATTATGTGAAAAGGTTTAATCCCACTTGGGACCATGAAGAAAAAGATTACTTGTGGGTGGAAATTAAAGGAAAAGGTAGATTTCTAGTGGCACAATTAAGAACCGGGTCACATCATCTAAGGTGTGAGACATGTAGATGGATAATTCCCAATAATGTTTGGGAAGAAATGTTGCATACTCTTTGCAACAAAGGGGTTGTAAAAAATGAATGACACTTTATATTTGAATGTGCTACATTCCAAGATATATGTGACCAATATGAGAACATCCTAAAAGATGATTACCTAAATCAACTTTTTGAAGAAGCAAAGATTAACAAAACTATCAATTTTTTGATAAAGATTTATAATGGAAGAGTTGACATTATGAAGAATGTGAAGATGATTTAGGATTGGCTTATTGGTCTCTTATTCCCCTGGTCTTATAGAGGTCATTAAAATTACTCATTCATTCATTCATTCACACCTGAATTATCTTTAACCCACTAAGGGACCACGACTCACACGATGACTAGTAGACATTTTTCTCTTCAGGATACAAAATATTAGGACTCCAACTGAAATGATGTTGCCAAACTTGATTTGACTCCAACTTAAGCTTGGGGGTTTAAAATATGATCTATAAATCTAGTTTTGCCTCACCATGAATTCAAATCTCTAGCTAGGTACCAAAATTTCCTCTGAATGGAGAGCTAGATGGAAAGAAATGTTGTAGATGAGGCCTTTGGATGACTTAAAAAAATTATGATGGCTCTGTAGAATGTGTGTGGACTATCTAGAGGAACTAAAGGCACTCATCATGACTACGCCTTGAAATATTCAAATCAATCCTAAAGGGCACATAACACTTCTCTGTGGAGAGATAAATTGAAGCCCTTGTTTTTACCTTGCAAGCACAAAGATTGACATACTTGGCTTCCTTGAGAAATCAGGTAATTTGATCAATACATAATTACAAACTAACATTTGTGCTCCGTGAAGTGGCCTTCTTTGACTTGGTTGCATTGCCCACCTTTCCTTATTTTGTCTTTATATTTCATTTTTATCGCTTAGAGATTTGATTTTACAAATATTTTCCTTTTTATTGTTGAGAGATTTGATTTTGCAAAGAACTAATTTTTATGGCTGAAATATCTAGAAGATTTGATATGGATTTTCATTAATGATTTCAGTGAGTCTTATTTTTCAACAAACAAAAATGTTCATGCAACCTATTTTTCAAGAAAGTTTACTGATAACCAAAGAGGTTTCAGAGCATCAAACAAGTTTTTAGTGAAAATCACATGCTATATAATCTATCGGCTAAACATGTAATAAAGTTCATTTTTGCTTCAATTTTTTTTTTGAAATCTAAATTTATATGTTTGACAAGTGACTCATAACATTCTTAAGTTGGTGGGACAATTTCTATTTTCACCTGATTAGGTTGGGGTCCCATAGAGGGGGCTTCTTAAAAAATAGAGCCAAAGTTGCTAAGATTTTTTAGGAATGTTTAAAGGTCAGCAGTCCCATGAATTTTATAGTGAAATTTTGCTTAAAAGTTTAAGCTCTTATATTTAAGGTAGTTGACAGTCCCTTTAATTTCACAACGCAAATCAACTTAAGAGACATAGCTCTTAAATTTATGGTCTCGTGAAATTTATTATTATAGTATGGAATTTATTTTATGGCATAAAATTTTGTCTACCTTTGTTATGTCAAATGTATGTCATATATAAGATCTTGTCAATGGAGTTTTACCAAAATCATATCAAATAATAGAACAAAATTTTTGCTCTAATAATTTTATCATAATCCTAATTGAATTATCCTCCCCATAGTTGTTCCTAGTGAATATACATTTCAAAACCATAATAGCTAAACATTTGATGATTTCTTAATTTCCAACAACATTTACAATCTTATTGTTATGATTTAAAACCCCTTTAATAGAAAAAATAAATAGCTGGAATACATAGTATAAACCATACTAATATCTACCAAATTCCTTGTTTAGGTGTTCTGTCTTATTTATGATTCATTTCCTAAGAAGTAGATGAAAGATTTTAGATGGGTTTTTTTAAAAAAAATAGAGGAATGATTATGTAAATACCTAAACCACAAAAATTCAAAAAGTAAAATGGAGGAATGATTGTGTAAATGCCTAAATACAAAAATCTTATTCAAAATTTGATATAGATTTATAGATAGAACTTCAACTATTCATAAAATAAGTTTTAAAAAATGTAATTTGCATAATATACAGTACCTTAATTTGCCCCTGGTTGTATTTCATTCTTCTATATTATGTGCAACGTCTTTGTGTACAAAGATATAAAAAATGAGTCAAAAATTTTCACTTCTCCTATAAAATATTTGGTAGGAGTCATTTATTTTGAGTAGAAATGATGAAGGGTGCTCCCCTTAATACCACAAACACATAATAGAAATAGAGAAACAACAACAATAATATGCAAGAACAGAAAATTGGCTTCTTATTATCTCCACAAATGTGGAATTACAAACTTTCAGAATTACAATATGCAAAGCCACATGGGCATTCCTTACAATATTCTGTAGGACAAAGCCTCAAATCAATACCTAGATCTACTACCCAGAACTATTCTGCACTGCCTAAGACAATATTACAGCCTTCCTTATATAGGCAATTTTCCACCGCTTGGGAAGGTTCTAGAATTTTAGCCAATAAGGCCGACCAAACTTAGAATTATTTTATTTTACATTTTATTACATCATAGTCATCTCAAGATAACCTTTGAAACCCGAAAATTTTTTTTGAAGAAAATTATTTTCTGCCATTTCAGGCGGCCCAACTTTCGAAAACCATAAGTCATCACCAGTTGACCCGATCGGCTATTATAACCCCATTTCGGAAACGCCATGAAGTGCTCTACAGGCTTGATCAATGCAAGCACCCATCACCCAAATTTTAGACCTCATCCAGGGCCTCTAAAGCCTTCAAAACTGAGTTCAAAGTTTTTGTACCCTGCTACCAATACCGAAAATCCTCAATATCTTGAAATATACACTTGATCTGGTAATGAAACTTTACTGGTAGACTTATATGACCAAAATGAACCTCCAAGAAAGAAATCAGATCATTCTGAGAACATACGAAAATTACCAAAAATAGTAACTTTCCATAAATAGCAGCTCTGCACAAAATAACCCTTATTGAATATAAAAATAGAAATATTTTTTGGGTGATGCAAGATTGCTCTTACACCCAAGATGCTCCTGCATCAGACACCCAGGGTAATTTGAGAAGTGACCCTGTCACGACTCAGGTGTGCAGAGGAAAACCAAGATGGCTAACCTCCTCCTTTGTCAGCCATGATGAATCTTCAATAGGTCATCCTTTCCACTTGACTAGATATTCTTCATATGTCCTGTTCCTTGTGCTTCTCCCAACATGACTCTCCAGTATATCTTCGATCTCCTTAGTGTCTGAACTAGTTGCTGGAATACTCCACTGTGCTGCTGTGATCTCATCTTCAACACCTCCTTCATGATACTCTGTCAGATCTGAAATGTTAAACACTGGTGAAATATTTAGCTCAGTAGGCAATTCTACCTCATATGCATTTCCTGAATCATGTTTCTTCAGTATCTTACATGGTCCAAACTTCTTCATTTTCAACTTGTTATATGTACCAACCGAAAATTGCTCCTTCCGCAAATGAACCATGACTTCATCACCAACCTAAAATTTCTTATACCTCCTTTTCTCATCTGCCTTAGCCTTGTACTGTGCGTTCATCTTGGTAATATGCTTCCTCACCTCCCCATGGATGTTCTTCAAGTGTTCTGCAAAATCCTCAGCTTCAGCACTACTTATTTCTCCTTTATCTATCTTCCTCAATTCAGATGCATTTTTTGGACTACTTCCATATACAATCTGGAATGGTGATTTACCAGTGCTTCTATTGACAAAATTATTGTATGCAAATTCCGCCTGTGGTAAAATCAAATCCCATCCTGTTGGCTTATCTCCAACCAAACATCTCAGCAAATTTTCCAAACTTCTATTCACCACCTCTGTCTGTCCATCAGTCTGTGGATGATGTGATGAACTGAACTTCAAATCTGTCTTCAACTTCTTCCATAATGTACGCCAAAAATATCCAACAAACTTAGTGTCCTGATCTGAAACTATGGTCTTTGGCAAACCATGAAGTCTCACTACTTCTCTGAAAAACAATTCTGCTACATGAATAGCATTATTAGTCTTCTTGCAAGGAATGAAATGTGCCATCTTTGAAAATCTGTCAACCACCACAAAAATTGAATCATGTCCCCGCTGTGTCCTTGGTAAACCAAGAACAAAGTCCATACTGATATCCTCCCAAGGCTTCTCTGGTATAGGTAATGGCTGATACAACCCTGTATTCTGCTTCACTCCTTTCGCCATCTGACATACTCTGCAACTTTGTATAAACTTCTTCACATATTGCTGCAACTGTGGCCAATAATAATTCTCACGAACGAAACCAAGGGTTTTATCACGACCAAAATGTCCAGCCAATCCTCTGCTATGCTTCTCCTTGATGAGATTCTCCCTCAAAGAACTTCGTGGAATGCACAACTGACTCCCTCTGAATAGCATATCATCCTGGATGATGAAATCCAACCATTTTGTCCTATCTAGAGTAACAGGTTCTATACAAGCTTTTCAAGCTTCACAAAAATTAGGATCCTTTGGATACAAATTCTTGAGTTCCTTGAACCCAACCACTTCAATCTACATTTATGTCAGCAATAATTGCCTTCTGCTAAGAGCATCTGCAACCCTGTTAGACTTTCCACTTCTGTGTTTCAAAACAAATGTATAACTCTACAAAAACTCAACCCATTTCAAATGCCTTTGATTCAATTTTCTTAGACTATTCAAATATTGCAAAGCTTGATGATCAGTATACAAAACAAACTCCTTAGAAAGTAGATAATGTCTCCACTTCTTTAATGCGTGAACTATAGCATAAAATTCCTGATCATAAACAGAATATTTCCTCTTGGCATCATTTAACTTCTCACTGAAATAAACAACAGGTTTACCTTCTTGGCTCATAACAACTCCTATTGCAGTACCACTAGCATCACAATATACTTGAAACACCTTAATAAAATCTGGAAGGGGTAAAACAGGTTGTTCTGTAACTTTTTGTTTCAACAATTGAAAACTTTTTTCTGCCCATTTAGTCCACTTAACCTCTTTTCTATCCCTTCTCATTGTTTCAATCAAGGGTCCACAAATACTGCTAAAATTTTTGATAAAATTTCTGTAAAAGCTAGCGAAACCATGAAAAGATCTTACCTCAGTAGCACTCCTTGGAGTAGGCCATTCAAAGATAGCCTGTACCTTCTCTGGTCCCATTTTTAGACCTTCTGCTGAAACTACAAATCCCAAATACACTAACTCTTTCTTCACAAAACTGCACTTCTTCAAATTAATCAACAATTTCTCATCTCTCAACTTCTCAAATACCATACGAATATGCATCATATGCTCATCCAATGTCTTACTAAAAATCAATATATCATCTAGGTAAACAATGACAAACTTACCCAGAAATTCTTTCAGAACCTCATTCATGAGCCGCATGAAAGTGCTCGGTGCATTGGTTAGCCCAAAAGGCATGACTAACCACTCATACAGTCCTTCCTTTGTCTTGAAGGTCGTCTTCCATTCATCTCCTTCTCTGATCTGAATCTGGTGATATCCACTCTTTAGATCTATCTTTGAGTAATATATAGCTCCACTCAAACAGTCCATAATATCATCCATTCGTGGCAATGGAAACCTGTACTTGATTGTGATCTTGTTTATTGTCCTAGAATCTGTACACATCTTCCATTCTCCATTCTTCTTTGGTGCTAATACCACTGGTATAGCACAGGGACTCAGACTCTCACGGATCAATCCTTTCTGTAACAACTCATGTACTTGTCTGTTCAACTCCTCACTTTCTGCTAGTGTCATTCTGTGTGCTACCTTGTTCGGCAAACTCGCTCCTAGGATCAAGTCCATCTGATGACTGATCTTCCTGACTGGTGGTAATCCATTAGGCATGTTATCCGATACAATATCCTAAAACTTATTCAACAAATCTGCAACTTCTACAAGAACATCTGCTTCTTCTTTACCAACTTTTAGAATTAAAGCAAAACACACATGCTTGTGCCTCATACCATCTAGGAATTTTCTTCCATCAACAAATATTATTCTTGCATTACCACATACCTTTTCTTCGGTCTCCTTCAATGGCTTTAGCTTATGTCGCACTCCATCCTTTGTTAGGGAATAGGTATTCGCATGACCATTGTGTACAGCACATCTGTCAAACTGCCATGGTCTACCCAACAACATATGACATGCATCCATAGATATGATATCACACAATACCTCATCTTGGTATCCGCCAATCTTGAACTTCACTAGGCATTGTTCATTGACCATGACCTTGTGGTCATCCTGTACCCAGGCAATCTGATATGGATGTGGGTGTTTCTGTCTCTTGAGCTTCAACTTTGTCACCATCTCTTCTGACACCAAATTGTCAGTGATTCCACTATCAATAATCACATCACAACATTTACCTTCACACTTGCACCTGGTGTGAAACAGACTCCTCCTTTGCTCAGGTTCATTCTCACCACTCAATAGGACTCTTTTGTTAATCAACATTTCTCTTCTTTCAGCATCTTTAAAATTTGATGATCTGGCATCTTCATCTACATGTGCAACTCTAGCCTAGCCTTCATTTCTCCTGTCTATTCTAACTTGGTGCTGAGGACATTCAAATGCCCTACAACCTTCTTCTCCATAGTGAAAACATGTTCCACAGAAGCCACCTCTTCCAGATCCTTGTCCTCTCCTCTTCCTCTCTGATCTCTATTATTCTGATCCTAGAAGTGATTGGAATTATTTCCTCACTGATTCTGACTGCTACTAGCCTCATCCTTCTTTTTCGGATCTTCATTTCAGCCACCATATGACCGTCCACCAGATCATCCACCGTGACCTCTTCCATTTTGTCTGCTCTCAAACTTCTTGTTCAGCTTTTCCTCTACTTTTAGGGCAAACTGGTATGCCTCTTCAATACTGTTCATTCGAACCAGATTCAGCTCCTCCCGAATGCTTGACCTTAACCCATTAAGGTATCGGGCAACCTTCTCCTTATCAGCTTCTACATGGCCTGTTCTGATGAGAAGTTGATAGAACTCTTCTGTATACTCCCTAACAGATCTTCCTGCTTGCTTCAAACTCTGTATTTTCTTCAGTAGGTCAAGCTCATAATCAACAGGAATGAACTGTCGCTTCAATTTATCCACCATCCGATCCCATCTCATGATTTTCTCCTTTCCCCTCCTATTTCGCTCTAACTGAATTTCTTGCCAGCATATCTTCACATGACCTTTCAGTCTGGCCTTCACAAATTTGACCCTATCAGGATCCTCAACATCTTTATACTCAAAATATTCCTCACATTAATTGATCCAGTCGATCAATTCCTCTGGGTTAAGATTTCTAGAAAATGTGGGAACCTCAATCTTAGGTCTTTTCCCAATCTTGGAAATCGTCCAAAAAAGTCTTTCTTCATCCTGGTTCACAATTTTAGCTTCTCCTTCTTGATATTCTTCTTCCGCTTCATCCTCACTTTCACCTCTGACATTAAGATTCATTCCTCTGCAAATCTCTTCTTGCAATGCTTGCACTTGTCTCTACAGCTCTCTAACCTCAGGTGTCACAGCACCAGGTCTTCTGCCACGTTCTCTTCGTGGAGGCATTTTCGTGATGCGCACTAAAACCTTAACCACGGTCATAGTGCAAACTGCCTCACAGTCGGTGATCTGTTTACACACTCAAGAACCCTTGCTCTGATACCACTTGATGAAGGGTGCTCCCTTTAATACCACAAACACATAACAGAAATAGAGAAACAACAACAATAATATGTAAGAATAGAAAATTGGCTACTTATTATCTCCACAAATGTGGAATTACAAACTTTCAGAATTACAATATGAAAAGCCACATGGGCATTCCTTACAATATTCTGTAGGACAAAGCCTCAAATAAATACCTAGATCTACTACCCAGAACTATTCTGAATTACCTAAGACAATAATACAGCCTTCCTTATATAGGCTATTTTCCACCGCCTGGGAAGGTTCAAGAATTTTAGACAATAAAGCCGACCAAACTTAGAATTATTTTATTTTACATTTTATTACATCATAGTCGGCTCAAGATAACCTTTGAAACCCGAACAAAAATTTTGAAGAAAATTATTTTCTGCCATTTTAGGTGGCCCAACTTCCGAAGACCATAAGTCATCACCAGTTGACCCGATCGGCTATTATAATCCCATTTCAGAAATGCCACGAAGCACTCTACAGGCTTGATCGGCGCAAGCGCTTGTCTCCCAAATTTTTGTCCTCATCTGGGGCCTCTAAAGCTTTCAAAATTGAGTTCAAAGTTTTTGTACCCTGCTGCTAATACTGAAAATCCTTAATATCTTCCAATATACACTTGATCTGACAATGAAACTTTACTGGCAGACTTATATGACCAAAATGAACCTCCAAGAAAGAAATCAGATCATTCTGAGCACATACAAAAAATTACCAAAAATAGTAACTTTTCATAAATAGTGGCTCTCCATAAAATAACCCTTATTGAATATAAAAATAGAAATATTTTTTGGGTGATTCAAGATTGCTCTTACACCCAAGATGCTCCTGCATCAGACACCTGGGGTAATTTGAGAAGTGACCCTGTCACGACTCAGGTGTGCAGAGAAAATCCAAGATGGCTAACCTCTTTCTTTGTCAGACATGATGAATCTTCAATAGGTCATCCTTTCCATTTGACCAGATATTCTTCATATGTCCTATTCCTTGTGCTTCTGCCAACATGACTGTCCAGTATATCTTCGATCTCCTTAGTGTCTGAACTAGTTGCTGGAATACTCCACTGTGCTGCTGTGATCTCATCTTCAACACCTCCTTCATGATAATCTGTCAGATCTAAAATGTTAAACACTGGTGAAATATTTAGCTCAGTAGGCAATTCTACCTCATATGCGTTTCCTGAATCATGTTTCTTCAGTATCTTACATGGTCCAAACTTCTTCATTTTCAACTTGTTATATGTACCAACTGGAAACCGCTCCTTCCGCAAATGAACCATGACTTCATCACCAACCTGAAATTCCTTATACCTACTTTTCTCATCTGCCTTAGCCTTCTACTGTGCATTCATCTTGGTAATATGCTTCCTCACTTCCCCATGGATGTTCTTCAAGTGTTCTGCAAAATCCTCAGCTTCAGCACTACTTATTTCTCCTTTATCTATCTTCCTCAATTCAGATGCATTTCTTCGACTACTTCCATATACAATCTGGAATGGTGATTTACCAGTGCTTCTATTGATAGAATTATTGTATGTAAATTCTGCCTATGGTAAAATCAAATCCCATCCTGTTGGCTTATCTCCAACCAAACATCTCAGCAAATTTTCCAAACTTCTATTCACCACCTCTGTCTATCCATCAGTCTGTGGATAGTGTGATGAACTGAACTTCAAATCTATCTTCAACTTTTTCCACAATGTATGCCAGAAATATCCAACAAACTTAGTGTCCCGATTTGAAACTATGGTCTTTGGCAAACCATGAAGTCTCACTACTTCTCTGAAAAACAATTCTGCTACATGAACAACATCATTAGTCTTCTTACAGGGAATGAAATGTGCCATCTTTGAAAATCTGTCAACCACCACAAAAATTGAATCATGTCCCCGCTGTGTCCTTGGTAAACCAAGAATAAAGTCCACACTGATATCCTCCCAAGGCTTCTCTGGTATAGGTAATGGCTGATACAACCCTGTATTCTACTTCACTCCTTTCACCATCTGACATACTCTGCAACTCTGTACAAACTTCTTCACATCTTGCTGCAACTCTGGCCAATAATAATTCTCACTAACCAAACCAAGGGTTTTATCACGACCAAAATGTCCAGCCAATCCTCCGCTATGCTTCTCCTTGATGAGATTCTCCCTCATAGAACTTCTTGAAATGCACAACTGACTCCCTCTGAATAGCATATCATCATGGATGATGAAATCTAACCATTTCGTCCTATCTAGAGTAATAGGTTCTGTACAAGCTTTTCAAGCTTCACCAAAATCAGGATCCTCTAGATACAAATTCTTGAGTTCTTTGAACCCAACCACTTCAATCTGCATTTCTGTCAGCAATAGTTGCCTTCTGCTAAGAGCATCTGCAACCCTGTTAGACTTTCCACTTTTGTGTTTCAAAACAAATGTATAACTCTGAAAAAACTCAACCCATTTCAAATGCTTTTGATTCAATTTTGCTTAACTATTCAAATATTGCAAAGCTTGATGATCAGTATACAAAACAAACTCTTTAGGAAGTAGATAATGTCTCCACTTCTTTAATGCCTGAACTATAGCATAAAATTTCTGATCATAAACAGAATATTTCCTCTGTGCATTATTTAACTTCTCACTGAAATAAGCAACAGGTTTACCTTCTTGGCTCATAACAGCTCCTATTGCAGTGCCACTAGCATCACAATTTACTTGAAACACCTTATTAAAATCTGAAAAGGCTAAAACAGGTTGTTCTATAACTTTTTATTTCAACAATTGAAAACTCTTTTCTGCCCTTTTACTCCATTTAAACTCTTTTCTATCCTCTCTCATTGTTTCAGTCAAGGTTCCACAAATACTGCTAAAATTTTTGATAAATTTTTTGTAAAAGCTAGCCAAACCATGAAAAGATCTTATCTCAATAGCACTCCTTGGAGTAGGCCATTCAAGGATAGCCTATACCTTCTCTCGGTCCATTTTTAGACCTTCTGCTGAAATTACAAATCTCAAATACACTAACTCTTTCTTCACAAAACTGCACTTCTTCAAATTAATCAACAATTTTTCATCTCTCAACTTCTCAAATACCATATGAATATGCATCATATGCTCATCCAATGTCTTACTAAAAATCAAAATATCATCTAGGTAAACAATGACAAACTTACCCAGAAATTCTTTCAGAACCTCATTCATGAGCCGCATGAAAGTGCTCGGTGCATTGGTTAGCCCAAAAGGCATGACTAACCACTCATACAGTCCTTTCTTTGTCTTGAAGGTAGTCCTCCATTCATCTCCTTCTCTGATCTGAATCTGGTGATATCCACTCTTCAGATCTATCTTTGAAAAATACACAGCTCCACTCAAACAGTCCATAATATCATCCATTCGTAGCAATGGAAACCTGTACTTGATTGTGATCTTATTTATCACCTTAGAATCTATACACATCCTCCATTCTCCATTCTTCTTTGGTGCTAATACCGCTGGTATAGCACAGGGACTCAGACTCTCACAAATCAATCCTTTCTGTAACAACTCGTGTACTTGTTTATTCAACTCCTCACTTTCTGGTGGTGTCATTCTGTGTGCTACCTTATTCAGAAAACTCACTACTGGGATCAAGTCCATCTGATGACTGATCTTTCTGACTGGTGGTAATCCATCATGCACGTTATCGGATATAATATCTTGAAACTCATTCAACAAATCTGCAACTTCTACAGGAACATCTTCTGCTTCTTCTTTACCAACTTTTGGAATTAAAGTAAAACACACATGCTCATGCCTCATACCATCTAGGAATTTTCTTCCATTAACAAATGTTATTCTTGCATTACCACATACCTTTTCTTCGGTCTCCTTCAATGGCTTTAGCTTATGTCGCACTCCATCCTTTGTCAGGGAATAGGTATTCACACGACCATCGTCTACAGCATATCTGTCAAACTGCCATGGTCTACCCAACAACATATGACATGCATCCATAGATATGATATCACACTATACCTCATCTTGGTATCCGTGAATTTTGAACTTCACCAGGCATTGTTCATTGACCATGACCTTGTAGTCATCCTGTACTTAGGCAATCCGATATAGATGTGGGTGTTTCTGTCTCTTAAGCTTCAACTTTGTCACCATCTCTTCTGACACCAAATTGTCAGTGCTTCCACTATCAATAATCAAATCACAACATTTACCTTCACACTTGCACCTGGTGTGAAACAGGCTCCTCCTTTTCTCAGGTTCATTCTCACCACTCAACAGGACTTTTCTGTTAATCAACGTTTCTCCTCTTTCAGCATCTTCAGAATTTGATGATCTGACATCTTCATCTACATGTGTAACTCTAGCCTGGCCTTCATTTCTTATGTCTATTCTGACTTGGCATTGAGGACATTCAAATGCCCTATGACCTTCTTCTCCATAGTGAAAATATGTTCCACGGAAGCCACCTCTTCCAGATCCTTGTCCTCTTCCTCTTCCTCTTTGATCTCTATTATTCTGATCTTGGAAGCGATTGGAATTATTTCTTCCCTAATTCTGACTGCTACTGACCTCATCTTTTTTTTTCAGATCTTCATTTCGGCCACCATATGATCGTCCACCAGATCGTCCACCACGACCTCTTCTGTTTTGTCTGCTCTCAAACTTCTTGTTCAACTTTTCCTCTACTTTTAGGGCAAACTAGTATGCCTCTTCAATACTGTTCATTCAAACCAGATTCAACTCCTCCTGAATGCTTGGCCTTAACCCATTAAGGTATTGGGAAACCTTCTCCTTATCAGCTTCTGCATGGCCTATTCTGATGAGAAGTTGATAGAACTCCTCTGTATACTCCAGAACAGATCTTCCTGCTTGCTTCAAACTCTGTATTATCTTCAGTAGGTCAAGCTCATAATCAACAGGAATGAACTGTCGCTTCAATTTATCCACCATCTAATTGCATCTCGTGATTTTCTCCTTTCCCTTTCTATTTCACTCCAACTAAATTTCTTGCCACCATATCTTCGCATGACCTTTCAGTCTGGCCTTCGCAAATTTGACCCTATCAGGATCCTCAACATCTTCATACTCAAAATATTCCTCACATTCATTGATCCAGTCGATCAATTCTTCTAGGTTAAGATTTCTAGAAAATGTGGAAACCTCAATCTTAGGTCTTTTTCCAATCTTGGAAATCGCTCGAAAAAGTCTTTCTTCCTCCTGGTTCATAATTTCAGCTTCTCCTTCTTGATATTCTTCTTTGGCTTCATCCTCACTTTCGACTCTGACATTAAGATTCATTCCTCTGCAAATCTCTTCTTGCAATACTTGCATTTGTCTCTGCAGCTCTCTAACCTTAGGTGTCACAGCACGAGGTCTTCCGCCACGTTCTCTTCGTGGAGGCATTTTTGCGATGCGCGCTGAAACTCTAACCACGGTCCTGTTGCAAACTACCTCACAGTCGGTGATCTATTTACACACTCAAGAACCCCTGCTCTGATACCACTTGATGAAGGGTGCTCCCCTTAATACCACAAACACATAACAAAAATAGAGAAACAACAACAATAATATGCAAGAACAGAAAATTGGCTTCTTATTATCTCCACAAATGTGGAATTACAAACTTTCAAAATTACAATATGCAAAGCCACATGGGCATTCCTTACAATATTTTGTAGGACAAAGCCTCAAATCAATACCCAGATCTACTACCCAAAACTATTCTGAACTGCCTAAGACAATAATACAGCCTTCCTTATATAGGCAATTTTCCACCACCTAGGAAGGTTCCAGAATTTTAGCCAATAAGGCCGACCAAACTTAGAATTATTTTATTTTACATTTTATTACATCATAGTCGGCTCAAGATAACCTTTGAAACCCGAACAAAAATTTTGAAAAAAATAATTTTCTGCCATTTTAGGTGGCCCAACTTCCGAAGACCATAAGTCATCACCAGTTGACCCGATCGGCTATTATAGCCCCATTTCAAAAATGCCACGAAGTGCTCTACAGGCTTGACTCGTGAAAGCGCTTGTCACCCAAATTTTTGACCTCATCCGAGGCTTCTAAAGCATTCAAAACTGAGTTCAAAGTTTCTGTACCCTGCTGCCAATACCAAAAATCTTCAATATCTTTCAATATACACTTGATCTGGCAATGAAACTTTACTGGCAGACTTATATGACCAAAATGAACCTCCAAAAAAGAAATCAGATCATTCTGAGCACATACAAAAATTACCAAAAATAGTAACTTTCCATAAATAGCAGCTCTGCACAAAATAACCCTTATTGAATATAAAAATAGAAATTTTTTTTGGGTGATGCAAGATTGCTCTTACACCCAGGATGCTCCTGCATCAGACACCTGGGGTAATTTGAAAAGTGACGCTGTCATGACTCAGGTGTGCAGAGGAAAACTAAGATGGCTAACCTTCTCCTTTGTCAGCCATGATGAATCTTCAACAGGTCATCCTTTCCACTTGACCAGATATTCTTCATATGTCCTATTGCTTATGCTTCTGCCAACACAACTGTCCAGTATATCTTCGATCTCCTTACTGTCTGAACTAGTTGCTGGAATACTCCACTATGCTACTGTGATCAAATTTTCAACACCTCCTTCATGATACTCTGTCAGATTTGAAATGTTAAACACTGGTGAAATATTTAGCTCAATAGGCAATTCTACCTCATATGCATTTCCTGAATCATGTTTCTTCAGTAGCTTACATGGTCCAAACTTCTTCATTTCCAAGTTGTTATATGTACCAATCGAAAACCACTCCTTTCGCAAATGAACCATGACTTCATTACCAACTTGAAATTCTTTATATCTCCATTTCTCATTTGCCTTAGCCTTGTACTATGCATTCATCTTGGTAATATGCTTCTTCACCTCCCGATGGATGTTCTTCAAGTGTTCTGCAAAATCCTCAGCTTTAGCACTACTTATTTCTCTTCTATATATCTTCCTCAATTCAAATGCATTTCTTGGACTACTTCCATATACAATCTGGAATGGTGATTTACCAGTGCTTCTATTGATAAAATTATTGTATGCAAATTTCTCCTGTGGTAAAATCAAATCTCATCCTGTTGGTTTATCTCCAACCAAACATCTCAGCAAATTTTCCAAACTTCTATTCACCACCTCTGTCTGTCCATCAGTCTATGGATGATGGGATGAACTGAACTTCAAATCTGTCTTCAACTTCTTCCATAATGTACACTAGAAATATCCAACAAACTTAGTGTCCCGATCTGAAACTATGGTCTTTGGCAAACTATGAAGTCTCACTACTTCTCTGAAAAACAATTCTGCTACATGAACAGCATCATAAGTCTTCTTGCAGGGAATGAAATGTGCCATCTTTGAAAATCTGTCAACTACCACAAAAATTGAATCATGTCCCCACTGTGTCCTTGGTAAACCAAGAACAAAGTCCATACTGATATCCTCCCAAGGCTTCTCTGGTATAGGTAATGGCTGATACAACCCTATATTCTGCTTCACTCATTTCACCATCTGACATACTCTGTAACTCTGTACAAACTTCTTCACATCTTGCTCCAACTGTGGCCAATAATAATTCTCACTAACCAAACCAATAGTTTTATCACGACCAAAATATCCAGCCAATCCTCCACTATGTTTCTCCTTGATGAAATTCTCCCTCATAGAACTTCGTGGAATGTACAACTGACTCCCTCTAAATAGCATATCATTGTAGATGATGAAATCTAACCATTTCGTCCTGTCTAGAGTAATAGGTTCTATACAAGCTTTCCAAGCTTCACCAAAATCAGGATCCTCTGGATACAAATTCTTGAGTTCCTTGAACCCAACCACTTCAATCTGCATTTTTGTCAGCAATAGTTGCCTTCTGCTAAGAGCATCTGCAACCCTATTAGACTTTCCACTTTTGTGTTTCAAAACAAATGTATAACTTTGCAAAAACTCAACCCATTTCAAATACCTTTGATTCAATTTTCCTTGACTATTCAAATATTGCAAAGCTTGATGATCAGTATACAAAACAAACTCTTTAGGAAGTAGATAATGTCTCGACTTCTTTAATGCCTGAACTATAGCATAAAATTCTTGATCATAAATAGAATATTTCCTCTTGGCATCATTTAACTCCTCACTGAAATAAGCAACAGGTTTACCTTCTTGGCTCATAACAGCTCCTATTGTAGTACCACTAGCATCACAATCTACTTGAAACACCTTATTAAAATCTGGAAGGGCTAAAACAGGTTGTTCTATAACTTTTTGTTTCAACAATTGAAAACTCTTTTCTGCCCCTTTAGTCTACTTAAACTCTTTTCTATCCCCTCTCATTGTTTCAGTCAAGGGTCCACAAATACTGCTAAAATTTTTGATAAAATTTTTGTAAAAGCTAGCCAAACTATGAAAAGATCTTACCTCAGTAGCACTCATTGGAGTAGGCCATTCAAGGATAGCTTGTACCTTCTTTGGGTCCATTTTTAGACCTTCTGCTGAAACTACAAATCCCAAATACACTAACTCTTTCTTCACAAAACTGCACTTCTTCAAATTAATCAACAATTTTTCATCTCTCAACTTCTCAAATACCATACGAATATGCATCATATGCTCATCCAATGTCTTACTAAAAATAAAAATATCATCTAGATAAACAATGACAAACTTACCCAGAAATTTTTTCAGAACCTCGTTCATGAGCCGCATGAAAGTGCTTGGTGCAATTGTTAGCCCAAAAAGCGTGACTAACCACTCATACAGTCCTTCCTTTGTCTTAAAGGTAGTCTTCCATTCATCTCCTTCTCTGATCTAAATCTGGTGATATCCACTCTTCAGATCTATTTTTGAGAAATATAAAGCTCCACTCAAACAGTCCATAATATCATCCATTCGTGGCAATAGAAACCTGTACTTGATTGTGATCTTGTTTATTGCCCTAGAATCTGTACACATCCTCCATTCTCCATTCTTCTTTGGTGCTAATACCACTGGTACAGCACAGGGACTAAAACTCTCACAGATCAATCCTTTCTGTAACAACTCATGTACTTGTCTATTCAACTCCTCACTTTCTGCTGGTGTCATTCTGTGTGCTGCCTTGTTCGGAAAACTCACTCCTGGGATCAAGTCCATCTGATGACTAATCTTCCTGACTAGTGGTAATCCATCAGGCACATTATCGGATACAATATCCTGAAACTCATTCAACAAATCTGCAACTTCTACAGGAACATCTTCTGCTTCTTCTTTACCAACTTTTAGAATTAAAGCAAAACACACATGCTCGTGCCTCATACTATCTAGGAATTTTCTTCCATCAACAAATATTATTCTTGCATTACCACATACCTTTTCTTCGGTCTCCTTCAATGGCTTTAGCTTATGTCGCACTCCATCATTTGTCAGGGAATATGTATTTGCATGACCATCGTGTACAGCACATCTGTCAAACTGCCATGGTCTACCCAACAACATATGACATGCATCCATAGATATGATATCACACAATACCTCATCATAGTATCCACCAATCTTGAACTTCACCAGGCATTGTTCATTGACCATGACCTTGTGATCATCCTGTACCCAGGTAATCCAATATGGATGTGGGTGTTTCTATCTCTTGAGCTTCAACTTTGTCACCATCTCTTCTGATACCAAATTGTCATTGCTTCCACTATCAATAATCATATCACAACATTTACCTTCACACTTGCACCTGGTGCGAAACAGGCTTCTCCTTTGCTCAGGTTCATTCTCACCACTCAACAAGACTCTTCTGTTAATCAACATTTCTCCTCTTTCAACATCTTCAGAATTTGATGATCTGGCATCTTCATCTACATGTGCAACTCTAGCCTGGCCTTCATTTCTCTTATTTATTTTGACTTGGTGCTGAGGACATTCAAATGCTCTATGACCTTCTTCTCCATAGTGAAAATATGTTCCACGGAAGCCACCTCTTCCAGATCCTTGTCCTCTTCCTTTTTCTCTCTGATCTCTATTATTCTGATCCTGGAAGCGATTAGAATTATTTCCTCACTGATTCTAACTGCTACTGGCCTCATCCTTCATTTTCAGATCTTCATTTCGGCCACCATATGACCATCCACCAGATCGTCCACCGCGACCTCTTTCATTTTGTCTGCTCTCAAACTTCTTGTTCAGCTTTTCCTCTACTTTTAGGGCAAACTGGTATGCCTCTTCAATACTGTTCATTCAAACTAGATTCAGCTCCTCCTGAATGCTTGGCCTTAACCCATTAAGGTATCAGGCAACCTTCTCCTTATCAGCTTCTACATGGCCTGTTTTGATGAGAAGTTGATAGAACTCCTCTGTATACTCCCGAACAGATCTTCCTGCTTGCTTCAAACTCTGTATTTTCTTCAGTATGTCAAGCTCATAATCAACAAGAATGAACTGTCACTTCAATTTATCCACCATCCGATCCCATCTCATGATTTTCTCCTTTCCCTTTCTATTTCACTCCAACTAAATTTCTTGCCACCATATCTTCGCATGACCTTTCAGTCTGGCCTTCATAAATTTGACCCTATCAAGATCCTCAACATCTTCATACTCAAAATATTTCTCACATTCATTGATCCAGTCGATCAATTCTTCTAGGTTAAGATTTCCAGAAAATGTGGGAACCTCAATCTTAGGTCTTTTCCCAATCTTAGAAATCGCCCGAAAAAGTCTTTCTTCCTCCTGGTTCATAATTTCAGCTTCTCCTTCTTGATATTCTTCTTCGGCTTCATCCTCACTTTCATCTCTGACATTAAGATTCATTCCTCTACGAATCTCTTCTTGCAATGCTCGCACTTGTCTCTGCAGCTCTCTAACCTCAGGTGTCACAGCACCAGGTCTTCCACCACATTCTCTTCATCGAGGCATTTTCGTGATGCGCACTGAAACCTTAACCACGGTCCTGGTGCAAACTATCTCCTAGTCGGTGATCTATTTACACAATCAAAAACCCCTACTTTGATACCACTTGATGAAGGGTGCTCCCCTTAATACCACAAACACATAACAAAAATAGAGAAACAACAATAATAATATGCAAGAACAGAAAATTAGCTTCTTATTATCTCCACAAATATGGAATTACAAACTTTCAGAATTACAATATGCAAAGCCACATGGGCATTCCTTAATATATTCTGTAGGACAAAGCCTCAAATCAATACCTAGATCTACTACCCAGAACTATTCTGAACTGCCTAAGACAATAATACAACCTTCCTTATATAGGCAATTTTCCACCGCCTGGGAAGGTTCCAAAATTTTAGGCAATAAGGCCAACCAAACTTAGAATTATTTTATTTTACATTTTATTACATCATAGTCGGCTCAAGATAACCTTTGAAACCCAAACAAAAATTTTGAAGAAAATTATTTTCTACCATTTCAGGTGGCCCAACTTCTGAAGACCATAAGTCATCACCAGTTGACCTGATCAGCTATTATAACCCCATTTCAGAAATGCCACAAAGTGCTCTATACGCTTGACCGGTGCAAGCACTCGTCACCTAAATTTTTGACCTCATCTAGAGCTTCTAAATCCTTCAAAACTGAGTTCAAAGTTTTTGTACCCTGCTGCCAATACCAAAAATCCTCAATATCTTCCAATATACACTTCATCTGGCAATGAAACTTTACTGGCAGACTTCTATGACCAAAATGAACCTCCAAAAAAGAAATCAGATCATTCTAAGAACATACAAAAATTATCAAAAATAGTAACTTTCCATAAATAGTAGCTCTGCACAAAATAACCCTTATTGAATATAAAAATAGAAATATTTTTTGGGTGATGCAAGATTGCTCTTACACCCAGGATGCTCCTCCATCAGACACTTGGGGTAATTTGAGAAGTGACCCTGTCACGACTCAGGTGTGCAGAGGAAAACTAAGACGGCTAACATCCTCCTTTGTCAGTCATGATGAATATTCAACAGGTCATCCTTTCCACTTGACCAGATATTCTTCATATGTCCTGTTCCTTGTGCTTCAGCCAACATGACTCTCCAGTATATCTTCGATCTCCTTAGTGTCTGAACTAGTTGCTGGAATACTCCACTGTGCTGCTGTGATCTCATCTTCAACACCTCCTTCATGATACTCTGTTAGATCTGAAATGTTAAACACTGGTTAAATATTTAGCTCAGTAGGCAATTCTACTTCATATGCATTTCCTGAATCATGTTTCTTCAGTATCTTACATGGTCCAAACTTCTTCATTTTCAACTTGTTATACGTACCAACTGAAAACCGCTCCTTCCGCAAATGAACCATGACTTCATCACCAACCTGAAATTCTTTATACCTCCTTTTTTCATATGTCTTAGTCTTGTACTGTGCGTTCATCTTGGTAATATGCTTCCTCACCTCCCCATGGATGTTCTTCAAATGTTCTGCAAAATCCTTAGCTTCAGCACTACTTATTTCTCCTTTATCTATCTTCCTCAATTCAGATGCATTTCTTGGACTAATTCTATATACAATCTGGAATGGTGATTTACCAGTGCTTCTATTGACTGAATTATTATATGTAAATTCCACCTGTGGTAAAATCAAATCTCATCCTGTTGGCTTATCTCCAACCAAACATCTCAGAAAATTTCTCAAACTTCTATTCACCACCTCTGTCTGTCCATCAGTCTATGGATAATGTGATGAACTGAACTTCAAATCTGTCTTCAACTTCTTTCACAATGTACACCAGAAATATCCAACAAGCTTAGTGTCCCGATTTGAAACTATGGTCTTTGGCAAACCATGAAGTCTCACTGCTTCTCTGAAAAATAATTCTGCTACATGAATAGCATCATAAGTCTTCTTGCAGGGAATGAAATGTGCCATCTTTGAAAATCTGTCAACCACCACAAAAATTGAATCATGTCCCCGCTATGTCCTTGGTAAACCAAGAATAAAGTCCATACTGATATCCTCCCAAGGCTTCTCTGGTATAGGTAATGGCTGATACAACCCTGTATTTTGCTTCACTCCTTTCGCCATCTGACATACTCTGTAACTCTGTACAAATTTCTTCACATCTTGCTGCAACTGTGGCCAATAATAATTCTCACTAACCAAACCAAGGGTTTTATCATGACCAAAATGTCTAGCCAATCCTCCGCTATGCTTCTCCTTGATGAGATTCTCCCTCATAGAACTTCATGGAATGCACAACTGACATCCTCTGAATAGCATATCATCCTGGATGATGAAATCCAACCATTTTGTCCTGTCTAGAGTAACAAGTTCTATACAAGCTTTCCAAGCTTCACCAAAATCAGATCCTCTGGATACAAATTCTTGAGTTCCTTGAACCCAACCACTTCAATCTGCATTTCTGTCAGCAATAGTTGCCTTCTGCTAAAAGCATCTGCAACCCTGTTAGACTCTCCACTTTTGTGTTTCAAAATAAATGTATAACTCTGAATAAACTCAACCCATTTCAAATGTCTTTGATTCAATTTTTCTTGACTATTCAAATATTGCAAAGCTTGATGATCAGTATACAAAACAAACTCCTTAGGAAGTAGATAATGTCTCCACTTCTTTAATGCTTTAACTATAGCATAAAATTCCTGATCATAAATAGAATATTTCCTCTTGGCATCATTTAACTTCTCACTGAAATAAGCAATAGGTTTACCTTCTTGGCTCATAACAGCTCCTATTGCAGTACCACTAGCATCACAATCTACTTGAAACACCTTATTAAAATCTGGAAGGGCTAAAACAGGTTGTTCTATAACTTTTTGTTTCAACAATTGAAAACTCTTTTCTACCCCTTTAGTCCATTTAAACTCTTTTCTATCCCCTCTCATTGTTTCAGTCAAGGGTCCACAAATCCCAAATACACTAACTCTTTCTTCACAAAACTGCACTTCTTCAAATTAATCAACAATTTTTCATCTCTCAACTTCTCAAATACCATACGAATATGCATCATATGCTCATCCAATGTCTTACTAAAAATTAAAATATCATCTAGGTAAACAATGATAAACTTACCCAGAAATTCTTTCAGAACCTCGTTGATGAGCCGCATGAAAGTGCTCGGTGCATTGGTTAGTCCAAAAGGCATTACTAACCACTCATACAGTCTTTCCTTTGTCTTGAAGGCAGTCTTCCATTCATCTCCTTCTCTGATCCGAATCTGGTGATATCCACTCTTCAGATCTATCTTTGAGAAATACACAGCTCCACTCAAACAGTCCATAATATCATCCATTCGTGGCAATGAAAACCTGTACTTGATTGTGATCTTATTTATTGCCCTAGAATCTGTACACATCCTCCATTCTCTATTTTTTTTTGGTGATAATACTGCTGGTATAGCACAGGGACTCAGACTCTCACGGATCAATCTTTTTTGTAACAACTCATGTACTTGTCTGTTCAACTCCACACTTTTTGCTGGTGTCATTCTGTGTGCTACCTTGTTCGACAAACTCGCTCTTAGGATCAAGTCCATCTAATGACTGATCTTCCTGACTGGTGGTAATCCATCAGGCACATTATCAGATATAATATCCTGAAACTCATTCAACAAATCTGCAACTTCTACAGGAACATCTTCTGCTTCTTCTTTACCAACTTTTGAAATTAAAGTAAAACACACATGCTCGTGCCTCATACCATTTAGGAATTTTCTTCCATCAACAAATGTTATTCTTGCATTACCACATACCTTTTCTTCGGTCTCTTTCAATGGCTTTAGCTTATGTCGCACTCCATCCTTTGTTAGGGAATAGGTATTCGCACGACCATCATGTACAGCACATCTGTCAAACTGCCATGGTCTACCCAACAACATATGACATGCATCCATAGATATGATATCACATAATACCTCATCTTGGTATCTGCCAATCTTGAACTTCACCAGGCATTGTTCATTGACCATGACCTTGTGGTCATCCTGTACCCAGGCAATCCGATATGGATGTGGGTGTTTCTGTCTCTTAAGTTTCAACTTTGTCACCATCTCTTCTGACACCAAATTGTCAGTGCTTCCACTATCAATAATCATATAATAACATTTACCTTCACACTTGCACCTGGTGCAAAACAGGCTCCTCCTTTGCTCAGGTTTATTCTCACCACTCAATAGGACTCTTTTGTTAATCAATGTTTCTCTTCTTTTAGCATCTTCAAAATTTGATGATCTGGCATCTTCATCTACATGTGCAACTCTGGCCTGGCCTTCATTTCTCCTATCTATTCTGACTTGGCACTGAGGATATTCAAATGCCCTATGACCTTCTTCTCCACAGTGAAAACATGTTCCACGGAAGCCACCTCTTCCAGATCCTTGTCCTCTTCCTCTTACTCTCTGATCTCTATTATTCTGATCCTAGAAGTGATTGAAATTATTTCCTCACTGATTCTGACTACTACTGGCCTCATCCTTCTTTTTCGGATCTTCATTTCGGCCACCATATGACCGTCCACCAGATCATCCACCGCGACCTCTTCCGTTTTGTCTGCTCTCAAACTTCTTGTTCAGCTTTTCATCTACTTTTAGGGCAAACTGGTATGCCTCTTCAATACTGTTCATTCAAACCAGATTCAGCTCCTCCTGAATGCTTGGCCTTAACCCATTAAGGTATCGGGCAACCTTCTCCTTATCAGCTTCTACATGGCCTGTTCTGATGAGAAGTTGATAGAACTCCTATGTATACTCCCGAACAGATCTTCCTGCTTGCTTCAAACTCTGTATTTTCTTCAGTAGGTCAAGTTCATAATCAACTGGAATGAACTATCACTTCAATTTATCCACCATCCGATCCCATCTCGTGATTTTCTCATTTCCCCTTCTATTTCGCTCCAACTGAATTTCTTGCCACCATATCTTCGCATGACCTTTCAGTTTGGCCTTCGCAAATTTGACCCTATCAGGATCCTCAACATCTTCATACTCAAAATATTCCTCACATTCATTGATCCAGTCAATCAATTCCTCTGGGTTAAGATTTCCAGAAAATGTGGGAACCTTAATCTTAGGTCTTTTCCCAATCTTGGAAATCGCCCGAAAAAGTCTTTCTTCCTCCTGGTTCATAATTTCAGCTTCTCCTTCTTGATATTCTTCTTCGGCTTCATCCTCACTTTCGTCTCTGACATTAAGATTCATTCCTCTACAAATATCTTCTTGCAATGCTCGCACTTGTCTCTACAACTCTCTAACCTCGGGTGTCATAGCACCAGGTCTTCCGCCATGTTCTCTTCGTGGAGGTATTTTCGTGATGCGCACTGAAACCCTAACCACGGTCCTAGTGCAAACTGCCTCACAGTCGGCGATCTGTTTACACACTCAAGAACCCCTGCTCTGATACCACTTGATGAAGGGTGCTCCCCTTAATACCACAAACACATAACAGAAATAGAGAAACAACAACAATAATATGCAAGAATAGAAAATTGGCTTCTTATTATCTCCACAAATGTGGAATTACAAACTTTTAGAATTACAATATGCAAAGCCACATGGGCATTCCTTACAATATTCTATAGGACAAAGCCTCAAATCAATACCTAGATCTACTACCCAGAACTATTCTGAACTGCCTAAGACAATAATACAGCCTTCCTTATATAAATAATTTTCCACCGCTTGGGAAGGTTCCAAAATTTTAGCCAATAAGGCCGACCAAACTTAGAATTATTTTATTTTACATTTTATTACATCATAGTCGGCTCAAGATAACTTTTGAAATCTGAACAAAAATTTTGAAGAAAATTATTTTCTGCCATTTTAGGTGGCCCAACTTCCGAAGACCATAAGTCATCACCAGTTGACCCGATTGGCTATTATAACCCCATTTTAGAAACGCCACGAAGCACTCTACAGGCTTGCCCGGCGCAAGCGTTCGTCAACCAAATTTTTTACCTCATTCGGGGCCTCTAAAGCCTTCAAAACTGAGTTCAAAGTTTTTGTACCCTGCTGTCAATACCAAAAATCCTCAATATCTTCCAATATACACTTGATCTGGCAATGAAACTTTACTAGCAGACTTATATGACCAAAATGAACCTCCAAGAAAGAAATCAGATCATTCTGAGCACATACGAAAATTACCAAAAATAGTAACTTTTCATAAATAGTAGCTCTGCACAAAATAACCCTTATTGAATATAAAAATAAAAATATCTTTTGGGTGATGCAAGATTGCTCTTACACCCAGGATACTCCTGCATCATGAAATCAAAGAGCAAGCGATTGACATGTGGAAAAAACTAATCATAAGTTGATGGGACAATTTCTAGCCCCACCCCATCTTCACAGATCTAAAAATTAGGATCTCCTATTTTTTGACAAAAGATTCTAAATAATTTTATAGTAAAAAAAATCACAAGACCACCCCTTACACAAAAATAGAACTTAAGCTCCCTTCATGAGACCCTACATTAAATATGCAAGCCTAAAAAGTGGGAGCTTCTATTTTCTAGGAAAATATTCCAAATTATCTTGTAGCAATTTTTTTCTCCATGGACTTCATCTTCCTAAAAATAGAGCTTAAGTCCTCCCATGGGAACCCGGCCTTAAAAATCACAAAAAATGATTTCATTTACACATGATAGCTTGAAATTGAATCGAGACTCTTTTGGAACCATAATTTGTTTTGCAAAACATAGTGTTTCCTAAAGAAGAAAAATCAATCAAAACCTTTAAAATAACCCCTCTAAATCTTAAATCTGACAAACAATTGCCTTAGGATCATGTTCATCCATTTTCAATAAGTCCACATGTCTATTTCTAGTTTCCCATAGTCAAATTTGATCAATATTTTATGAAGTTGGGTACTCGAAACCAAGTGTGAATAAATATGTAAGTTTGAGTTTCCCCTGACTACCTGACATCATACAAATTTGGAAGGTCAGGCTTCTTTCCGAGCTCCCGAACTGGAAGAAAGTTTTAATTCTGCCCTGACTACCCGACACCATGCATTATCATCAAGTCAGACTCTTTTCCCAACTTTTAAAGAGGTTCAAATGTTTTAGTTTTCACCCGAACCCCTAGCACCATATGTTGTTGGATAGTATTAAGGCTCAAAGACCTAACTTGCTAATTACACACATAGTCAGGCACTACACACAATTTTCAAAATGCTCCATTACCTTGAATTACTGACTACATGCATTGTTGGGAAGATTACATAGCTTTTTAACTCCACTAAACTACCCAACATGGCTCGAAAAGGTACAGTAAAGAATATTTATTGGAGCCATGACATCAAAAAATTTCATTGGATCTTCATTGTTGACAAGCGAGGCTTTTTCTGAACTCCCAAATAGGATGACAAGTGTGATAGTTAGTGTTTCACCCTGACTCACCAACATCAAGCATTATCGGGCAATTTATGTGTTTCCTAAACTATTAGGACTCCCTAATTTTGGATGTCTCTTCGATGAGGAGCTAGCATACCCAAAAGGTGTATAAACTATCTCAGAAACATTAGGCTAATTTGGCATGTGTAAATTAGATGTGCAGAAGATGTATTTTTTTAGAAGAATTAAATGATTGACAAGAGAGTAGAAACATATTCAGCTATCTAGATCACCCCATTGAAGAAAATTGAATTGGTATCTTTGGAAGGAGTGTTCATCAAGTCACCCTAAAATACGCAAGAAAGAATGAACGAAATATGTTACTAAGACCGAGAAGATTAAAAGGACAATTTTTATGTCATACATATCATTCCAATTTGTATCTAGTTCGATTCTTGACCAAAGATGGTTATTTTTCTCAAGGACAAAGCTAGGGATCATGAGATTTAGTTAATTTTTTTTTTTGTCTCTTGGTTCATTAGGAAGATAGAATAACCAATTAGTTAATTGAAAAGTCATACTATTTCATAATCAAAAGTTGTAACCAATCTATTGGGATCCCTTATGTCTATAAAAGGGGATGCAAAATTAGATAAAGGGGGAGATTTTTTTTAATAAAAAAAAGGTAATACAAAGACATGAAATAGAAGATACAATATTTTCTCTACGTATTGTGGCATACAAATATTTTCATTATGAGTTTTGTTCTCTTTAGTTTTCAAATCAAGCAATTAAATGCTATTTAAATTCTTATATGAGAAGTTATTTGTACTAGATATATTTAGATATCAAGTATATTTTATATTATTTGAAGAAATTAAGTTCTCTATATAACTTGTTTGAATGTTCTTCTCAAGTGGGAGTTAAATTCAAGTGGATGAGTTATGGTGGCATAAGTAATATGATCTTATATGAAGAATTAGATAGTTGAAAAATCTATACAAGTAATAGATTTAAAACTTTTCCTATTGAGTGATGCATTAAGATCTTAGGATGAAGCGATTTTGTTACCAAAAGGAAGAGAAGGCACTGCTCTATAGAATTATTTAAACATATCATATAAAATAAGTAGAAGAGTTAGAAGTGAAGATAGAAGTAAAAGGATTTAGGAGTAGGAAGATTAGGAGTAGGGGTAGGAGTAGTAAGCAATCTTGTAGATTTCATGTATTTTAGAAGTTCATGTCATTCTAAGATAGAGATAGAAGATAGATTAAAAGGAGACCAGATTTCCTTAATCATTATAAAGGTAAACTTGTCTTGCTCTAGCAGAGCCAAAAGTGTGGGGGATTTTGATTATTTTAATCAATCCTATCCGTTGGCCAATTCAGTTATAGAACCTAATCATAGACCTTGGCATAGTCTTATGGTTTTACAATATGTTGATTTAGGAACCAACAGATTGGTGACTCTATTGGGGAGTTGAATAAAAAAATATTGTTTAATCATAATCTAGAATATTTGGCATTTTATTATCTAATCAAACCAATTGAGATAGCCCCATCTGAGTCACACAACCAATGGATTGGTGACTCTGCTGGGGAAGTTTAAAGAAAGAACATGCTGGTGGAAAGAATCTAGAAGATATTACAATTTTTCCTCTTAAGACAAAAGAGGTGGCGACTCTGAAAAAAATAAAAAACCATAGAAGTGTAAGAATAAAATTGAAATAACCCATGAGGCTAGAAGAACTAGTCATAGAAATTTGAGTCTTTAGTTCTCAAAGTCTCAAATGTGTATGTCTGGAAGGAGATCTTTGAGACAAGGGCATCCCATTGAACATTTGGAGTTAAATAAAAAAGGAAATAAAACTAGAAAAGACAAAGAAAAGATAAGAGATTGCAATCTTAAAAATAATCAAATGACATTTGAAAGGGGAAGAAGATTCCCTAACTGAGAAGGTGAGAGTATTGATAATTATATTTTCCTTCAAGATTACAAAGAGATATTTAGCGACATTGTGAAGAACAAATGAATTTAACCTATGCCAATAAAGCCCATAATTGGAGAATGCAAAGAAATCAATGGGAGGATTCTCAACACAATTCTAGTAGGCAAAGAACTTTAAATGACCCTCCTGGATTTTCTTCTCCAGTAATACCAAGAAGGAACTTAGAGGATTCTCATACAAATGTACCTAATCTAGATGAACAAAATGGACACACTGAACAAAAATTACAAAACTAGTTGCAAGATTATATGATACAACACATAAATTAAATTTGGTTGGAAAAAATTAAGGATTAGCACAAGAAGTGTTGAATGTCATAGCCAAATTGTATTTTCCAAATACCCAGGATGAACTAACAAATGACATAAATTCTACCCCTACACATCAACAACCACAAGAAAATAATCTTCAGGGATCTGATAGGGGAAGGCCTACCCATGTAGAAATAACCCATAAATAACATGCATCCTCCCAGGGATATGATGAATGGACATAATCAGAATTAAAACATATCTCATTTTAATCCCTTATATGATCAAAACAACATCCAACATGGAAACCCACAAAATCCTCATAATAACCCACATTATCAGTTTCAACAAGGATGTCAGTATGGACCACACCAATATGATCCTAATGGTAAACCATATCCTCTAGCATATTACCAACCATAATATCCAAAAATTCTCCCCCATAATCATCAATATAATGGTGTAAACCACCATCAATATGATCCCCAGGACCAAATATTTCAGTATCAACCAAATCAGAGATAAAATGTCTTTGCAAGAGGTCATAGGAATGCAGATATATATAGGCAATTAGATTTCACAGGAATAAGCAGTGACAAGGAATAATAATTTAAGCTCATTTGAGAATGTAATGGACAATTTTGAAGTCCTACATGAAGATGTATACATGAAAATGCTTATGTAGTCCCTAAAAAATGATGTTAGGCAGTGGTATAAAGGATTACAAGATGCATCAATTAGTTGTTAGATGGAATATAAAAGTGTCTTCTTGGAATGATATGGAGATCATATTGACCCTATATTTGCTTTACATGAATTAACAAGTGTGTAAAAGGGATACAATTAATCAATATTAGATGTTTATAAAAGATTCAATAAGTTGCTAAATAATATTCCATCACACATGAAGCCAGTAGATTCAGTATGCTTATTATTTTATATGGATGTTTTTGAAAGAAAGACAAGTTATGAGATCAAATCAAAAAATCTAGCCACTCTACAAGAAGCATGTAAAATTGCACTCACAATAGAACATAATAGGAAAGCCTCTAGTTAATATGGAAGAAGAGAAGATGTTAGATTACATAATCCAAAGGTACCAAAACAAAACAAAGAAGGAGAGAAAATTAAAAAATTCATAAATGCCTTATAGGATTTGTCACAAAAGGTAGGCAGGGAAAAAAGACCACACTTTCACAGGAATGATAGACTGAGACTCCATGACATGCCCTATAATACCACGTGGAAGGATGGGAAACTAGTAGAACATGGCCATACAAATAATTCTAAAAAAGATCCACTAGACCCCCTAAAAAGACAAGGAAACCATATGGTGGAGGAGAATCTGTGGTGCTTAGCATACAATTTTCCTCATTCCTTATTGTGTCACATCTCGACCTTGTATATCCTAGTTACCAAGAGGCAGTGTAGTCTCTCTTTGACTTCATATTAGACTTATTTGACACCTAATTAATATACATGATGGAAGTTAGATTAATGATTTAATAATTACATGATTGGAATATTTTGACATTTATATGATCAATATCAAAATATGAAAATAAAATTATTTGGCATTATGATTAGATGTTAATGAGTTGTCAAATATGGAATGAATTGATATTATTTGATGAATAACCAATTTGAGATTATGATTTAAGACCTAACCTTATTGATGAAAACTCGAGTGTTGTAAGTGGTTGGCAAGAGTCGAAGGTGAGAATATGGCCTATGTAGAGGTTGTTAGCATTTTGGCAGTGGTCGGTTTGATGGAAATCTAGCACTCACACACTCACTTAGTTAGATTAATGATCTTATATATATTTTTAGATCCCAATCCTATTTGCATGTTGTGCATGTGTGTGTTTTTTTGAAAAAAAATGTGTTCTTTTTAAATGCATAAGTGTTGTCGTGATGAATAGGAGAATTTAATTAATTTTTTTTAATGTTAATATACACGTGTGTATGTGATTAATTAGGAGTATTTGTTATATTTTCATATTATTATAGCATTGAAAATAAATAATTAAGAATGTGCTCAAAATTGAACCTATTAGATTATTCACCAATATTTAATTCTAAACCATAAAAAATATAATTATAAAAATGTAGTAAATAATTTTTATTTTATTTTTTAATTTAAATTAAAAATCAATTTATATTTATATTTTATAAATACAAATATTTCTCTCACACCATTCTCATTTTTATTCTTTACACTTTTTATATTTGAAATATCCTCTCACACCATTCTCATTTTTATTCTTTTCATACTTTTTATATTTAAAATATCCTCTCACACCATTTTCATTTAAATAAATAATATGTTCACATTAAATATATGAGGAGAATGATTCAAAAAGGGAGGTTCAACCAAATTAATGAACATCGTTAACTATCATGCTTCGTGCCACTTAATCTTGAAATTTATATTTTTTTCTTGAAATTTTCTTTAGTTCTTTTCATTCCATGAAATCATGTTTTTCTTTTACTTTTACTTTTATATTTATCACCTACAACTCTTTTCATTCCATGAAATCATGTTTTTGTTTTACTTTTACTTTTATATTTATCACCTTTACATGTATAGATATAGATATAGATGTTTTTGTTTTTGTTTTTCTTTTACTTTTACTTTTATATTTATCACCTACAACTCTTTTCATTCCATGAAATCATGTTTTTGTTTTACTTTTACTTTTATATTTATCACCTTTACATGTATAGATAGATATAGATATACTTTTACTGGAAAATATATAGATAGTTCAAAAGAGCCTTTACATGTATAAGCCTTTACATGTACAATTACTTAAATATATATGTATTTGGTAAAAGGTCAAAGAAATAATTATTTTTATAAATTTAATAACGAAAGTATTGCTATAACTTTGATACATTCTCCTAGTAAAATAGTTATTAAGTGATTTAAAAAAGATAAACATTGTTAATAAAAGAGGGTTTTTATTTAAAAAATATATGTACTAATAAAGTCTTTCAATGGTATCATATATTTATTTTGTATGCATCTTGAATGTTGACTACATAAAAATAAATAAATAAATAAATATTATTATCATATTCTTGCTTCAATTTGATTCACTAACAAGTGTGGAAGTAATAAAGTGAATTATAAATGTCTAAAAAAATTTTCTAGTACAAATCTTTCATTATAGGAAATAATTATTTTTAGAACTCTCTTAATTATAGGGAAAAACCTAGTTTATAGGAAAGATTCCTCAAAAGACTCATTTTTATCAAACCCATAATAGTAATAAATATAATTTTAAAAAACATAAGTGAAAGTGAAATTTTGGAAGTTCTAAGTTATTTCCTTCACATCACTATATTTGTTCAAACGTACAGGCCCTGTTTGGTTGTTGGAATTATAGAATACTGGATTTTTGTAATGCTGGAATTTGCCAATTCATGAAATTTTAAATGAGGAAAATGGTTTTTGGAATATGGATGGAACTATTTGGTTCACTTGGAAGATGATAAAAATTGGCCATGGGAATAAAAAATAACCATACAAAGAGCATGTATAACCACATTTTGATCAAAGACAACCAATAAAAGAAAATACGCAATGATATTTAGCAAAATGACTGTGAAGTCACCTAACTAGACTTTGAGATTCGAATATATCTATAGAAATGTGTTAGAGAAGAATTTTGGCAAATACTTGCAAATCAATCAACTAGAAAAACCTACAAATATTTCAATCGGGAGACCTCTGCACAAGGGCAAAAAAACAAAATAACACGATCAAATATGTGGACGAGAGAGGCAAAAGATCAACAAATAATTTGTGGACCCAATTTTTTTTATAAAATTTGATTTATCAAAAAGTGAAATTGGAATTGGTTTTCCAATTCCACCTTTTGAGGTGGAAGATTCATATGCTCGTTTTGGTCCAAAATGAGAATTTGGAAAACCCTATTCCATTTTCATTTTTAAAAAATAAATTGCGAACTCAAAAATTTTGGTATTTGAATTTCCCAATTCCAGCTTAATTCTAGCAATCGAACGTGCCCATAAATAATTAAATTATTGTGTCACTTGGTTAAATTAAAGGGAGTGGAATTTTATCAATCTTTCAAAGTAATCCTTAGAAAGTAATCTTTCAAATGCTACTATAATAAGGAAACTAATTCTTAGAAAGGAAAGGAATGAGAAGATATGCATAAAACCTTCCCCCCCAAGTGTTAAGGAAAATATAATATATTGTACACCCTAAGTGATAGACCTTTTATAATATACATGCACTTTCAACAAAAATAAGTTATAAACAAGGCTCCTGAAAAAAGAGAAGGTCCTAATGTAAAACAAACACATTTATGCAAGAAAGGACATCATACCATATGAGAAACATGACAACAAAGGGGGAATGAATGATTCTCAAAATAAATAAAAAATCTAATGCTTGAATGGAAGATCATTTT
Source organism: Chamaecyparis obtusa (assembly GCA_027943335.1). Lineage (NCBI taxonomy): Eukaryota > Viridiplantae > Streptophyta > Pinopsida > Cupressales > Cupressaceae > Chamaecyparis > Chamaecyparis obtusa. Next base: position 1,454,437 of record BSBK01000293.1, on the reverse strand, counting down.
ATGATAGGCATGCCCTTTCAGGCATGAAATGGATTGTTGAGAAAAGGTGAAAGTACCTTGCATGAAACAAAGAATCCCATGTCAAATAGGATGTATCACCATAAAATAATAAAAATCCATAAAGAGACAAGGAAGGGAGAGATGGAAGGATGCCACGTTATGAAAACTTAGTGGATAAATCAATTATATAAGATATACACTTCCAAACAAGGAAGAGCTTGCAAAGAAGGGTATTAGTCCCAACAAAGAGAAAGATTCTAAACAAAAAAGTCCATATATGAAAGGGAATAATAGTATAGATTATGTACCCAAAAAAGAGATAACGAGTCATTTAAAAGGAGAAATAGGTGAAATAGAGAGATCTTGCCCCCCAAAATGAGGAAACAAGAAAAATAACTTATTATGGTGCTCATAATGCACATTATGCAAAGCAAAGAGCTCCCAATGATGTAAGCTAAAAATTTTACATAATTGAGAGAAACATAATAGGAAAAAGAGATACTAAGGCATGTCTTTGATATCAAGAAAAAAAATAAGATTCGTTGTTAAACAAAGAAGAGATCTGTCTACGAAATCTTGAACAAATTGTCTAAATTAAATACAATAAGAAAGAGAGTGTTTATTTCTATTATGAACAAGACATATAAATTTACCGTTAATAAGTATTTGATTCTTTGGAAAAAAATTATAAGGAAAAAAATTAGGATCATATTTAATTCTCCAAAAGATTCTTTTAGCTAAAGCTAAATGATCATCAAAAGGATATGTCAAAATAAATGGTGTTGGTAAAAGAATGTCAAAAGAAGGCTTGTGCTAGGATGAAGAAAGATTAGAAGAAGGAAAAGTGGTAGCTTGAGGTATAAAACCTAGACCACACCTAGTAATTTATGTACAATGATCTATATCTTGGGATAATGGAAAGATGTACTGAGAGGGGAGGGGTGAATCAGTACCCTTAAATTTTTCAATTTGAATCTTTGTAAACATGAATATCACTAACCGACTGAATCTATTGCATGTAACATACATCCAAAACATTAGTAAAATGTAAATGCATGTAATCTAACTAATAACCATTCATGAAACTTCTTACACATAACTCAAGTATTTTGGTATCATAGAAACCCTTGTTAGAAGGTAAAAACTATGGTGGGGATGACACCCACAAAGATTCACTACTGTAGAAATAAAGTTTTCGGTTAAGGATACAAAGATTGTGATCACTTCTGGTGATCTTACCCTATTAGGAGTAAGAATGAGATCAGCTAGATCTACCTAGTTAAAGGATTTTAGAAACACAATCAAGTGTGCACTCAATTAAGAGATTTACAATAGAACTGTTAAGTTCACTCTGTTAAGAGATTTAAAGTATGGTACAATGCTTAAAGAGTAATAGTAGGATTTATCTGTAAATAGCAACTTAATCTTGCTTGATTCAGATATGTAAAGTACTTATCTGTTATCACCTTAATGTGATTGATCTCCTCAATGAATACTGCTTGGTAGCCTTCTGTTCTTGATAAAACCGAATAGTCCTTCAATGCTTTGTCAATAAAAACCCTATCTGATCTTCAGATGTCTTCCACTATGGCAGCTAGTACATGTGTGATGCTTGTCAAAATGACATCCTTACAAATTTATATCAAACTGATCTTGACCTACATAGGAATCATCAATAATTTAATGATTACATCCATATTAAATTTTGTCTTGATCTTGGTAAAACATTTTCTTAGTTGGTGTAAACCGTTTACCTTGTAGTTTGTGCCATTCAAAACTGCTATGACATTTTATTGTGTTGTGCTTGAAGGTCTTTGATTACAAAAAGAAAAAATCCATTAAGATCCAAAAATCAATTAACAATAAAGATTCAAAAGAATATTCTATTCACAAGAATTCAAGAAATGGAAAAAGAAATGGAAACATTATCCAACCAATTCTCATTAAGAACATTGTTTCCTTACCTCTATGATCAAGAAAAACATCATGAACACCATATCTTTGATAATTCAAAATTTGATAAAAAAGAATATCATGAAAACCCTATATTTGATAGAAAATATCCTAATGATAAACCAATATTTGATGAAGAACCTATTTCAAAATATCAAGAGAATCTCATATTTGATCAAGGAAATCAAGAAGAATTAGTCCCACCTCAACAATATTCATCGCATGACAACTCTTTGAGAAACACAAATACATCCAAATATCCTTGGGATAGATCATTTACTCCTTTGGGAATTTCATATGACTCAACTTTGGAAAAACTCCTTGAAAATTATCTCATCACATTGCCTCAAATCACTTCATGTGGTTTTATCTTTTTGAGAAACTATTGTGCATATCATAGACATAATGAACATGAAACTTTATACTACATGGATTTGAAACATAAAATCCAAAATCTTATTGATGATGACATAATTGAAATTGAAAATCCTAATGAATCATCTAATGAAGATACTTTTCTCAAGAAAGATAAAACTTATGAACAAATGTCTAGTAATGGTCCTCTTATAGCTTTCACCTATTCCACCATTCCTCCATTTCATATAGAAGCAAAGCTATCCGACATTCCTCCATCAAACAAAGATCCAAATAGTTTTCATAATGACTATGTATACCCTCAAGGGCTACCTCTAAAAGAGATCCAAGCTAACCTACATCTTGCTACAAACTTCTTTCATGCTTCAAAGGATATAGACTCCAAGCCTTCATGTGTTATAATGCCTATTGTACCTATTTCAAATGAACATCCATCATCCCTTCAAGAATCCCTGGTGTAGATCCAAACTCCTACATTGTCCTTAAGAGTGGCTCCATGTCAAGAGACTAATCAAAAGTGCAAAGAAACAAGTATTATGAAGGGTCAAGATCAAGATAATATCTCTCCTTATCCTATATTTGACCAAAGTCCCATATCCCAAGAATCCCATGATGAATCCTTTGTACCCTTCCATTTATTTCAAGAAGATATCCTTCCATCTCAAACACCCCATATTCCTTCACCTCCTATATCATACCCATCTCCTAAGAAATATCAAGGTATTCCTTCCATCTCTAATGAACTTATTGAAAATCAAAAGAAAAGTATTCTTCCTAGGCTATCAAGAGATCCTTGTCAAGATCAAAGTACCCCAACATCCACTTTTCATAAGCCTCCATATCTATCTCAAGATTCAACTGCTCCTATCAAAGTCACTCCTATCAAAGCTACATATAAGCCTATTGGTACAAAGATAAATCCAAAAGATGAAAGCCTTGGTCATGCAGCTCAAAATAAAGATGTTGATATCCTTCCCACATCTTATTTACCTTCATTTGTGCATAACTAGAATATTCCTTATACATCCTCCAAATCCATCCTTGGTCCCTATATTCCAAAGTTTAAACCTTCATATCTTCCATCTATATTGGGTCCCTATATCCCTCCATCAACCTTTCCTACCATCCCTATGTTGGAAACTGCAATTGAAGCAATTGTTGTGTTGTCATTGATGTCAAACCTTAATTGGTAAGACTGTTGCTACTTAGGAAAGTACTATATCTATTGTATTGTTGTGAAGAAGGGAAAGAAAGGATGGTAACAATAGCACCTAAGGAAAGGTTGAGTTATCTTGATACTACAAAGTGTACTTGACTATGTTGTACAATGATGAGACAATGTATTGTTTATCTTAGTAAGATTGAAGACTAAACTGGTAGGCTTGACTGAGCAAAAATGGAGAAATCGTGTTCAAGCGGAGTAATGTTGTGTTGACCGAGTCAGTATATGCCAAGCAAAATTCTAGTGTCGACCGAACATCAGTTAATTTCCAAGAAAGACAGTATAAGCCGAGGAAACATTTTTAGTAATGACCAAGCTTTCTACATGAAGACCGAGTAGTTGATCACAGTATTGATCGAGCATCAGTATTTTTATATTTGAAGAGAATTCAGATTTGGAGCCGACATTGTTGAATTCTTGGATTATGTAAAACATGTTGACTTTATTTATTGATTGTTTGAAAGCATTGAATGCACTAAAAAATGTTTTATTGTAAATATTTAAGAGATTTGAGATGTTTCTAGAAAAGGAGCCAAAGAACATAAAGCGGGTAGATTCAATGAATCTAACCTAACCCTAAGATCTATGAAGGAGATTGAGCGGCAAAAGATGAGTTAACCTAATTGAGGAAGTATTAAGGGAACCTAAGCATTAGGTATGTGTGTGCATGGGTGAAAAGAAGATGTTGGAAGATTAGTAGATGTTATTGACTGTATAAGCAGAAAAGGTTGAAGGAGAAGTGTGGTGATTGCTTGAAGAAAAGTTCTGAGCAGATCAGAGATGGAAATGGAAAAATTTCAAATTCAGTAAACCAACATTTGTATATGGAATTGGATCTGATATTTGCAAAGTGAGTTGTATATTTTTCAGATCAATATTGTTGCTACTTTCTAACCATTGTAACAATCAAAATCCTTTTAACAGAGGTTGACCTAATAGTCACATGTTTAAATCCTTTGAACAAGGTTGCATTCTAATGGAATGTATGTAAGTCCTATAACAAGGGTCACTTCTAACAAAGTGATTGAAATCCTTTAACCGGGTCACACCTAAAAGTGTGTATTGTAACCTTTGATAGGGTTAGCTTTTAACCGAGCTCACTTCAGAAGAGTGAAAATAATAGTAGCATGTTACAAAGTGGTTTTTCCCATATTGGGTTTCCACTATAAATCCTAGTGTCAATGCTTATGTGAATGTTTTGATTTAAACATTTCTATGTTTTACAAGTTAGATACAGCTGGGTAGTGAACTACAATGTTATATGTTTCTATTATAGAATTAGTGATGACCGAGTTGGTTTTGGTTGTTAGATCTAATTTAAAGAAAAGTTTTTGAAGCTTTTTTTATACATCTGGACCTGAGAACAATTGATTCACCCCCCCTCTCTGTTGTTCTAAATCATATTAACAATTGGTATCAGAGCTGTGTTGCTTATTATTGGTGTTTACAAAAATCAAGTTTAAAGGGACTTGAAGCAAATGATGAGGATGTATAAGAAGGAGGTACCAAAGCTGAATAAGGAAAACTTCCCTGCATGGAAAAGCTTGATGAAGCTACATCTGGCCAGTATTGGTGATTCTACAAAGTACTACATTGAGAATGACTATGTCTCACCTGTCACACCTTTGACTGTCGAAGAAATGAGAGCTAAGCAAGAACATAATCAGGCAATGTTGGAAATTGCATCTGCCCTAAGCTATCCAGAATTTGAGGACATTAAGGATTGCACAAGTGCTAAGGAGATGTGGGACACTCTTGCAAAGATCTATGGTGGTGACATAAATGTACTGAAAGCTAAGGCCAAGAGTCTCAAAGGTAAGTTTGATGAAATGAGAATGCAAGAAGGTGAGAACATTGCACAATATTGTGGTAGAATAAAAGAAGTTGTGAATGCTATTAGAGGAGCAAGTGGGACTATTGATGATGAAACTATAATTGGAAAAGTACTAAGAAATCTGCATCCTATATATGCTATTAAGATCTCAGCTATTTAGGAATCTAGATGTAACTCTACAAATGTGCTTACTTTGGAAAGTTTGGTTGGCAAGCTAACTACTTTTGAACTCTCGAACTATGATAACTTTACTATTGGTAGTATTGGTAATGTTGAATCTACTTTTAAGTCACAATTAGTTCTGAACAAGCCAAGGAAAGAAAAAGAAAGATGCATCAATGAAAGTGATAGTGACAGTGACATTTTTGATGAAGAACTTGAAGATCTAGAAGCTCTTATGGCTAGAGGACTGAGAAGGGGAAAACAAAAATATAAAAGTAAACTCCCTATTATATGTTTTGCATGTAATAAAGTTGGTCATATAGCAGCTAGATGTCCTGATAGGAATGATAAAGATGAAGAAAGAAAAATCAAACACAAAGATAGAAGAGATGACAGAAGCTATTGAAGGCACAAAGACTACAAAGGAAAAGATAAGAAATCTTGTTACATTGGTGAAGAAGAAATTGACACTGATAGTGATGATTTTGAAATTGAGGTAGTCTATGTTGCAATGAAAGATGAATTTGATGAGGATGAGAAAACTGCATTGATCTCCTATGTGGACAAGAATGACAAATGGATTATTGATAGTGGTTCTTCACATCACATGACTGGTGACAAGAGTAAGTTTGAGACCTTACATCATTATAGAGGTAAAAGTGTAAAATTTGGTAATGATGCACCATGTCCTGTTAGAGGAAAAGGTTTGATTAAATTAACTGATAAGATCTCTTGTGAAAATACATATTGGGTTGAAGGTCTAAATTACAATCTACTAAGTGTTGCACAACTCAATAGCACTGGTTACCTTGTGGAATTTCATCACAAGAAAGATAAAATATTTGATGCTACTGGTGAATTGATCGGAAGTGGAGAACAGACTAGAGGTAATTTGTTCTATCTTGACCTATCTAAAGAAGCATGTATGGTTTCACAACTTGATGACATTTGGTTATGGCATAAGAGGCTATGTCATGTTAACTTTGATAATCTGGTAGAAATAAGTAAGAAGAAGAAAGTAAGAGGTCTACCTAGATTGAAGAAACTTGAGAATGTGATGTGCAAGGAATGTCAGTTAGAAAAAATGACAAAGTCAAGTTTTAAGAGAAAATCCTTTACTTCTGAAAACATTTTAGATGTGGTTCATACTAACCTTTGTGGACCTATGGGTGTACAAAGTTACTGTGGTGCTAGATATTTTATCTTGTTTGTTGATGATCATACCAGGATGATGCATGTAATGTTTCTAAAAGAAAAATTTGACGCTTTTCAATTCTTTAAGTGGTATTTGGCTAAGGTTGAGAAGGAGACAGGTAGGAACCTGAAATGTCTTAGATCTGACCGAGGTGGAGAATTTACATCAAATGAATTCAATCTATTTTGCAATGAAAGAGGGATCAAAAGATAGATGTCTGCACCTAGAACACCTCCATAGAATGGTATACCAGAAGAAGTTTACATAGAATAGCCAGAAGGTTTTATTGATCCAAATAGAAGACACATGGTATGCAAACTAAACAAAGCATTGTATGGATTAAAACAAGCTCCCAGAGCATGGTATGAGAGATTGCATGACTACTTGATACAGATTGGATTTTCAAGAACAAATGACACAAGAAATCTGTACATGAAAGATGAAGAAGGTAAAGGTATCCTGTTGGAAAAAAATTTTGTGGATGATATTATTTTTGGTGGACAAGATGCTTTGTGTAAAATATTTTCAAATGAAATACAAATTGAATTTGAAATGAGCATGTTTGTTGAGATCGAATTCTTTGTTGGTTTACAAGTATATCAAATGAAGAAAAGAATTTTCATTACACAGTCTAAGTATGTTAATGAAATACTGAAAACTTTTGTGATGGAAGATTCTAGACTAGTGAGTACTCCTATGGTTACTGGAGAAAAGTTATCTAAGAATGATGATGCTGTAGAAGTGAACCAGACTTTGTACAGATCCATGATTGGAACATTGTAGTATGTTGTACATAGTAGACTAGATATTGCACTAGATGTTGGGATTATGGCAAGATTCTCTGCCAATCCTAAGGAAACACACATGATGGCTGTGAAAAGAATTATGAGATACTTGAAAGGGACTACTGACTATGGGCTATAATATAAGAATAATGAAATATTTGAACTAAGAGTATATACAGATGTTGATTGGGCAGGAAATGTAGATGACAGAAAGAGTACTAGTGGTGGAGCTTTCTTTCTTGGATAGAGATTAGTCTCCTAGATGAGCAAGAAACAAAATTGCATTTCCCAATCCACCGCTAAAGCCGAGTATGTTGCTGCTATAGTAAACTGTTCAAATTTGGTATGGATAAAACAATTGTTGGTAGGCATGAAAGAAGAAATCACTGAACCTATTGTTATTTTCTATGACAACACAAGTGCTATCAACATTTCTAAGAATCCAGTGATGCATACTAAGACCAAACACATAACAATCAAGTATCACTACTTGAGAGAATTGATACAATATAAATAAGTCTAAATGGAATATGTGAATACAAAGGAACAATTAGCAGACATATTCACTAAAGCTTTACCTAAAGAAGTACATGAGTATTTGAGAAGTCAATTAGGGGTCCTTCCCCTAACTGAGGCTTCCTAGTTAATCTAGGAGCATTGCATCAAATATGCTACAACATAATATTTGACAGATTGATGCAGAAGATTGTCACACTTTAGGACTAGCCTAGAGTTGTGAAGAAGAGAAAAGACAAGGAATCAATCATAAGCAAGATGACAGAGGGAGAAACACTGAGCTGCATAGATAATATCTACATCTAATGGATGTATGTTTTAGTTGCTGCTTTGGCATTTTTGTCAAAGAGGGAGATGAACTGAGATGATATAATAACACATGACACTGAAAAGAAAAGTAAGGAGATGATGAACTAAAATGAAGGATCAAGATAGAGGGAGATCTAGATATTTCTGACAGTCACAAAAGTGAGGGTAATAGATTTTGAATCAGAATGAAGCTAAGGATATTACAATTTTTATTTCTAATGGACATATATGTTTTTGGATTGGTTGGTAATCCATGTGTTATTCAGGTGATATCATATGGTGTTGCCATTAATGCCAAAGAGGGAGATTGTTGGCAACTGCAATTGAAGCAATTATTGTGTTGTCATTGATGTCAAACCTTAATTGGTAAGACTGTTGCTACTTAGGAAAGTAATATATCTATTGTATTGTTGTGAATAAGGGAAAGAAAGGATGGTAACAATAGCACCTAAGAAAAGGTTGAGTTATCTTGATACTACAAAGTGTACTTGACTATGTTGTACAATGATGAGACAATGTATTGTTTATCTTAGTAAGATTGAAGACTAAACTGGTAGGCTTGACTGAGCAAAAATGGAGAAATCATGTTCAAGCGGAGTAATGTTAGTGTCGACTAAGTCAGTATATGCCAAGAAAAATTCTAGTGTCGACCGAACATCAGTTAATTGCCAAGAAAGATAGTATAAGCTGAGGAAATTTTTTTAGTAATGACCGAGCTTTCTACTTGAAGACCGAGTAGTTGATCATAGTATTGACTGAGCATCAGTATTTTTATATTTGAAGAGAATTCAAATTTGGAGCCGACATTGTTGAATTCTTGGATTATGTAAAACATGTTGACTTTATTTATTGATTGTTTGAAAGCATTGAATGCATTGAAAAATGTTTTATTGTAAATCTTTAAGAGATTTGAGATGTTTCTAGAAAAGGAGCTGAAGAACATAAAGTAGGTAGATTCAATGAATTTGACCTAACCCTAAGATCTACAAAGGAGATTGAGCGAAAAAAAATGAGTTAACCTAATTGAGGAAGTATTAAGGGAACCTAAGCATTAGGTATGTGTGTGCATGGGTGAAAAGAGGATGCTGGAAGATCAGTAGATGTTATTGACTATATAAGCAGAAAAGGCTGAAGGAGAAGTGTGGTGATTGCTTGAAGAAAAGTTCTGAGTAGATCAGAGATGGAAATGGCAAAGTTTCAAAGTTAGTAAACTTTCATTTGTGTACGGAATTGGATCTGATATTTGCAAAGTGAGTTGTATGTTTTTTAGATCAATACTGCTGCTACTTTCTATCCATTTTAACAGTCAAAATCCTTTTAACAGAGGTTGACCTAACATCCATATGTTTAAATCCTTTGAACAAGGTTGCATTCTAATGGAATGTATGTAAGTCCTATAACAAGGCTCACTTCTAATAGAGTGATTTAAATCCTTTAACTAGGTCACACCTAACAGTGTGTATTGTAACCTTTAACAGGGTTGGCTTTTAACCAAGCTCACTTCAGAAGAGTGAAAATAATAGTAGCATGTTACAAAGTGATTTTTCCCAAATTGGGTTTCCACTATAAATCCTAGTGTCAATGCTTGTGTGAATGTTTTGGTTTAAAAAATTCTATGTTTTACAAGTTAGATACAGCTAGGTAGTGGACTGCAATGTTATATGTTTCTATTATAGAATCAGTGATGACCAAGTTGGTTTTGGTTGTTAGATTTGATTTAAAGAAAAAATTTTGAAGTTTTTTTTATACATCTGGACTTGAGAACAACTGATTCACCCCCCCTCTCTATTGTTCTAAATAACATTAACACCCTAGCCCACAATCCACTTACCCTATATCCTATCGAGATCAACAAAGACCTACATACTTGAGAAATCGAACACCCATCCATATCAACACTCCATATCAGACCATCCATATGAACCAGCCATATCAATCTTATTCATCCACCAATCTCGAGTCCTTTGGAAGAAATTTGAATGCGCAACATAAAAATCATAAATCCAAGAATCCACTTGGGTATGAAGATCACTATGTCTAATCTAATCGACATGTGAATGAAAGAAAAAAATAAATATTCAAGAGACCACAAAGGTCCATCAGGAAAAAAGAAAAATCAAAGAAAATGTGGGTTCCTAAATCCCTCATCAGAGAAATACATTCTAAAGCATCCAAAAGGAAAGACAAATCAAAGAAAGTGTGGATTCCCAAGTTACTTTTGAAGGACTTACACATGAAAGAGAAATCAAAGTTGACATTCAAGCTTCCAAAGGCTTCCACTTCACATTCTCCCAAACATATTCCATCTCATCCATCCATTTTGAGTCCTTGTGTCCCAAGATCCATATCCTCTCTTACATCAAAGTCTCAAACTATTTCACCCATTTTTCCTCCATTATTCCACTACCCTTCAAGGTGTGTATCAATGTTGATCTTGATAATGCTTCTTATCCTCCTATTCATTATCCTTCCATTCCCTTTTTCACACCCACACATGGAAAGACTTATTATCCTCTTATTCATTATCCTTCCATTTCCCTTATCCAATTCATCACATAAATATTTAGCCACTCTCTACCTTATCCACCATATCACCTTTCCATCACCCTATCAACATCTTTGAGCATACCTTTCAACAACCTTGGCCCATCATATCATACCTTTTCAAGGAGTATCTAAAGAGCATGAGGCTTGAGTCCATCCAAAAAGAGAAAAAAGAAAAAGAAAAAAGAAAAAAAAAGAAAAAAGAAAAAAAAATGAAAAAGAAAAGAAGAAAAAGAAAAGAAAAGAAATCCATCCTATGGTGAAAACCACTTATTGTGGCATCTTGGACAAGTACCATGATGAAAACCTAACAAATAGGCGCATGCGTAATTCCTCTCTCTTGCACTCTACACTTGTGGGCAAGTTTCATCCATCATATCCTCCATCTTTCTACCATTGATCTCACTTGCATCCATATTACATCTTTCACCTTTGATCTTGACAAGGTTGAACATATCTATGAGCATTAAGTATCTTGACATGAGTTATCCTATCCATTAGCCTATTCACTTGTTACATTCACGCTACCTTATCATGATCTTGCTGATCCTAAAGCCACCTTCATTATTCCTAAGAAGCCTTCACATAATCCCAAACCATTCACTCATATCCTTCACGATGCTTTTATCATGATTGTGTGATCCTATCCACATTGATCCCTTAATCTTGATCCAATTAAAGAATAAAATAGAAGAAATGGAAAATAATGTTTGAAAAAGTCTCTTGATATGTCCACTCCTTTGGACCATTGTCATGACACCAGGTCATTATTCCATATGCTATCCAACACCACATCATTGGAATATATTGAGATATTATTTTTCCCTCTCTTGGATAATCTTAAGGAGATGGTCCTATGGGTAACACGCTTCATCCATCATTGCCTATTCATTAGTGAATCATCAGTTTGCAAATCCATCTTTCATGTCCTATACCTTATTAGACAGTGGGGAAAAATTCAATGTGATCTTGCTTGAGAACTAGTAATCTCTAAAAATCTATAAAAAAAAAAGTGAAAATGTTCCTCAAATAATCCAAAAAAAAAAAAACATCAAAAAATCTCTAAAAATCCAAAAACATCAAAAATCTTTTAAAAAGCCAAAAAAATCTAAAAAATCTAAATATTGCAAATCTTAAGTAAACACTCAAAAGTTGCATTGCCCAAAAAAGCATGATCTTTGCTAAATCAAACCAGAGGCACCAATCCAAGTTCAATGAGCTTATCAAAATAGACACAAGTTGGCTCAAAATCATTGCATCAAAATCAAAAAATTGCTACATTTGAACTTATTGATCAATATTACATTTCAAAAATCCAAATACTTGATCTAAACAACAATATTTGACAAATCAAATCTAAATCTAAAAAGATTAATCAAATCAGATCAAAATCTAAAAAGGCTTAAACATAACTAAGGATCAAAGTGGATGAAAATCAGATAAGTCCATCAGGATTTGCATGGATTTCAGAGACTTAAACTTGGCATGTCCTAAAGATGACTTTCCTCTTCCAAGCATAGACGCCATTGTAGACTTAACAGAGGGACATTCCATGTTTTCACTTATGGATGGATTTAGTGGCTATAACCAGATCAAGATAGCACCCGAGGACTAAGATAAAACATCATTTACATGCGCATGGGGGACATTCTGCTGGAATGTTATGACCTTTGGTCTAAAGAATGTCGAGGCAACATATCAAAGGGCCATGACTATAATATTTCATGATATGATGCATAAGTTCATGGAAGATTACATAGATGACATGTTAGCAAAATCTCATTCAAGAGAGGAGTATCTACCAATTCTAGAGAAATTTTTTGACAATTTAGAGCAATTCAAAGTAAGGCTCAATCCTAAAAAGTGTGCATTTGGGGTCCAATCTGGAAAACTACTAGGCTACATTATATCGACAAAAAGAATAGAGGTGGATCCTGCTAAAGTCAAGACCATTATGGAGATGGAAGCACCTAAAAACATTAGCCAAATGAGGTTGCTACAAGGAAGAATTCAGTCCATTGGGAGATTTATATCCCAACTAGTGAAAAAATGTCATAATTTCACCCAACTGTAGCATAAAGATTCAATCTTCAAATGGGATGAAAAGTGTGAAGAAGCCTTCAATTTATTGAAGAAATACCTCATGAACCCTCCAATTTTGATGCCACCTATTAGAGGCAAACCTTTAATCCTATATATTTCAGCAATAGAGAATTCATTAGGGGCACTTTTGGCACAAGAAGATGAATTAGGCAAAGAAAAGGCAATATACTACATAAGTAGAACTTTGGTCAAATACGAGTTGAACTATACATTCATTGAAAGGGCATGTTTGGCTATGGTTTTTGCTTCCCAAAAATTACGTCATTATATGTTATCTCATAAAATAAGGCTCATAGCCAAGATTGATCCTTTGAAGTATCTACTTAGTAAAATAACATTAAATGGAAGGCTAGCCAAATGGGTTATGGTGTTGAGTGAATTTGACATTGAATATGTAAACCACAAATCTATCAAAGGGAAAGTCATTTCTGACTAGTTAGTAGAAGCACCACTTCAAGATGATCATCCAATTCAAGTAGAATTCCCAGATTCAGAGATTGTGAATGTTGAGGCAAAGACATAACAACTATATTTTGATGGTTCCTACACTCAACATGGATCAGGAGTAGGCATACTCTTTATTACTCCTTAAGGATCCATAGTTCCAAAGTCATATAAATTGTTATTTCCATGCACTAATAACATAGCTGAATATGAAGACTTGGTTATTGGAATCAAGTTGGCATTAGAGTGGAAGGTGATAGAACTAAAGTTTTATGGAGACTCACAATTAGTCATTAATCAGGTTAATGAAGAATATCAGATGAAAGATGACAAGTTGGTGCCTTACAAAAACATGGTAGAAAATATTAAAAATTATTTCATTCTTATTACATTTGAGCAAGTGCCAAGAGAAAAGAACAAAGCAAAAAATGTAATGGCAACTTTGGCATCACTTCTACAAATGCTAGATCAAAGTGCTAGATATGAATTCCCGGTAGAAGAAGTGGAACAACCCGCATTTGACCCTACCCATCCTTATACCATTTTCTTACTAACTACACATGAATCACCTTGGTATGGACCTATTTACACTTACTTAAAAGATCAAATCCTACCCATAGACCAAACCAGGAATCAAAAGAAAAGCTTCATTCACCAAGCTTCTCGATATACCATAATTTCTGAAACATTGTATCAGAAGAGTTTAGATGGAATGCTTCTTAGATGTCTAGAAAAAGAAGAATCAAACGCATCCTTGTGAGAAATTCATGAGGGAATATGTGGTTCACATTCAAATGGATTAACCCTAGCTAAGAAAACTATTAGGATAGGATATTTTTGGCCTACGATGGAGAAAGATGCTTGTAACTTTTCCAAAATTTGTAGAAAGTGTTAATTTCATGGAAATTTGATACATGTGCCCGCACAAGAGCTTCATCTGATGACATCACCTTGGCCATTTTATCAACGGGGTCTAGATTTAATAGGAATGATTTATCTACCATCCTCAAATGGTCATAAATTCATCATCATGGCAACATAGTACTTTACCAAATGGGTGGAAGCTGTACCCTTATCAACTGCAATGGGAAATAAGATATCTTTGTTTATGCTAAACCACATCATTTGTAGATATGACATACCTCATGCCATCATAATGGATAATGCAAAGCACTTCAAAAACAAATTTCTAAAGGAATTATGCACAAATTTTCACATGATCCATCATTCTTCATCAATATATTACCCTCAAGGTAATGGACAAGTTGAAGCAACTAATAAAAATATCTTGAAGATATTGAAGAGAATGGTGGAAAATTCAGGTAGAGATTGGCACATAAAAATAAACCCAACCTTATGGGCTTATAGAACAAGCATTAGAACACCAACATGAGCTACACCCTTTTCCTTAGTCTTTGGAACAGAAGCAATTTTGCCTTTGGAGGTAGAACTTCCATCCTTAAGGGTATCTCTTCATGGTTTGATAAGTGAGGAAGACTATAGAGTTGCTAGGTTACATGAACTAGAACTCCTATATGAGAAACATCAACAAGCATTTGATCATTTAAAGGTATATCAAAATAGAATGTCAAAGACTTATAACAAGCATATCAAGTCAAGAACATTTCAAATAGGTGACCTAGTTTTGCAAGAAAATCCCAAGAATCAAGTAGAAAGGGAAAAGAAGGGAAAATGGGAGGCAAACTAGTTAGGACCATTTGTGATTACTTCTTCTTTTGGGACCGCTACCTAAAAATTAGCATATTGTGATGGAGAGGAGCTACAAGAACCTATCAATAGCATACATCTAAAGAGGTTCTATACATGAAGTAGATGAAAGAGTATAAAGAGTATAAAAAATTAGATGGCAAGCATCATATTTATTGTATATAGTCAAAAGAGATCTTGAAAATACCAAAAACATTTGAAAATAAAAAAAGCACAAACAAATTGAAAAGTAGAAAAGATAAAAAACAATGGAAAATTGAGCATGAAGAAAGTCAAAAACATTCATATATGATCCTCAAAAAGATGTTATCTTGGTGAAAACCTAGCAAATAGGTGCCTTGATGATTAAAAAAAAATATGAAAATTTTTTTAAAAAAAAATTTAAAAAAAAAGAGAGAAAAAGCTTTAAAAATAGAAAAAAAGCAAGATCCATTCAATTGGTGAAAACTTGGTAAACAAGCGCCATTGAAAGTCCAAGTCACTTGCATACCTAGAAGGTCACCCTTGTAAATACTGCATCTGCCAGCATTTGTATATATTCCATAATAAAACCCCACAGTTGCATTTGCAAGTACCTAAAGATTTTGGTCACCTAATCTGCAAATTGTCCTAACTCCCACAAGCGTAATCATATCAAACTGGGGGTAATCTACTCAAAAGGAGGAAGGATTCATCAAAGAAAACTTCAATTAATTAAAGAATCAATTCATCAAAAATAGAAGTGGAATACTTAATCAAATCTTCATTCCAATCCAATTTGAACCAAACACAAATTTGATCCGAGATCTTACATGACCTTATCTTTATCAGGATTAAAAGTATGAAATGGATGGAAATACACTTGAAATATGGAATACTTAATCAAATCTTCATTCCAATCCAATTTGAACCAAATGCAAATTTGATCCGAGATCTTACATGACCTTATCTTTATCAAGATTAAAACTATGAAATGGATGGAACTACACTTGAAATATGGATTTGAAAAACATTGCAAAATTTTTTCTAAGTGTTGACTTGATTGATGAAATCATGTCTTTCTAGCGAATCGATGAAAGCTTTAAACTAGATAAGCTATGATGAAAGTGTGATATTTTGGGTTGATTTCTAAATGACTGTCTTAAAATCAAAGTTTTAAATCATGTATTATTTGTCTAAGGACGTGATCATCAATGAATCATCGAGAACTTGTACATAGGATAGAACTGAGATTTATGTTTGTTTACGGAAAATAATACCTTGGCTATTTTGATCTTCAATATCATAATACCAAAATCCACTTGCAACATAGAATCTAACAAAATCGGTATTTGCACTCTCATGATTGGTTTCGATCAGTGATAGTCGTACCAGAAAGAGATGAGAAAGCAAAGAAAGAGGTGCAAAAAAGTATTCATATCATCATGGTTGAACTAGTGATGGTTGTACTAAAGGAGATTCCAAAATTGCTCAATGATGATTATAAGCTCCAAATTTTTGAATAATGACAGTTAGTTGCATACATCTTAGATTAAATGCATTTAATGTATATTACCTTTCTTAGCTTAATTTAATTCTCAAGAGGGAAAATTGACAAAAGAGAAAAGGGGTATAGTCAAATCAAAAATCAAAGGATCATAAAAAAAAACTATAAGTGATCAAGTGTGTTGGAAATTAAAAACAAAGTACATTCCATTAGTCACTTGCATTGATTAAGTTCATTTTTAAAAACATTATTAAGAGTTGCATTAAATCACCTTCATGAAACCTTGCATTCGTTTAAATGTGTCCAACATTTGAATCATTAAATTCATTGCATTAGATTGCATATATAATTAAAATCCATTTGAATTACATTCATTACATTAGTTGCATTCATCTCATTTAGGGTGCATTCTTTTGTATCAATCCATTGAGTACATTGCATTAAGTTAAATATTCATTGCATCCATTAAGATCATTCATCATTAAAGCATATCATTTAGTAAAACATGGTATTATTCATTAAAGTTCATTAGAGAACATTCATGATAGTATCATTCATCTATATTTCATATAACATGTAGAATCATTCATCATTAAATATCCATGATCATTGCATCATTATATAAATCCATCATTGCATATCAAAAGAAATACATGCATTATCCATTACCTTCCACTATACATTATTCATTATCCATTTAACACATCCTATATCATTTATATCATTAATCGATAAATCATTGCATTCATCCATCTATTCTATGTCATATATAAGACAATCATTTAAGCAACATTAGATCATATGCATTCATTTCACACATCACATCTAAAAGCATAAAACAAAGCATATAGGAGATAGAATCATTTAGATCTGCATATCATGCAAAAACCTAAAAAAAAAAGATCCAACACATCATGACATCATATATAGTAAATCTATCAAAGTGAGAATCAGAGTCTATGGTATCATCATCATAAAATGAGCAGAACATTAGAGTCTATCAAATGATCATAAATGCAATATCCAAATATCAATGTCCATCAAAGTATCAAAGTATCAGCATAACTAACATCAATGAATAAAAAATGATACAATAGAGTCCAAATGTCTCGATAATGACAACAAAGAAATGAGATCATATATATCATCAAATAATCATAAATATCTCAAAGGGCTGAACCACTAGCACCATCTCCGCAATCAGGATCAAGAGCATTATCTAGAGGCTGACTCGAACTAGGCTGTAACCCATGATAACTCATCATAGCCATAAAAGCATGCATCATAGAACTCAATTGTCTCATCTCTTGTCTAATCTCAGAGACATCAGACTCTAAAGCACAAACCTATGGTGCAACCACACTAGGAAACTGTGCTGTAGAAGACTGTGGTGGAGGAATGGATGAAGAAGGCATCGAAGAAAATGGAACTAACAATGATGGAAAAAAGCTGGAAGAAGATGGACGTGATGAGGAAGATGAATTTGAAACAGAAGCAAAATCAGAAGTAGAAGCATGTGCCTAAGCAAGAGGACCCTGTGCCTGATCCAGTAAAACCTGTGCCACCTGTGCCTCAACCTCTCTCTCTTGTCTGACTCTAGGTCAACCAGGATCCCTAAAAACCTAATGTAGTACTCTATCCACACCACCTCTACCCTGACCTCTACCTGTAGGAGGAATAGGAGCAGCAATAATCACTGGGATATGAACCCAACCTGCTCTGATTGCTCAAAAACCACATCATCCATGCCGTGCCATAATCCTACCATAACCACCATCCCCACCACCATCATCTACATCATCTCCTGCAGTACTGTCATCTCCATCTAATAGCTCATCAATGGCTAGAACTCTCTTCATAGGATCCATAAATCGAGGAAAAGGGTACCGATGCAACCAAGCACCACACTCATCTATGATCCCTGCATCCATACTATGCTCTCTCATAGACCAAGGAAGATATCCAATATCTTGAATCTCTCTGATAGCTCTCCCATAATCAATACATAGACCCCACAATGATCTATCAGCCTGCACTTGAGCATACATCACTACTCCTTGAGGGATATCGTGTGTGTGCCCATACTGACATAGAACTTGTAGGAAGTAGAACCTCTCAATGACATAAGTAGAACACCCAATCATCCAACAAGGGAAAAACATATATGGAAGCTTAGAATCATCCTCTGGCCAAGCCTTGACACCAATGTATGGCCTCCAGACAATAGTATCCATGTCATCAATGACACGATGCCAATAACCAGTCTTACCCATATGAGTTTGGATAATAATACCCTCATAAATCCAAGCAAATGACCAACCTAGATTGCACTGTCATGCTATGATGGGATGTCACTGGAATGTGCTCTGAGGTCCAAAGTTGTAGAAGAATCACTCCTGTAGTGAGCATAGATGATCGCCTATAAACCACTGTGTGTAACTCATGGTATAGTTGTGCCAAGACACAGGAACCCCAATCAAAGTGATGAGGATGTGCCATCAAATTCTTGAGAATAGGACCCCAAATAATAACAAATCCATGCCCGCATCTGTCAGGAAGCAAGAATCCACTGATCAAAGTACCCAAGATAGCTAGTAATACAGGAAATGAAAGGAACCGTGCCCACTAGATGTGAGTGTCACCAATAGTAGGATCATAAAAAACCCATCGACAAGTTGATCCATCATAGAGGGAATCATAGTAAACTAACTCTCCACAAGTAGGTAACCGCAGGATATGATATACATCCTCAGGTGTAATAGTCATTTCCCCATAGGAAGATGAAAGGTATTATGGTTTGAGTGCCAACACTCAGCCATAGCGGTAATAAGACCTTGATTCACTCAAAATCGAGGAAGATGTAAGAGGAAAGATAAGCCACAAAGACTAATAATATGATGATCCACCGCACTCAAATCTGGAATCATGTTCATCAATAATGGATAGGAACCACGAACATGCAATGACTGAAGGACAACATGTACAAAGCAAGTTCAAATCACATTAGAATTGAAATCAATTATTATTTGGATCATTCTAAGTCAATCAAAAATTTATAAATATTAAACTACAATCAATTTTCATGCTTCTTAGATAGAACAAAAAATTCATCATCACCCATCATCTGAATCTAGATTGACGATCAAATATTTAAACTATAACTAACTCATACTGACATCTTAAAATTTTCTATAAAATCAAAGTTTGGTACCTTAACCTATCATCTGATCGACGATGTTGAGCAAATGGAAAAGTGGACTAAGTCAATTAAAAATCATTTCTGATAGGGTGAAAGAGCTATTTTAGGCTTTAAAAGTGTGAAAACACAAATCACTGTTTAAATGTTTAGAAGCGCTACTCAATGGATTAAAAGCACAAATTATAGGCAAAAGCACCAAAAGAATTTGAAAGCGCTATTTTAGAGATCATAAGCACTATTTTAAAGAGAAAAAGTGAAATTGAAGGTAAAAGCGCTATTTAACATGCTAAAAGCGGTTTAGGGCCTAAAACTAGCGTGTAAATGTGCAGTTTCAGAATACAGAAGTGCTATTTAAAGTCATTGAAGTGCAACTTGGAGGGTAAAAGTGCCTTTTGAAGATGCAAAAGTGCTACTTGAAATTAAATAAAGGAAAAAAAGAGGTTTTTATCATGAAAAATTTAGATTTTTTAGAATTAAATGCATGAAATGACAAAATGAAGAAGTTCAGGCACTTATCGGAGGATCGTACCCTAGTGGATGCTAATAACAGCGACCTCACTCAAATCTATGCTCGTGAATTAGGATCAACATCGTCAAAAAGTCAAAAGGAAGTCAGAGAGCAAATAAAAGTCAAAAGTAAAAGTTAAAATGAATAGTAAATTGACTTTTTACCCCTTTATATAGGCCCTTTTGACCTAAAAAAGGGAATCTTTCACCAAAATTGACCTAGGAACCTGAATTTATCATCAAATCAGCCAAATCTGGGGCATTTTTAATCAAACATACGTGAAAACAATATCGGAAATGAAATCAAAATTTATTATAAATTGACCTTAAATCAACATAACTTGACCTAAATCATCAAAATTTTCAACCATCGATCAAATTTCATTTCATTTTTGAGGGGGCATACCATCAGATAATAATCAGCAACGACAACATCATCACCGAAATAGGAGATCGACCATCAAATTAGAGTGCAAGCTTTTATCATAATTTTTTTTGTTAATCAATCGAATGGGGCATTGCTTCAAAATATATCATACAATCAAGTATCAAGGATCAACCATCATATTAAGGATCAATCATCAGAATGATCATCGAAGAACAACATCAATCAAATGAACATCATCAGAACTGCATCAATTTTATATCAGATATCAAGAATCAACCAGTGAATAACATCAAACGAACATCAAAGATCGATCATCAACAGAACCAAGAACTATCATCAAGCTAAATTAGAATATTCTTTAAATTAACATGCTTCACATGTCAACTCAAAGAGGGGCATTTGTAATCACCTAAAAATGGACAAAGACAATTAAGTAATAAATCAAGGCAAATCAAAGCAAATCGAGAACAAGATCAAAGCAATTGAATCGAATCAAACATTTAGCCAATCAAAATTAAAATCAATTCTTAATTCAAGATAAATCAAAATCAGGAGCATTTTAATCAAGTGAAATCAAATCAATATGCAATTAATTCTATTAACTGTATAGTTGGGAATTAAATCAAAATCAACCCATTCAAGGGGTACATGGCTAAACAAATGAATTAAAATCAATTAATAAATCCCAATTTCTCTCAACAACCAAAGAGGAGGAAAATCAATCAACCAATGAGATTTAAGGAAATGCATTCAAATGGATCAAGCCAAATTCAATCTCAACACTCAAATTGAAAGAGCATCTTGTCCACTCATCTTGTCTACTTGTCCCAAGCTTTGAGGACACAATATTTAAATTGTCTTCAAAGGGTGGAACCAAAGACTCAACTCAAGATTAATCATGATCAACACAACCACACCCCCTACCCTTGCATAAATCTATAAAAGGAAGACCAAAATCAATCATAATTCATAACCACACATCTGAGAATTGCATCTAACCTCTTGAGAATTATAGCTAGAAAGGAAATTTAGGAGCAATTCAACATTTCAATTTGAATTAATTGTTAGCATTTTCTTTATCATAATCATTTCTCATTCTAGGACTGTCATTAATGGTAGCTTGCTGAGAGCTTCACATTAACACTCTTAGATAGAGAGCCATAGGATGCTTAATTGTGCTTTATTTGCTAAATAGAATACTAATTGTGGTGTATTTAGTTTCTATTTGATTTATTGTTCAATACTAATTCTATGAAGGTACAAAATCTCATACACAGTAATCACCAAGCATTCTTTCACACTGAGCATCATTAATTTACCAAATAGAGAATCTAGTGATTACCAAGTAAACCAAGAAATGACATAGTATTCAAGAATGACACATACATCTATGCAAGTGGTTTACACCGATTGGAAAATAGTTTACCAATATCAAGACAACATTTAATATGGTTGTAATCATTAATTATGGTTATGATTCCTATGTAATTGTTTGATCTAGGTTATTTTTGTATACTGTTGATCTTAGGTTTTCTAAGATATTGTAACCCTAATTAGGTCATGATTATTTGATATATAATTGTGAGAGATGTCATTATGAAAAAATGAGAGAAGGATCATGAAGCAGTAGCCACACTAAGGACATCAAGAAATTAGACAAGGCTTTTAAGACAGAGAGATTATCAGAGGCATAATCAGTTTATCAAAAAAACACACAAGGCTACCGAGCAGGATAGAAGGTTACATTCATCACATTGAGGTGATAT
The DNA here is from genome assembly GCA_027943335.1 of Chamaecyparis obtusa. NCBI lineage: Eukaryota > Viridiplantae > Streptophyta > Pinopsida > Cupressales > Cupressaceae > Chamaecyparis > Chamaecyparis obtusa. The sequence continues at coordinate 1,431,942 of BSBK01000293.1, read as the reverse complement.
TTGATTGTTATTTCATAGATTTGAATCAGACAAGATAGAGTTATCATTTTACAGATATTTTACTGTTATCAATTTAACCATTATAGCAGATTTAAATCTCTTAACATAGTAGACTTAACCGTCTCATGTAAATCTCTTAACCAAGTGCACACTTGATTGTGTTGCTAAAATCCTTTAACAAGGTAGATCTAGTTAATCTTTTCTTACTCCTAACAAGGTAAGATCATCAGAAGTGATCAACAATTGTAGCCTTAGCCGACATACTTTATTTACTACAGTAGTGAAGAATTTGTGGGTGTCATCCCCACCACAATTTTTACCTTCTAACAAGGGTTTCTACGTAACCAAAATATATGAGTCATAAGTATTGAATTTCATGTATGGTTTATTATTTTATTTACATGCACTTTACATTTCCAAGTTATATGAATGTATGTTACAAACAATGGAATCAGATGGTTAATTAAGGATCTACTATTGCAAAGTGTTAAGTCAAAAGTTTTTGAGGGTACTGATTCACCCCTCCCCTCTCAGTACATTATCTTTCCAATCCCAACACTACTGAGATACAAATCCCTCCAAGAAATATATTTAAGGAATCAAAGAGTAATTATGTCTTTAACCTGAAGACATGAAGGCTATTGACATTCATTCATCACTATGAAATGAATGTGATAACAACTTGAAAGATTAAGAGAAAAACATAAAAAATGACCCACTGATCATCTATTCGATCTTTCCCAATCACAAAAAAATTGAAGGGAGCTACAACATTTTATTCACTAAAAAAAAAGTGCACAAAACCAATAAATTCATAATGAAACCATACACTTAACTCAACAATACAAGATGATATTTAAAAAAAATGATTGAAATAATCAATTGGTCAAAATCAACCAGAGAAAGAAATACTAAGACCAATTGATCTGGTGTAAAAATATCTCTTTATTTTCAAATATACCATAAATATAATACACATATCATTTTAATGTTTGCATTCCCATTAAGTTGTTCAGAAAACAAAAAAAATTATTAACTCCCTCGGTTTTCCCTACTACAATCAATATTCAGATAATAATTCCTCTTTCCCTATAGCCAACTGACCTCCACAAAAAAAAGAACCTTGTTAACTTGAATCTTTTACAATATATAGTGTCTCTAAATCAGTGTTTGGTTTTTGTAACCAATTTTTGAAAATTATATCCTCCTTTTTCTGAGCCTTCAAAAGTCTTATAAAAACTATTTTAAACCTCTATAACTATCCACGTAATGTTTAGTTTATACAACCTAACATTATCATGATATTCTTAGCCTCCTTGCATGTATGAGGTGTGATAAAATGTCACAAGTGGAAATTATGACCAGTTTGTATCAGGAATGAGCCTCATATTTATACCATTAGCTAAGACCGTTTAAATTGCTCCTCTATTTTACCAAATCTATTCACTTATCTGTAACTTATTCGAACACTTTATTGGTCACATACATACCTTTAAGCTTTGAATAATTAGGCATTAATAAGCCATGAATTTCAATGACCTTCGATCTCCATAGAAACTATCTTCTGCTAGTCTCCAATCATCTTTGTGGATTTTCTCAAGCACTTCTTTAAAGCTTGCTGGTCTCTTTTGATATACTTGGACTCAACTGACTATAATTTTTGAATGCGGTCATATTTTTTTGATTGCTCCAATGAGATCGTAGGAAAATTAGCTCTTCAGAACATATCAAAAACTCAATGAAATCCAACAATTGAAATGAGAGCAATGCCCCCACATTGAGAGTCTTTTTTTGTCTTTAGAAAATTCATCGTTACAAGTTACTAAAGAAGTCATTTGAAAATATAAACATCTTTTATCGTGTATGAATGCTTTGTAATGTATGTTGGGAATCCATATGTTTTAGCATAAGAGTCTATCTCTCCATTTCTAAAATAGAATAATCCCCTTTGAGTTGGTGATGCACATGGATGAATATCCATTTCTAATAGACATTACTTTCTAATTGGTTAATCGAGCTTTCCTCTTCCTTTGTAAAATTTCCATTTTCTTTGGCCAAGGAGAGTTGACACCATCAGTATGATGATCAGATTCCATTAATTACAGATGAATTTCAATAATGATGGGACCCCCTTTGAAACTGCATTTTAGATTTCTGAATCGATTCTCTAGACTGTACCTTCAAATTTGGATCTGCATTTTGAATTAGTGAATTGTGCTTGGACCTTTGAAGTGTAAAGTGCAAAAAATTAAACTTGTGTTTTGAACTTTGAACTATGAACCTTGTAGTTCAAGGTTTAGGTTTGACAATGCATACTACAGGAAATATACATGACCCAAGAGCATTGACGTAACTTGAGTCAAATTTAAACAATGAATCTGAACTTGGATCTGCACTTTCGAACTAGTGAACTTGAAATTTAAACTCTGAACTGGTGAACCTGCACTTCAAACTTGAACTTTGAACTCTAAATTATGTGTTTCAATATCAAGTTCAACAACTCCTTGCAACACTTCTTTTTTCACAAAATTTCAACTTTACAATGACATTTTTAGCAAAAACCGATATAAGAATGGAACAACTGAGAATATTTTTCCTTTGGGATTGGTTTTAAAAAATTTAAACTTGGGTGCCAAAGGAAAGCCAACATCTGGCTCTGATTGGGGACATGGACTAGAAGGGACATAGAGAATCCATCCAATCTCTGGTAGGAGACTAATGTATAGCCATTGGGAACAAAGTAAAATCAATGCAGAGTATAGGGAGTTTCTTGTAGAGAGGGTGGAGGGGAGCAGGGCTAAGCCAACAAACCAAAAAAGAAAATAAGAGCAAGATACACCTAAAAAACACCCCCAAAAAAACCTTATTTACAAAGGATAGGGCGGGCAATCCACACCTCCAAAGATGCACCCAACCGCTCATGCAAATCCATTGAATGGTTGAGAGAAGTATAAGCCGTTTCTAAATAATGGATTGCATCTGGATGAAATAACCTGATACAACCTCTATTAGGAATGGGAACACTGAGAGGGGGGGGGTGTTAATCAATGTTCATTGTAATTTATCTTTTTTCTTAATCTTAAATTGAACTTGAATACTTGAATACTAAAATGAACATCCACACAAACATGAAACATGAAATCAACACATAACACCAATATGGTTACGAGGAAAACCAAATAGGTAAAAACCTTGGTGGGAATTGACACCCACTAATATTTTGTACTAGTGTTTTATGATCTTTGTCAGAAGATCCTTAACCCCTGTTAGGAGTTGCTTTACAATATGTTTAGTATAGTAGACCTTGTCAAGGGTCAGACCATGTTAGGAGTCTTTTACAATAAACCCTATTAGGATTGAGGACGCACTATCCTACAACTCATTGCTCAAGTGGTGAAGGCTGCAACCTTTTCATCTCAGATACACAATATATCTATTGGATGAACTGTCACTATGACACTGCTTGTCTAATCAGTTCCTTTGATGTGCTAATGCTTTGATCTCTTGCAAAGCTCTAATACATATTATCAACTCTTCGCACACTTCTACTCTACTTTTCTTAACTCTATATCAACTCCACTACTAATTACAATGGGCACATCTCATATTTATATGCACATACAAAACAAATAACTAGGTTGACCCTTTAACTGATTACATACTGTATGCACCCTAAAATGGTCGCCTAGACTTTGGGCCCCCATTCAACAATTTATCAAATCCCTGAATCAATATTTTCAAAAATCAACATTTTATCAATTATATCAATTTCCTTGATCAAGTCCTATTTTATCATATTTGATTATTCCTTGGGCTAACCATTTTATCCTAAGTCTTTATTTATTTAAAAGGAATATTTCCTCCCCTTTTAATAAATAAAAAGCCCCCACTTTTCCTCTTATCCTAAGTTGCACAAATAAAGCATTATTTCTATTTTATAAAAAGGGAAAAAACACTTTTTGTCTCATATGGACACAAAAGTCACTAGTAGATTTGAGGTCAAATTTTGACCAAATTTATCGACCAAAGTGCAAATGGTCTTAAAATTTTCTTTTTTTTTTCCTTTTATCCCCATGTTGGTCAAAATTTCGACCAATACGGGGATAAAATGTTAAAAAAAAAAGAAGATGCATTTCATTTTTACTTTACCCCTTTCTTTTTCGGCGCGGGCGACAACGGGCGAGAGCGGGTGGGAGCGGGCGAGAAGGTGGGGACAACTGTGTATGAATTTTTTGTCTCTAATTCTATTTTTTTTTCTAAATTGTTATATGGTTTTACTGTTCCCGCAAAGTGTTAAGAAAGATGCAATAAATCTTCACATCTTTGTGTTGCTCTGGCAACAGTAACCAGTGTGGAACATTGTGTTGCTATCGAGTTTCTTTGTAATGAAATTTGTTAGACTGTGACAGAACTTTAATAAGCATTATCGAAGTTTCAATAAAATATGTTAGGGCATAGTTTATTGGTTTTATGAAACTGTGGAATCTGCGTTGAATAAAACTGTGATGTTATCCAGTTTGTATTATAAGAGGTTTTGAACTGTTATAACTGCATAGAATCATTTTAGACTTCACAGCTTGCAAGAATCGGTATATCAGGTTCGATTATATGTTAAATCCTTGACTTGCAGTTCCCCAAATGGTTATCAATACCTTTGGATGGAGAGCAAGCCAAGGATAGATGTAAACAATGAAACATTAAGCACAGAAAATGGGAAGCAATTGGCTGCTTCTAGAACCGATGCCCGAACTAGTGCATAAAAGGTGTAATCAAATCGGTGCCTAATCGGCACACATTATGTAAACAATTCACAAATTGTGCCCTAAATAAACAATAAACAAGAAAACAAACGGTGAGTCAATTAGATGAACATATTTTTGGATACCCTAGACCGTAAAAGGGGTGAATACAACCCAGTGGTAAACAGGTGTTTAATACCAGTCAAATTTGATTGCACAATCTCAAAGGAATGTTAGATATTAACAGTAAAGACAATCTATCAAATCCAGATTGAGGATACTCTGAATTTGTGAAGAATCATCTGCTGTGAAAGAATGTTTAAAGTGGGGAAGTTCGATAGCCAAAAGTCAAGCTAGGCTTACAAAATCTTTTACCGATTGCAACCACTCATCAAACCACTGCTAAAACTTCTAGATGGAACCGAGTTTAAATTGATCAAATAGACTTGAAGATTCCCTATAGAAGTTTGCAATGATAGTTAGTGGTTAAAGAGGTAAAGTCACAAGCCTTATCAATACCTGTAGAAGAACACATTGTGCCTGCTCTGTTCACATTGCAGAAACAGAGAAAATAAGAAGAATCAAATACAAATCTTCAAGTTAAAGTTGTGATCAGCTGTAACATAGAGAGTTATGTTCAAAAGAGTGAATATACATATATTGTAAACACAGAAGTTATATTTGCCTGTGGTAAGAAATAGAATCGGAAAACATCACAAGCTAAGTTTGGTAGATTGTGTAAAGAAATTACAGTCATCAATTGGCAGTCTGAAATTTATATTTTCTGTTACCAAATTGAGGGATTTGGAATTATCAGTTGAATTTGTGACTGTGCTTGGAGTCATTAATCATGTGAACCTATAATAGAATGTGGGAATCTATTCAAACTTTAGCTGTCTAAAGCTTGGCATCGAACTGTTATGATTTCAAGAATAGGTTACACATTTGGTGTTATTTTCTTTTATTAGAATCAACAAATTAAAAGTGACACTCACTATAAGGACAGTCACAAATGAGGATAGTCACAAATGAGGACATCTTATAGTGACTATCCCTTGTGTAATTGCCACTTGAATGCATTGCTATTGAACCACATTAATGCTTTTTTCCTTCAACAAATGAGGATAGTCACTGTAAAGACAACATGATAATGTACACTCACTGTAAGGATAGTCACAAATGAGGACATCTCACAGTGACTGTCCCTTGTGTAATTGCCACTTGAATGTATTGCTATTCAGCCACATTAATGCTTTTCTTCTTCAACAAATGAGGATAGTCACTCTAAAGACAACATGATAATGTACACTCACTATAAGTGTACATTATCATGTTGTCATGATAATGTAAACTCACTATAAGTGTACATTATCATGTTGTCTTTATAGTGACAGTCCTCATTAAAGTGGCAATTACACAAGGGATAGTCACTATGAGAACTTCTCATTTTGTGAAATTACACAAGGGACAGTCACTGTGAGATGTCCTCATTTGTGACAAGGACAATCACACATGAGGACATCTCACAGTGATTCTCCCTTGTGTAATTGCCACTTGATCGAATGTATTGCTATTGAGCCACATTAATGCTTTTCTTCTTCAACAAATGATGACAGTCACTCTAAAGACAACATGATAATGTACACTCACTATAAGGACAGTCACAAATGAGGACATCTCACAGTGACTATCCCTTGTGTAATTGCCACTTGAATGCATTGCTATTGAACCACATTAATGCTTTTTTCCTTCAACAAATGAGGATAGTGACTGTAAAGACAACATGATAATGTACACTCACTGTAAGGACAGTCACAAATGAGGACATCTCACAGTGACTGTCCCTTGTGTAATTTGCACTTGAATGCATTTCTATTGAACCACATTAATGCTTTTTTCCTTCAACAAATGAGGACAGTCACTGTAAAGACAACATGATAATGTACACTCACTATAACGACAGTCACAAATGAGGACATCTCACAGTGACTATCCCTTGTGTAATTGCCACTTGAATGTATTGCTATTCAGCCACATTAATGCTTTTCTTCTTCAACAAATGAGGATAGTCACTCTAAAGACAACATGATAATGTACACTCACTGTAAGTGTACTATCATGTTGTCTTTATAGTGACTGTCCTCATTCAAGTGGAAATTACACAAGGGACAGTCACTGTGAGAACTTCTCATTTTGTGAAATTACACAAGGTCACAAAAATTACAAAACAAAAATAATATTACAGTTCACAAAAATAATTTTGTGAACTTCTAATATTATGACACATGAGGACAATCACTGTGAAGACAACATGATAATGTACACTCACTATAAGATTGATGTTGATGCAGAGTGGCAACAAAAGGTGATGGAATTCAATCAAATGCTTGTTTAAACCCACAAACTCCTATTAGGCTTCAAAGCCACTCAAAGACAAAATAGTCACAAAACCTTAGATCTGGATTCCAAACTTTCAAAGATGGTGTTAGATGTGTTAAGAAAGAGGAATCAATAGGTTTCAAGAAGTTTCAACACTTCAAACAATTCTTAGCAAGCAATTTTCTCAAAACTGTCAAATAGGCCTAATTGCCCCTTTTCTAGTCCTCCAGCAGCGTTATAACCCAAATAACTCAAAATTTATCCAAATGAACCTACAAAAAAATTAGCATTCCAGATACCCTTTTGGGAGAACTATAACATACTAAAAAACCAGTATCAACTTCTTTGGAAAATGTGCCCCAAAACCTTGACTGTCACTATTTTTCAAGAGGAATTAGTGATGTTTTACAAAGCAAGTGTGCTAAAAACATATCCAAAAGCCACCAAATTCATAGGACATTCCTATTTTGTGTCCAATTAGATGATTCAAAAACCCATTTCACTTTATGATTTCATTTGCTACCAAAACCCCAAATTTGCCCTTAAAACCCTCTATAACCTAGGGTATCACCAATCTAACACTTCCACTCACTTCCAGGTCATAAAATTCATGGTTCACCATGATTTCAACATATTATTGAAGAATATCAAATAATATTTATACCTTGTTAAGCCAGATGTCTGGCTGCTACACATATGGCATGTATTTGGGTACCCAAACTTGTCCAAACAACCATCAACTTTGCATTTCTTTCACATTCTCCTGCAAAACTTCAATTTTCTAGTTTATTCATGGTTAGATAGACTTGTTAGTGCTTCTAGGGTCCATCCTAAGGATCAGATGTACAAAGATAGGATGGTACCCCCATTTACCATTGAAGAATCAAAGCAAACTTTCAGTTTCAGCGTTACAACAGCAAATAAACTTGCAATAAACACTCAAAATAATATGAAAGTGACTCAATAACCCTTAAATGTATCTTACCAACATAAATGAATGATTGTCACATCCAATACACTTAAATCTTGCAAGAAAATCTTAGATTTTCATTAAATTATGCCCTGTCCGTACAAATCCTATACTTTGCCGTACATAACAATGCCTTCTCCCCTTTCATCAGGTTAACACAACTTATATAGGTGTACATACACCTGTCTAACTAATCAAGTTGGTTAGAAATGTTTTATTTAACAAACAAATACTAAATCCTAAGTTTCCCTCCAAAATGCCTACATGACCGTTTATATTCAAATTCAAATTTATAAACTATGCATTCTATAACTTTTATGACATTCTAACCTATGTTATTGACTCAAAATGATCTCAAGACCTTATTGAATATGACAAAATATAAAAGCACCCTCTAGGACACCCTTATGGCTCATTAGGCCATTTTACATCAAGTTGCCCATAGGCTTTATCAAGAATTTTATGACTCTTGACTGGCAAAGTACATTGTTCATTACAATATGCCATTATTGGCCTTAAAATATCCCAGTTAACATGTAGGAATGCCTTTGATCTTCTGGTTCCATCTTGTTCCAAGGTGTTCCTAGTTGACTTGATAGGTGCCCCTGCACCAGATGTCCTCATTTGTGACTGTCCTTAAAGTGAGTGTACATTATCATGTTGTCTTTAGAGTGACTGTCCTCATTTGTGACTGTCCTTACAGTGAGTGTACATTATGATGTTGTCTTTAGAGTGACTGTCCTCATTTGTGATTGTCCTTACAGTGAGTGTACATTATCATGTTGTCTTTACAGTGACTGTCCTCATTTGTGACTATCCTTACAGTGAGTGTACATTATCATGTTGTCTTTAGAGAGACTGTCCTCATTTCACTGGGCATGATGAGAAAGGTAGATATACCTATCAAATAATAGAGGCAAGAATCTTTGATTACAGACATATTTATAAGAGCCTTGCTTAGTATTTGTTAGCATATGTGCAATGACTATATTTATGATCTTTGCAGGCATATCAATGTTCTCATTTGAAGAGCTAGCACAAAGTATATGTGTGAAAATTTATTTCTAATTATTAATATATTGATGGAGGTGACTAGAGCTCTATTACAAATGAAAGATAAAATATTAAATTATTTAATTAGTTTCAAGTTGAAAATATTGTAACAATTAATGTATCTATGAATTGATGGAAGGATTCATGTGTTTGCATCCATTTATCCTGCTTAGTCTAGTGGAGTAGTCACTTACTCCCTACTTAGAAATTTCCAAATTGTGGGGTGAGAATGCTAAAGTCCTCATTTTCATTTAAATGAGAAAATAAAAATGGAGATGATGTAGGTTTTTCTTCTCTTTTTTTTTACCTTCTTGGTCTTTGGATTTAAAAAGAAGAGAGGCATGAGGAACCAAAAAATCAGCAAGATACTTATCCAAAAAAGCTAAGAGTAAATTGTCCCATATTTGAAAAAAAATTATACTTTGTATTTGGTTATTATTTGGGATATGTGATGTTTTATAGATTTGAGATTAAAAGATCTATTATTTTTTTTAACATTTGACAAATAGATTGCATACTCGATATGCTTCAATATTTTGCATCCATCTTTGCATAGGTATACGACAAAGATAAAATCTTTGAAGACATTCATTTTCAATATTTCTAATTATTATGACTATATGTCAACATCCACTAAAATAGGTATGTTTATTTATATCACATTTTTATCGTGCACACATTTACATGTGTAGTTAGCTTTAAACAACTCCTCCAAAAGTATTTAATATATATCTAGGTTCAAAGTGCTTCTAATTTTTATACTTGAGTTTTTTGTGTGAATTTTTTGTAGGAGATATTTTGTAGTCATTGCAGAAGATGGAAACATACAAGATATTAGAAGTTTGTTAGTGATTGTTTATTATGTTTCACAAAAGAGAAGATGGGGTTAACAAAGGAAAAATTAAGTAACAAAATGTTGCTTATTGTAGACTTAGTGATATATTGATGATCTATCATGTTGATTTATCTAAATTTGAATATATTTTTTAATTTAATTTAAATACATCTTGGGTTTAAATTGATTCAATGTGCAATATATTTTTAAAAATTTGTTATGTAGGAGCTGCCAAGAATTTATTTACTTGTGAATTAGACCTTCTAAATTATAGTATGAATTTTTTTACTTGTGAATTAGAGTTTACTCAATTATAGAATCATCGTACATAGAAGGGAGATGGTCACTTTATTGCAAGTGGCATCTTGTTTTTTAGAATATTGAACTTAGATGATTATCTTGTTTTTCATAAGGGGGGTGATTATCATTTATTGCATACTATTTCATTCTCTAAAATTGATTATATATAAAAGAGATAAGAATCAACATAGATAAGAAGGAGATGATTATCATTTATTGGTTATTTTTTATTGTGTAGTATGTTATTTTCTAAGAATCAATGTAGATAAGATGGAGATGATTATCTTTTCTTATAGGGTATCTTGTTTTATTTTATTTTGTTTAGACAAAAGTGGAAGAACCACTATATATATTTATATTTATAAAAATTGATTCAAAAAGAGCTCAATCAGGAAAGAACCAGGAAGAAAACTCGACATCGTCGCTTTATATACAAAGGTTTAAAAGAAAACCTTAATGCTATTTGATTAGTTTGTTACATTCAGAAGGTCGTGGCCACCTTTGAAGAATGCAAGTGGTCAAAGACCCATACATTTCAAATTTTGAACTGCTAGTGGCTAAATTCAAAAATCAAATAGGATGCATCTCTAAACCAATCCCATAGGATGCATCTCTAAATCAAACTCTTGCAAAATAGCCATCTATTTCTCGTGACGCTCTCCCAAATCTGACTACATAACCAATCTCTTGACCACTTGGTCAGGCATAATGGCATATATATTGCTTCTCAAGATATATTGTCTAAACTTCTTGAATTATCTAACCAAGCTGAAAGCTTATTTCTCGAGGGCCCAATACCTCACTTCAACATTATTGAAAGGTGAACTCATAAAATTGATGCAGAGGCTTAGGGTGTCCAATCTAACACCTTTTTAAGCTTAGAAAAATTAACATAGATCTCCTCTTGCTTCTTCTATACATGCACCAAATTTTCCACCCAAGTGGAGTGGCGGATAGGAAAAATTATCGTTGCAGCAAGTAACTTTTGAACTTCCTTGAAGATTAAGGGTTCTATCAACAAATTAACAAGTTGCTACTTTTGTATGAATGACTTTATGTTAGGCTTGAGAGTTATGTCATGGTGATGATGGAAGTATCAAATATCTTCAGATCTTCATATCAAGTTGTGTTAACTTACCGATGACTTGATGCTTGACTCTCAGTAAAATGGTGATATAGGGTCCTTATATTACACATAATTTTGATTAAAAGTTAAAATATAGCATTAAAATCTAAATGATAAAGATATTTCATATGATGTTTTCGATATTAAAATGGTTGAGAAAATGGTTGTTCACTAACGATTTTTATCAGCAGGTTGCAAACAAATCATCCTTCTTCCACCAACGAGTCATTCCATTCAAGAAAGACCATGTCTGATGATATCAACGCACAAACAAATAGGGAGACAATTGCTAGACTATGGTCTAACTTAAAAAGAAAGGGTGATGGAAAATGTTATTGTCCTTGCAAAATTTGTAAGGGCTTAAAGACTCAAAGATATCTAATCAAAATAGCTGAGGAACATTGTAGGCAACATGGTCACATTGAAGGGGGAAACGAATTTCGTCCATTGATATGTATTTTAATATTTTATAAAATACATAAGACATGATTTGATGATGACAACATGATCATGGTTAATATAAGGTCATCATTTTCATATAGGTCAACGTCCCTCAATTTCATGTTATGGACCATGACAATCTAGAGAATGTGGATTTCCAAACGAGGGAACATGGAGGTGTGAACATAGAAGTAGAAGGTAATGATATCATGGAAGAAGACCACAATGATGAAGAAGATCAATATGATCACGATGATCAAGATGATGATGATGTTGATGCAGAGCTTGATGTACCTTTACTTGAGAAGGCACACGAGCCCCTATATGAAGGCTCTGAAACAACTCTTCTTGCCGCTGTATTGTTTTTAGTGAACCTGAAGGTTATGAATGGTTTATCCAACGTAGCAATGACATGTATGTTAAGGTATGTCATCTTTTTTCATTATTTTAGTCGTAATTCCCTTACAATTAATATTGGATGAATCGTGTAGCAATTAATATTCTTTAAATTAACAAATTATATTTTTGGTTGTAGGTTGGTAGGTGAGTGTTTGTTACCACCATCAAACATCCTACCTCGCTCGTACCGAGAATTATCTGCCATTACGAAAGATATTGGAATGGAATATCAAACAATACATGCATGTCTAAACAATCATATTATATATTATAAACAGCATGAATTTGCAACAGAATGCCCTATTTGTCATATTAGTAGATATCAATCAGATCAAATAACAAAAAAGGTGCCTCGCAAGGTTCTTCGACATATTCCCATTATTCCACATCTGCAACGATTATTCAAGTGCAATAGCTTGGCACAATTTATGGATTACCATGCACGCAATAGAAGTTAAGATGGCATTATGTGAATGTCTACAGATGGCTCGACATTTAAGGAAATAGAAGAAAAATGGCCACACTTTAAAGAAGAACCTCGTAATCTCAAGCTTTCATTGGCAGCGGACGGTGTCAATCCATTTGGAGAGATGAGATCTACTTACTCGATGTGGCCTATTTTTGTTATCAACAATAACATTCCTCCTTGGTTGTCCATAAAGAGGGAGCACATAATGTTGTCACTGATTGTTCTAGGTATATTTTGATTTAATGGTTATCTAAATTAATTTATTATTAATAATCCATCAAAATAGTCATAATAATTATGTAATGTTTTTATTCATTCAACTAGGTAAGTACCAAGTTAAAGATATCAATGTATATATTGAGCCCCTTATCGACGAGTTGATGGTGTTATGGAATGGGGTCACTATGTATGACATCTCTAGACCAATAGGACAAAGACAATTTCAATTCCATGCAATGCTTGTATGGACAATACATGATGCCCCTGGGCTAACACATTTTTGTGGTATGTTCTCTTCATAACGCCTCTTTTTTGGTATGTTATAGTGCTAACACAAAGTTAACACATTTAATCCAATTAGACATGATCTTTTAGGTCTTCAGACAAAGGGAAAATTTGCATGTCCAGTTTGTGGTCCAAAGACAAAATCTCGTCATTCAAAAAGTTTGAGAAAGCAGGTGTTCGATGAGAATAGACACTTTCTCCACAGAAATCATAAGTACCGAATTACTGAAAAACATCTTTTTAATGGGAAAGAAGAGACTACATCAAATCCATGGAGAATGACACCTCACCTATGGAAGTTGGCATACAATAAAATAAATCATCAAGGTAATGTCATTCCATCTGATGGGTTTTGTTTCAAATTTATCTTTTGATATTGTGTTTTGTTTACTGATGATGTAATTGATGCTTGTGAAGGTCGTCAAGGCATCAATGACCAACTTCCAAAAGGACTCAAAAGTTATCCTACGCAATTTACTAGGTTGCCGTACTACGAGCAACTCCCAATCGTGCATTTGTTTGATCCTATGCATATTGGAAAGAATGTAACAGAGACATTATGGAAAATATTGGATGGAAGGCGTGACAAAGACCAAATCATCAAAATTTGTAGTGACATTGAAGAATCCAACCATGCAATGAAAAATTTTATTCAATCCAATCAAAATGGAGACTAGATTGATACAAGTGCTCTTCCATGGTTATTGTCAAACCAGCAGAGCAATGCTATAAAAGAAATTATAAAGAAAATACGATTTCCTACAGGATTTGCTGCGAACATAAATGATCTCATATCAAAGAAAAGTTAATTTGGGCCAGGGATGAAAACACACGATTGGCATATATTTATTAAGGTAATTCATATTACTTTGTATTCACTATATATTTGTATACTGCATGTGGTTTTCATTGCATTCTTTTATAAAATATTGACGAGATCATTTTACAAATATTGCAGTATGTTCTACCTCTATCTCTCCCACACCACTTTACCAACGGTGTCAAATAAGTTATATATGATCTTGGAAAATACATGAGGTGGTTGTCATCTAAAGAAATCAATAAAGAAGATATAAAATACTGGAAGAGAAAAATTCCTCTTCTTATGTGTGAAATGCAAAAGTGTCTACCTTTAACTTTTTTCAATGCACAAGAACATTACTTCTTACATCAAGTTGAGGAGATTGAATTGTGTGGACCTGTACCAACTAGGTCAATGTGGATGGTTGAGAGGCACTTGAAATTTTTGAAAGACTTGGTTCGACAGAGAGCACATCCTGAGGGTTCTATGGTAGAGGGATATATGGTATACCAAACCATGGTGTACATTAGTGAATATCTTCCTAAGTTTGCAGCAAAGATCCATGTAGATCGTATTTGGGATCCCAACTCCATTAACAAATTTGAAGGGGAGCACTTGATGGGCAAAGGTAGATTGAGGAAAGTGAGAGGTAAATCTAAGATGTTATTGTAGTTAATTAATTCTTATAAATCTGGTCGAGAGTCGGATGCAATAAATCTAAGATGTTTTTGATACAGCTGGTCGAGAATGGGATGCAATACATTTGTATATTGCAAACAATCTTGATTGGATGACGGTATGGATTGAATGATGTTAAAAAAATGGTTGTTCATTAACATGGGAAGGTGTTGCTTCATTGGTTAGAGAAGCTCATCGTAATGGAGATCCCAATGTTACTCCAATGGTAATTGATCTAGCACATGGTTTAAGAGGTGGACAGGTACGTACAAATTTATTAATGATCATGACTCATATGTTTCATATCAACTCATGATACAAATAATTTACACACTTTAAAAATTGCAGGTCAAGCACCACAAAGCTATGTACTATCATGGCCACAAATTTCATATAAAAAAGTTGGATGATACAAAGAAAACTTGTGATTCTGGGATAAGTGCAGTTTTCGAGGTCACCAATATATCATCTAGAAATGACCTACATCCTCAACAATCTCAAAATCAATACTATGGCATCTTAGATGATATAATTGAGTGTGACTTTAACTCCTTCAAAGTAGTTCTATTTTTTGTCAAATGGTACAGGCTACGACTGAATCAAAATGATCCAGATAGAACTGTTATTCAACATGATAATGGATTTACAATGATTAATACAAGGTTGTTTGAGCCAGTTGGAGATGAGCCCTATGTTCTTCCAAGCTAGTGTGAGCAAGTGTTTTACTCAGAGGTTCCACATAAACAGGGTTGGTCATTTGTTGTTAGACATGATCCAAGAGGAAGGCCGATAAAGTATAATGTTATGGAAGAAGAAGATACTGAAGATGATGAAGAAGCAAATGATGATGATGATGATGATGATGATGATGCTGATGGTGGTGATGATGATGATGATGATGATGATGATGATGATGATGGTGATGACGATGGTGATGGTGATCATGGCGATGATTGCGGTGATGCTGTTGATGATGGCGATGATGGCGATGGCGATGGCGATGATGATGATGATGATGATGATGATGATGATGATCAATGACATAATTGAAATGGTTACATATTTATTGTGTTCAATTCTAATGATTACATATTTATGTTTTGCTTTAAATTGTAATGGTTACATATTTATTCTATTCAATTCTAATGATTATGACATATGTGATTTATAATTACCAATTTTTTTGTTTATGATGCTCAATTAATTGTTGTTGATACATATATATTTGTGTTTGATTAACACCCTTTTTGCAAACAGGCAATTGACTACAGACATTGTCACCCCGGCCTTCTGTTGACGATCTTGCATTCCATACATAAGGTAAATTTGTTCATGTTTACGATGTTGCATATTGTTCATGTTATCTTCTAAGTTATTTGTAGCATACGTATCATGTAATATTTAGCTAACTTAAGATAAATGATTAACATATGCAGTAAATTTGACCCCTTTGGCGTGGATCATGCATAGTGACATGGATCAGCAGGTATAAGTCAATAAATAGACATAATTTTCTTATATTCTTCTTGTTTATCACTGAGCACGTATGTTATAAATAGACATATTATATAATCATATAATGTATATATAGACAAAGAACCATATAGAAATATAATATATAATCACTTTCAACCTAGTACATTTTATATCTCTCATGTATAGACAAAGAAGAACTGTACGTATGGGTCACGACTTGATTATTCTATATATATTGACGTGGCAATATCTCATTTGATGGATTGCAGCACCCACCAAATAGGTACTTGTCAGATCTATCTACATCGAATGAGGGAAATGAGGGAATGCTAGATGAAAGTTCTACATGTAGTACGGCTAAAACAGGGAGATCAACTAGAGGTCAAAAGATTAGAAAAAAATTTGACAAACGCATGCAATATTTCCTTGCTAATGGGGGGTCATGTTCTTATGATGATGAGACCAAAGGCGACATCAAGGTGCCCTTTCGGTACACACACATTGAGAAAGAATGGGTACCCAATGAGCTACCTCCAATTAATACTGATTTTTGTGTTAATGAGAGGATATATCGCATTGCTCCATCCTCATTACATGGTTTGGGCCTATTTTCCATGGATGAGATAAAGGTATATTACAATAGAGTTGTTGAATTGTTCGAGTATGTCAGTCCGTGTTACAATTACAATGATTGGATGCGGATTGTTCAATATAAAAAAAGTATGCGTAGGTATGCACTATCAGCTAATTATATACAAAGGAAAGAAAATGATCAAAGTAAAAGATTTGCAATGTACATTGATGGGAGACCAAAAGCAATAGGTAATATTGTGGGTTTTATAAATAGTATGCGACCTTCATCAACTAATAAGCAACCCAATTGCATATTTGAGGCGTGCGAGGGGAATCAAGTTTTTGTATGTGCAATAAAATCAATAAGTGCAGGGGAAGAACTGCTAATAGATTATCATTTAAATCGCATAGATACAAATAAAGTTACTATCATGAGGGTGGTAAGTACTATATACTATTTTATTAATAAGTTTTTTTTTGCTAAGTCTATTGCTTTTAGTTCGCTAAAGTTTTTATATTTAATCTTTGTCACAGGATATGGATCCCGCACATGATAGAGGCCACGAGGATGCTCCTCCCACTTGTTCTTCAGCAAAGGTAAACCTTATTAAAATTGTACAAATTAGATAGTTGAAAAATGTTATATTATTACGTTATTTTATTTATGGTTTTGGAGTTTTTATGATAGTTTTACTGATATTCCTATCACAATTTGATGTTCAGGATAAGGGAAAAGCACCCTCAACAGTAGAGGCAATAGCTACCCCTGATGATGATGATCTTTTTGCAGATTCGCCTAATGTTATAATCATGGTAAAGAAAAAAATGAAACAAATCAATAAAGATATAATTAACATTTTGTATGAAAGAAATCCAAGTGAGGAGATGCTCAGGAGGCTAACTGAATTGAAAGCACTCGGACATCGGTATCAAGTAAGCAGTAATGAATCTTTAGTTATAACAAAATTTCAATAAAGGTTAATATTTTATACTCTTTTATGTTGTGAAGTAAAATATATGTAATATGTGTTCTTGTTGTAGGATTTTATGGAATCTCTAGTACTTGGTCAAGGACAATGTGCAGATGAGGCCGGTACTAGTAGACCTCCGGTTGCCTCAGGTAAAATAATCCTTTAGTTGACAAGTTACAAGGAATTTTTTCTTTGGAACATTCAAAAACTTCTCAAGTTAACTCTTACTTTTATTATTTGAAAATGTCTTTGCTAACAATGTATTGTTCAGGTCCTCAATTGCAGGAGACTCCTACTAGCCAGGTTGCCCATAGAAGATTGTCGAGTGCAATGTCAGCCACAAGGGCCATGCAAACATCAACACCTTCAAGGGCTATGGCATCTGGTAAATCATTATTTTACTATATTTGGTTTTGTGCTAATTATGATTTCATAATTTGTACTTTAATCTTGGGTGCATCACATAGTGGATTATTTTTTTGGAGCAGGAGATACCCCGGTGGCACCACTTGGTACACCTGCTACCGATCAATCTGCATGTATTGGTGAAAATTCACCACCATTTCCTAGATCTACCCATGTTACTAGCATGGGTGCGATGTAGACGTCATTATTGATTGACAATAATGAATCAATGCCTATAAAATGTCCTCAGATTCCAGGTACTTTAAATAATTATTTTTTATATTGTAATATGCATTTACCTATTCATAACAAGTTTTGGATTGATTATCCCATGACATTTTTTGCGGGAAATGATATGTTTTATAAGAAACTTTATGACCTAACATTGCATATATTCGGGCCCACCATACGTAAAAGGTGGAACATCATAAGTGAACTAAGTTTATCCCACTATTTTTTTTTCATATCATTAATTGGTACAGTATTTTTCCTTTCATTCCGGTCTTTTCTTTTAGTGGCTATATCTAACAATTTTGTGTTTTTCCTTAAAAGGTGGAATTTGCAAGAAAAAAGTTTAAAAGATCAGCTCATCAAAGATTTACATCATGAGTTTGGCAATAATATTTTTGATGAGAAGAAAATTTTGGAAAGAGCTTGCAAACATCTTAAGACTGTGAGGGACCAATATAGAAAGAGTCTCGTCCAGAACCCAAAGTATGAGCGTCCTCCCTTTATTTCAGTGAGGGATTGGAGTGAATTTATTTTAGATGCAAAGGAGAAAGCGGATGCTCAAAAAGGAGTTTCACCAACAAATGCGAGAAGGTATGCAATAGTATTAACTACTAGTGATAAGGTGTTTGGCATGGACTTTTGAGATGATAATTAAATTTTGAATGTAATCATCATTTTTCAATATAATATCCTGGTATGATGTTTTAGACATTTTCACCATTGAAGGCAATGTGTTCAGCATTTCAAAGTTTCATTTTTTATTCCATATACATGTTTTTATAACCATTTTTTCAAACTTTTCATAGGTTGCAGGACACTTCAAAGGCAACAAAGGCCAGGCTGGAAAAGATTGGGCAACACAGACTTGGCGCTGGCGGATATTCAAAAATTAAAGCTTGCATTGTAAGTAGCAGTAAATGAATTGCAGAGAAAAATTATTTATAAAATGCAAATAATTTTGTTTAATCAAAAAATGTAGGGCTCTGATTTTAATTTAGAGGCCACGGAAGAACACAGAAAAATTGCCTTCAAGGAAGGCTATCAAGGCGTGGCTGAACACCTACGGCAAGCTTCCACTGGCCCAACTGAAGAGTCTCCTGCATCATGTGCACAGGTAAATATGCCAAAAAATATATTAGAAATTGAATACTTGAGCAACAATCAATTTGATAATAATGTCCATTACATTGCAATGCAGCCTACAGCGCCGCATCATGAAGCTGCTGATGTGGATCATATTGTCCAAGGAGGTGCTCATTTGCTATTTAAAACTAATTATGTAATTATTAATATAATTTAACATCTTAAATTGAACTTGGTGTAACATTTTTGTGTATATTTTAGAGGATACAGAATCAGGTCACGCTGAACGAGTGCCGGAGGATGTTCAGACTGATCACCATGTAGATCATGTGGCACATTCAGGTAAAGAAAATTTATGTTTTGTTCTTTTAAATTAATTTTTTGATTTATAGTTCTTTTACTTACATAAATACTTGTAATTCAATAATATAAAAGGGTGAATTTAACTCATGAAGTAGTTATTGCAGCAGACCCCCCTTTAGCGCAGCGGCCTCCTATTCCTGAACAGATGAGGAGGAGACACACGTTGGGATTAGACTCAATAGAGGAGGGGAATGATGAGGACATTGATCTTCCTCTTAGAAATTATATGATTAAAAAAAATAGCAAGAAACCCAAAAAGAAATGATTGTAATTAACATTTATTGCTAATGAAAGAACTTTGTCTTAATGGATGTAATTTTGTACTAGTAATGTTGATGAATGATGTGTGTTAATATGTGTTGATGAATTATTCATGAATGTTGTGTGTTAATGAATTATGTGTTAATGAATTATTTATGAATGTTGTGTGTTAATGAATGTTATCATGTGATTATAATGATTGAATGTTATATTTCAAAAATGTCGGATGAATGAATGAATGTTATTAAATGTTAATGGGGAATTTAGAGTGATGTTAGGGGGGGGGGGGGAGGGGCCAAATGAGCTTCCACCTTCACGTGGTTGGCCTTGTTTAGTAGAGAATATTAAACTATTCTCGAAACCAAGTGAAGCTCAAATTTTAAAGACAAGCTTAGAGTTTTTGATGCAGAGCCTTCTAATATCCCCTTAAGGAACCCTATTCAACTCGAGGATTCAACAATGTCTTGGAATCCACTCAAGGAACTAGAGTTCAACTCAAGGATACATAAGAAGTTCTTGACTTTAGGATATCAACCAAACACTCCTCTACAACAGGTTCACTACCTTGATTCATTTTAGACAACGTTACTTCCCAGCAGGTCACTCATCCCAATATTATTCTAGTTCAAGTGCTCTTTACTACAAAGGTTCCTCCAATGTTAAGCCCACTTTTCTTGCAACCTGATGCAGAGCTAGTGTGTGGCATCCATATTGATTGCCTCAGACAACAAATCCACTCCACTTTGCAATTGCTTCTTTACCTCAATATCCCTCAATGCCTTGACTCCCAAGTGTACCTAGTTTCTCTCAAACACCAAACCTTCACACAAGAATCCAACCTTCATTTTAAATTCACAAAAAATCTTTTTATGACCTATCCACCATATTCCCATAGCCCATTTGATTTGGACAACCCATCTTCTATCCAACACACACAATCAGTCCTTGAAGCTTGTAGCCCTCACCAGTCATTAAATTGACTTTTCCTCTTACTTTCCCCAAACAACTAAGTAAACTCAAATATTATCTAAATAACCATTTGGGCTCTTTAAATCCTTTGAAATATTCAACCTATACTCCTTTGGACCATACCCAAGATCCAATACCCCTAGCCTATCCTCACCAGGCCTAATTCTCCACTTTTACATAGCAACCCCTAACTCCACTTGCTCCCAAGACTCAAAAGGCTGAAACAGTCATTCTAGAGGTTGAGAAATGACACATTTCCAACTCACAAAGTCTCCACCCTTCACTTAACTCATTTTCCACCAAACCCTTGCTTTTAGGGACATACCATGAGGGTTTGATCAAAAGGACCCCTCCCATCAACTCCAGGCCAAACTAACTGTGTAAACACCTCACTATAGACCCTCTTATAGGTAATCCATCACCAAACCTCTTCAATCATGAAGCAACCAACTTTCAACATGACTGGTGTCTGTTCAAGCTTAACCTCCATCAACAAATTATCATCCAACACTGCTCCTTCATCAAGCTTCTCTATTCTCCTGCATTAGATCATTATGATACAAAGAAATACATGGTTGTGGGATTGTGTACATGTTAGCGGTGGTGCATATGGAGGATTTTGTGATCTAGATTCACATTCAGGTGTCTTATTATCATTCCTTTTGTTACTCTATGCTTGAGATTCTTTAGCTTGATATGAGTTTTAAACTCACCTCATACGGCAAAGAAGTACGGCAGAAACATACTTCATATTTCTGGTATGGTTTTCAACATTCATTTCAATCTATGTTTTCTTGGAAACAGTCAAATTTTTAATGCTTTTATTTTAATAGAATTATACATTTCTAAATTAGAATTTTTGAAACCAGCACAACCATTGCTAGAGCCAAGACAAGAGGTACCGCACAAGATCAAATAATCTATCCATTCATGACGTGGACGCAACTTCGTGGGAGACTATTCCAACTGCACTATCTAGAGCACTTGGACCTCAGTCACAATGCCTTCTTCCCTCCTCTTGCCATCCCATCACACTTTCACAAGCTCAACAATTTAAGGCATTTAAGCTTGTATGACTCTATTTTCGTTGGTCAGATTCCAAGAGAGATTGGTAACATCTCTAGTTTAATTAAACATTTTCCATTCTTCTTAGACTTACAGATTTTTGTGATGGTGATCTTGTTTAATTAAACATTTTCCATTCTTCTTAGACTTACAGATTTTCCTTTGTTAATTCATTTCAAGGATGTATTTGTGCAAACATTTATGTTGTAGCTTGCTGTATTGTCTAATCATCAAAATGGACAGGATACCCATATTCGTCAAGTAAAGATTTATGGTCCCTATCCGTAAGTATTGTTGTTGCCTTCATATTTTGAAAGACTGTTTTAGTTCATTTTAGTATAAAATGGTGGCACTTTTTCTTTAGTTTCTATATCTTATGCTTAGTGAAAAATAAAACATTTTCATCATTTCTCATCATGTTTCTATTTTGTGCTGAAATAGAAATCCAATTCCCCTCCAGGAGTTCCAGTTTAATTCGCTTGAGTTTACGATGTATTCGAACCTCAGATAACAAGTGGATCTACATGTTCAAAACCTTACCTTTTATTTATTGAGCACAAAGCTTTGTATTTGATAGCCATACATTTTTCAAATATTTGAAAAGATAAAAATAACACTTAATAATTGAACTATGGGTGTATTTTAGTATGTCTCTTTTGTGCCTATGGGGTAGATTAGTACATTGATACCACACTGTGTTTTCCTATACATCTTTGTTTCTATCTTGTGCTGTTCCATGAGAAATAAGCTTGAATTTCTTATGCTTGAGAAATGGAAATTCATTGTGTTGGCTTTGCATTCCATATTTTGTTGAAGATTTAGGGACTCTAAGTCTATGTGCTACATTATTTTCTTGTCAATTTTTTTGTGTGTTTATATTCTTCAATAAATCCTAATACATTGTATGATGGAAAGATTAACAACATAGGTTTTTGAAGATTACTATTTAATCACGATTGCTTTATCTCTACTCTTTCTGTCTTTATTACTTTAAATTCTAGATCAGATATATATTTCTTAGTCATTTTTTAAATGCTATTGTTTATGGTATTTTTCTTCTTTACGCCAACTATTGGTATTTATCAACTTTATGATTGCAGGTACCTATGGATCTTGTTGTTGACCACTCAGTGCAGGTTGATTTGGCAAAAGATTAGAAAAAAATTTGACAAACACATGCAATATTTCCTTGCTAATGGGGGGTCATGTTCTTATGATGATGAGACCAAAGGTGACATCAAGTGGGTATCACCAATGCATGTAGATTGATCAGTATCTGGTGTACTTTAATCTTGGGTGCATCACATAGTGGATTATTTTTTTGGAGCAAGAGATACCCCGGTGGCACCGCTTGGCACACCAAATACTGATCAATCTACATGTATTGGTGATAATTCACCACCATTTCTTGGATCTACCCGTGTTACTAGCACGGGTGCGACACAGATGTCATTATTGATTGAAAATAATGAATCAATGCCTATAAAATGTCCTCAGATTCCAGGTACTTTAAATAATTATTTTTTATATTGTAATATGCATTTACCTATTCATAACAAGTTTTGGATTGATTATCCCATGACATTTTTTGTAGGAAATGATATGTTTTATAAGAAACTTTATGACCTAACATTGCATATATTCGGGCCCACCATACGTAAAAGGTGGAACATCATAAGTGAACTAAGTTTATCCCACTATTTTTTTTTCATATCATTAATTGGTACAGTATTTTTCCTTTCATTCCGGTCTTTTCTTTTAGTGGCTATATCTAACAATTTTGTGTTTTTCCTTCAAAGGTGGAATTTGCAAGAAAAAAGTTTAAAAGATCAGCTCATCAAAGATTTATAATTATGTTCATTGGCTAGTAATTTATTACCTCTAGTTGATTTGAATTATTCCCGTACAGGAAGGAATAGCAGTTGGCAGAACTTTTGCACTGTTCAAGAACTACAATATTGATGGCAATAAAGAGATGATTGCCATTGACATGATGAACATTGAAGGTTCATGCACATCTTGCTACATCACAACTGGTAGTCACTCCAGCACTCCTAAATTGCTAAGCTACAAAATATTATTTAATTCTAAGTTTTTATTGAATTCAAAGCATTGTAGCTTGAATCTATTTTTCCAATTCAAGCTACTTAAGAGAAAGGTGATTTGTCTATGTTTATTTTAAAATCTTATTTTTCAATAGACATAATGAATGTCCTATGTGTAGGGTCAGCTTCTTGAATTCAGTCATGCAGCTTCCTGAATGTAGTCATGCTCGATTCAATTATTTATAACCCATCTTTCAAATAACCCATCTTTCGAATAACTCATCTTTTGAATAGTAGTCATTTTTAGATTAAGTTTTGGTAGAATTTCAAAAATGTCATTTTTAGAATATATTATGTTAAGCATAATATTTTAATGAATTGCATGATGGTATTTGATATTGAAGAAGATAGTCCATACGACTACTGTTCTCCCTCCCCTTAACAGTTTATAACTTTATATATTATTTGTTATTTGATGTTTTGAGTAATCCAAGCAATAGAAATGTCATGAGCACCCATTCACCATAACCCTTCTCTTCTGAGCTCTTCTGCTTTGACACATCTCTAATCCATAGTCTTCATTACATGGATTGTTTATTGGGGACCTTAATAAAGTTTACAATGTACGCAGGATAATGAGATGGATAATGGATGAAGAGGAGCATCTTGCCAAGCTGAAGGAAGACACTTTGTAGTATGTTTTTATAGATATGGGCCATAAGTTCTAAAAGCTTACATATTTGATGCATCATTTCTTTTTTGTAAAAGGATTTCCCTTCACTTGTAATCGGTTTTCTAGTAACAAAACTATGGAGCAGAATAAAATGGAATAAATGCACCCTAATTTTATCATATACAACCATTCTTGTTTCCTTTATTCTGGGATTTAGATATACAGCTGTATATGGTCAAACTCCAGCAGGTTTGGTTTGTATTGTACTTTGGTGCTGCTTTTCATTCTCTTTTTTCGCTTATGCAGCTGTAACCACTGTTGACACCAGTGGAATCAAAATGCTCAAAGAGCTCAAGAGAATAATTGAACTGAAAGGCCTTCAGGTAACTATTATCATAATTTTGGTTTGAACAAAATATTATTTTGGTTTAAACAATTTATTTTAAGTTTTGATTTGTTTATGTCATTCATCTAAAATCATTTAATAAGTGGGTATTATTGAATTAAGTAATAGCATTCCTAATAAATTTAATAAGTGGGTCTTATTGAATTAAGTAAAAGCATTCCTAATAAATCAACCAAAGAAATGAAAGCTTAGAATGTGTTGTTTAAATGTGTTCAGCAGTATGTAATCTGTATAAAACATGTCAACTATATCAACACTTCATAGAATTTTGGTTTAAATAGTAAACTCTAAACTTTGACCTTTTTAAATTGCGTACTGTTTCATTACTGGCCTAGAACCTACATATAAATCAATAAAAATCCAAGTGCTCACCAAGCTTACAAGTTTTAAATAAGTGTGACTATCTTTATGTTATAACAAAATTTAACAAAAATCTATTTTGTATTGTAAACAATGTGAATTATACTAACAAGGAGTATACATGATCTTTAGCTTGCATTGAGCAACCCTGGGTCAGAACTCATGGAGAATCTTCAAAAGGAAAAGTTCACTAAAATTCTGTGACCAAATTGGCTATTTCTTATAGTTGGTGAGGGTGTTGCAGTTTGCAGTTCTCTTCTCCAAGCTCATAAGCTCAATAGATAATTGAATGTCAATGGTAATAACCAGGCCGGTCTCTACAATTACAGTTTGCATGGTTAAAGACTAAACCTGAGAGTTACCCTTGTCTATCATTTCATTCTTATAATGAAGAATGTCCTCACTTACCTCGCTATATTTCTCTACTGAATATTACTTATAGTTTACAATACTCAAAGGTTGTAAGAAGCCATGGAGGCTTTGTTTTTAATTTGATGAATCACCTTGCAAGCGAAAGTGGTGATTATGAAGATGTTAAATAATATGAATATAATGGAAGGGCTAAAATTTTGTTAAAATCTAATTAGAAACTTTTTTTTTGCCTATGTTCCCATCAAGCTTAAAACGTTATGTGGGAAGACTCGATACACTCTTTGGGAAATTTTACTATGGACCATCCAAACCTAGAAATCTTCTTTAAACAGCCACTTGTAATGTTAAAGAGATGAGAAGAGCTCTGCCTTTGAGGTTCAAATTACTCAAGAGCAAAGAACCCTGTAACAACTGCTCTCTATCCTCTACTGTAACAATCAAACTAAGGAAATAGAATTCTAACTTCCTTGAAGCAAACCATCTTCCAAGTACTCACCTTCTTGGATGCATTTTTTGAGTAAAGCCTCTCTCACTGTTTTGTCTCCAAACATTTCTCCTATATTCCTTTGAGACTGTAACCTTCCATTTGACTGCAACCTTTTGAAGATCTCAGTCTCAAGGTAATGTATCCTCAATCAATGCTCCTTTTTTGAAGACTGATCCTCTGTCTCTGTCATTGAGACTATTCTTTGTCAAGGACCCATTTAATGCCTATAAACCTAAAACCACTTAGACCTTAACCCTATATGACCATTACATGACATTTTGACTCACTACATGGGATTTTCACTTATTACATTGCTTTTATAGCATTATTCCTTATTACATTACAATGACCTTTAGACTTGATTATGAATTTTGCTTTGAATATTGAGTCTAACATTACAATTGAACATCTCTGAATGCAATTCCACTCCTGGGCTCAGGTGCCCTGCTGGATGCCCCTGCATCATCAACCAAGTGGTACAAATGATCAAATCCCACATACGGTCTGTAGCTATGACAGAGTCTGAAAAGGTAGAGAGACCTACACTGGTGACTCAGAAGAAACTTCAGCTTTCAAAAACAAAGCCAATTAGGTTGGTAGACTTGTGGATCGGGCCGGCATTTGGTGGAAGAGGAAGAAAGATGACTAGAACTCTGGAGGCCCACTATAATGGATTTTTGTATTCAACCATGAGAGCAGAAGAGAGAGCTGATATCATGTATCAAAATATTAAACACGCATTCTTCCAGCTAGTAGAGAAGGAGATGATTACTTTGCTTCATTTTCATTTGCATAACCATATTATGGTGGGAACTAAGAAGACTAAGGATGTCCAGTTTTATGTGGAAGTAATGGACATGGTCCAAACTTTAGGAGGGGCAAGAAGGTCCATGTATGATCCCAATGAAATTGAGGAAGAGCAGCAAGAGAGGCAATGAAAAATAAAATCAATGGAGAGTTTGAAGGGTTTGTTAAACGAGTAACAGAACTATGGGAGTAGCCTCATCTAAAAGATTTTGAACTAGAGTTTGATATACCATTTAGAGAGCTAGGTTTTCATGGAGTTCCTTTCAAAGCCTCTGAATTTATTGTTCCTACTATAAACTATTTGGTAGAGTTGGTGGAATTGCCTTTCTTAGTAATAACCATTAGTGAGATTGAGATAGTTAACCTTGAGAGAGTAGGACTTGGGCAAAAGGCATTTGATATGGCTATTGTTTTCAAAGACTTCAAGTAGGCTGCACTCCGCATTGATGTTATTCCTCAATCTTCTCTTGATGGCATCAAAGAATGGCTAAACTCAATGGATATAAAGTATTATGAAAGCAGAATGAACTTGAACTGGCGGCCAATTTTGAAGACGATTACAGATGATCCAGATAAATTTATTGAAGATGGTGGCTGGGAATTTCTGAATTGGGAAATCCATCTTCCATTTGGGTGACAAAATCCAATAGATGCTTCAAAATGTTTAAAGTTCTTTCACCAAGCTTTATCAAATGGATCTCTCAGGAGAATGAATGGAACAGTTAGCACTCATTGGCTCTAGGTGATTCTTACAGAGGTGAAGCACCAGGACTTCCTGGGAGCTCATCCATCCCAGTACTACTCCAACTCGAGCGCACTTAACTATAGAGTTTCCTCCCTGGTTAAACCCACTCTGCTTGCATCCTCATTTGCAAAACCTTCACCAAGTGTTGTGCCTTACAAACTAGTTGATGAGCTTAAGGGGATTTCTAATCGATGGTTCATAAGGCACAACACTTGGTGAAGGTTTTGCAAATGAGAATGCAAGCAGAGTGGGTTTAACCATAGAGGAAACTCCATAGTTAAGTGTGCTCGAGTTGGTGTAGTACGGGAATGGGTGACCTCTCGGGAAGTCCCGGTGCTTCACCTCTGTGAGCATCAGCTAGAGCCAATGAGTGCTAACTATTCCATTCATTCTCATGAGAGATGGGTTCGTGTGAACCACTACTCATGAATCATGGGTCAATGAGTTTGACTCAAAAAACTACACAGTTGAATCTTGATAGCAATATCACAATTTGACTTGCTGTGGAAAATATCTCCTACTTATTAATTGACGAGCTTAAGGGGCTTTCTAATGAATGGTTCATAAGGCAAAACACTTGGTGAAGGTTTTTCAAATGAGGATGCAAGCAGAGTGGGTTTAACCATGGAGGAAACTCCATAGTTAAGCGTGCTCAAGCTGGAGTGGTACTGGGATGGATGACCTCCCGGGAAGTCCTGGTGCTTCACCTCCGTAAGCATCACCTAGAGCCAATGAGTGGTAACTGTTGCATTCATTCTCATGAGAGATCCATTTGATAAAGCTTGGTGAAAGAACTTCAAACATTTTGAAGCATCTATTGGATTCTGTCACCCAAATGGAAGATGGATTTCCCAATTCAGAAATTCAGAGTTCTTTTCATTAACCTGTGATTCATGAGTAGTGGTTTACATGAACCCATCTCTTATGAGAATGAATGGAACAGTTACCACTCATTGGCTCTAGGTGATGCTTACGGAGGTGAAGCACTGGGACTTCCCAGGAGGTCATCCATCCCAGTACCACTTCAGCTCGAGCACGCTTAACTACAGAGTTTCCTCCATGGTTAAACCCACTTTGCTTGCATCCTCATTTGCAAAACCTTCACCAAGTGTTATGCCTTATGAACCATTCATTAGAAAGCCCCTTAAGCTCATCAATTAATAAGTAGGAGATATTTTCCATAGCAAGTCAAATTGTGATATTTCTATCAAGATTCAACTATGTAGTTTTTTGAGTCAAACTCATTGACCTGTGATTCATGAGTAGTGGTTCACACCAAAGAATCAAAACTCAGACTCGGCAAGGCCGACTTGACCCATGACTCGCCGATGACTCGGAAATGACTTGGCTATGACTCGGCAAAAAAAAAAAATAGAGATTTCTTAAAATTTAAAACTTGTTTCAGGCACCCATTATTGAATAAAGCTTAAAAACACATCACATCACATCTAAAGGTCAAATAACATCTAAAGGATATGGTTAAGAGAACAAAGTATAATCGATAATGAAGGGAACAAATGGTAATTGTTATGAATAGTCACGTCACTTCATTATGAACTAACATGTCATTTCTAATGTGAACAGTCACGTCTTTTCTTATTTGCTAGTTCAATATATATAGATATTCAAATGTGTAGATTCAATCAATAACCAAGGCAATTTGATCACTATTTTTTCCATTACATTCACTGTCTTCATTCCATCTCTCCAATTTGAATCTTGTGGATCATTGATTCTTAGCATTTCAATCTTCATTGTCCCAAGGCGTTTGTCCTACTGTTCCCTTTAACAACTCATGAATGCTCATTGATGAATCATGGCTTTTCTA
Organism: Chamaecyparis obtusa; assembly: GCA_027943335.1. Classification (NCBI taxonomy): domain Eukaryota; kingdom Viridiplantae; phylum Streptophyta; class Pinopsida; order Cupressales; family Cupressaceae; genus Chamaecyparis; species Chamaecyparis obtusa. Next base: position 1,402,127 of record BSBK01000293.1, on the reverse strand, counting down.
ACTGATATTCTTGTGATACATCATTAGCTGTTCTCATTTCTTTATGATTCTTCTTATTTATTCATTGGCTAACTTTTTTGACATTCCTTGGACTGCTCTTCATGACCTATCATTTACTTACTGTTATGATCCTTATTGTGACTACTCTAACAATGAATGTCACTGTTTCTAACAGTATATGTCATTGTTTCATCATGTAATCACTGCTATACATCACTGCTCTGATCGATTTTCTTTTCACTGCTATCACATTGCAAAACACTACTTTTAATCATCTTTTATCAGTGACTTTTCATGACTAATGACTACTTTAGGATTCATTCTTCTGTTTGCTGTCTTCTTTCTTTGAACACTGTCCTTGAACACTCACTGAAGACTATTGTCATCAGAAATTCATGAAGCCTACTGTCATTAGAGATTCATGAAGATGATCAATGTCCTTAGAAATTGATGTAACTGTTTGTTAATTATCATGTCCTCTCATAACAGTCATGATTTTCACCGATATTCTTCTGCATTTCTCCATTTCTGATCATTGTCATAAAAATGAAAGCCATTGTCCTCCAGCATACTATCTTCTACATCCTTTTGTTTTCTGCTCTCATTCGTGGATTATTTCTCATATCATTGTTATTATGACTGCATCATTGGCACAGTCTTCCTTCTTGAAACAGTAGATTATTGTCTTGTTCTAAGTGATTGTCACAATTTTTATCATCCTTCAACAACATGTATATCACTGTTGTTGACAAGTCTATGGCTCGGGCCTGCCGCGGTGCGGGTCATGAGGCACGGACCCGTGAGTTATGGCCATGACCCGCTGACTCGATGAGTTATGCGGGTCATGCCCCATAACTCAGCCCATGACTCCATTGGGTCAACAAAACTCGGGAGCCATGGCTCGACCCGCGAGTCAGGATAACTCGTCTGACTCACTGCGGGTTTTGATACTCTGGTTCACACGAACCCATCTCTCATGAGAATGAATGGAACACTTAGCACTCATTGGCTCTAGGTGATGCTCACAGAGGTGAAGCATCGGGACTTCCCGAGAGGTCACCCATTCCAGTTCTACTCCAACTCGAGCACACTTAACTACGGAGTTTCCTCCCTGGTTAAACCCACTCTGCTTGCATTCTCATTTGCAAAACCTTCACCAAGTGTTGCACCTTACAAACTAGTTGATGAGCTTAAGGGGCTTTCTAATCAATGGTTCATAAGGCACAACACTTGGTGAAGGTTTTGCAAATGAGAATGCAAGCAGAGTGGGTTTAACCATGGAGGAAACTCCGTAGTTAAGTGCACTCGAGTTGGAGTAATACTGGGATGGGTGACCTCTCGGGAAGTCCCGGTGCTTCACCTTTGTGAGCATCAGCTAGAACCAATGAGTGCTAAGTGTTCCATTCATTCTCATGAGAGATGGGTTTGTGTGAACCACTACTCATGAATCACGGGTCAATGAGTTTGACTCAAAAAACTACACAGTTGAATGTTGATAGCAATATCACAATTTGACTTGCTGTGGAAAATATCTCCTACTTATTAATTGACGAGCTTAAGGGGCTTTCTAATGAATGGTTCATAAGGCATAACACTTGGTGAAGGTTTGTCAAATGAGGATGCAAGCAGAGTGGGTTTAACCATGGAGGAAACTCTGTAGTTAAGCGTGCTCGAGCTGGAGTGGTACTGGGATGGATGACCTCCCGGGAAGTCTCGGTGCTTCACCTCCATAAGCATCACCTAGAGCCAATGAGTGCTAACTGTTCCATTCATTCTCATGAGAGATGGGTTCATGTAAACCACTACTCATGAATCACAGGTTAATGAAAAGACCAAATTTGAGGTCAATAAACATGGCAAACTGAATCAATGACTTGAAAGAATTTTTTTAGCTTGCTACTACAGGCTGATTGAACTCCACATTTTTTAAGTGCTTGGAACCCATGAACAGTTCATTGCTTCTATCTTCTAGCCATATTAATCTTTGATGTTCATGCATCTCACATCTTTTTCCATTCTACTCACATCTTTTTCGCTACATTCTTGATATCGATTTCTTTTGGGGATTTGTTAAACAGCTCACTGGTTTTTTTTTTACATCCATATCTTGCTTACATACTGAATTATTCCTTATTACATTACAATGAACCTTAGACTTGATTATGAATTTTGCTTTGAATATTGAGTCTAACATTGCAATTGAACATCTCTGAATGCCATTCCACTCCTGGGCTTAGGTGCCCTGCTGGATGCCCCTGCATCATCAACCAAGTGGTACAAATGATCAAATCCCACAGACGGTCTGTAGGTATGACAGAGTCTGAAAAGGCAGAGAGACCTACACTGGTGACTCAGAAGAAACTTCAGCTTTCAAAAACAAAGCCAATTAGGTTGGCAGACTTGTGGATCGGGCCGACATTTGGTGGAAGAGGAAGAAAGATGACTAGAACTCTGGAGGCCCACTATAATGGATTTCGGTATTCAACCATGAGAGCAGAAGAGAGAGCTGATATCATGTATCAAAATATTAAACACACATTCTTCCAGCCAGCAGAGAAGGAGATGATTACTTTGCTTCATTTTCATTTGCATAACCATATTATGGTGGGAACTAAGAAGACTAAGGATGTCCAGTTTTATGTGGAAGTAATGGACATGGTCCAAACTTTAGGAGGGGCAAGAAGGTCCATGTATGATCCCGATGAAATTGAGGAAGAGCAGCAAGAGAGGGACAAGAAAAATCAAATCAATGGAGAGTTTGAAGGGTTTGTTAAACGAGTAATAGAGCTATGGGAGCAGCCTCATCTAAAAGATTTTAAACTGGAGTTTGATATACCATTTAGAGAGCTAGGTTTTCATGGAGTTCCTTTCAAAGCCTCTGCTTTTATTGTTCCTACCGTAAACTATTTGGTAGAGTTGGTGGAATTGCCTTTCTTAGTAATAACCATTAGTGAGATTGAGATAGTTAACCTTGAGAGAGGAGGACTTGGGCAAAAGGCATTTGATATGGCTATTGTTTTCAAAGACTTCAAGCGGGATGTACTCCGCATTGATGTTATTCCTCAATCTTCTCTTGATGGCATCAAAGAATGGCTAAACTCAATGGATATAAAGTATTATGAAAGTAGAATGAACTTGAACTGGTGGCCAGTTTTGAAGACCATTTCAGATGATCCAGATAAATTTATTAAAGATGGTGGCTAGGAATTTCTAAATTGGGAAATCCATCTTCCTTTTGGGTGACAGAATCCAATAGATGCTTCAAAATGTTTGAAGTTATTTCACCAAGCTTTATCAAATGGATCTCTCAGGAGAATGAATGGAATAGTTAGCACTCATTGGCTCTAGGTGATGCTTACGGAGGTGAAGCACCAAGACTTCCCGGGAGGTCATCCATCCCAGTACCACTCCAACTTGAGCACGCTTAACTACGGAGTTTCCTCCATGGTTAAACCCACTCTGCTTGCATCCTCATTTTCAAAACCTTCACCAAGTGTTATGCCTTATGAACCATTCATTAGAAAGCCCCTTAAGCTCATCAATTAATAAGTAGGAGATATTTTCCACAGCAAGTCAAATTATGATATTGCTATCAAGATTCAACTGTGTAGTTTTTTGAGTCAAACTCATTGACCCGTGATTCATGAGTAGTGGTTCACATGAACCCATCTCTCATGAGAATGAATGGAACAGTTAGCACTCATTGGCTCTAGCTAATGCTCATAGAGGTGAAGCACCAGGACTTCCCGAGAGGTCACCCATTCCGGTACTACACCAACTCGAACACACTTAACTACGGAGTTTCCTCCCTGGTTAAACGCACTATGCTTGCATTCTCATTTGCAAAACCTTCACCAAGTGTTGCGCCTTATGAACCAGTTGATGAGCTTAAGGGGCTTTCTAATCAATGGTTCATAAGGCACAACACTTGGTGAAGGTTTTGCAAATGAGAATGCAAGCAGAGTGGATTTAACCATGGAGGAAACTCTGTAGTTAATTGCACTCGAGTTGGTGTAGTACTGGAATGGGTGACCTCTCGGGAAGTCCTGATGCTTCACCTTTGTGAGCATCAGCTAGAGCCAATGAGTGCTAACTGTTCCATTCATTCTCATGAGAGATGGGTTCATGTGAACCACTACTCATGAATCACAGGTCAATGAGTTTGACTCAAAAAACTACACAGTTGAATGTTGATAGCAATATCACAATTTGACTTGTTGTGGAAAATATCTCCTACTTATTAATTGATGAGCTTAAGGGGCTTTCTAATGAATGGTTCATAAGGCATAACACTTGGTGAAGGTTTTGCAAATGAGGATGCAAGAAAAGTGGGTTTAACCATGGAGGAAACTCTGTAGTTAAGCGTGCTCAAGCTGGAGTGGTACTGGGATGGATGACCTCTCGGGAAGTCCCGGTGCTTCACCTCCATAAGCATCACCTAGAGCCAATGAGTGGTAACTGTTCCATTCATTCTCATGAGAGATGGGTTCATGTAAACCACTACTCATGAATCACAGGTTAATGAAAAGAACTCTGAATTTCTAAATTGGGAAATCCATCTTCCTTTTGGGTGACAGAATCCAATAGATTCTTCAAAATGTTTGAAGTTCTTTTACCAAGCTTTATCAAATGGATCTCTCACAAGAATGAATGGAATAGTTAGCATTCATTGGCTCTAGGTGATGCTTATGGAGGTGAAGCATCGAGGCTTCCCGAGAGTTCATCCATCCCAGTACCACTCCAGCTTGAGCATGCTTAACTACGGAGTTTCCTCCATGGTTAAACCCACTCTGCTTGCATCCTCATTTGCAAAACCTTCACCAAGTGTTATGCCTTATGAACCATTCATTAGAAAGCCCCTTAAGCTCGTCAATTAATAAGTAGGAGATATTTTCCACAACAAGGCAAATTGTGATATTGCTATCAACATTCAACTGTGTAGTTTTTTGAGTCAAACTCATTGACCCGTGATTCATGAGTAGTGGTTCACATGAACCCATCTCTCATGAGAATGAATGGAACAGTTAGCACTCATTGGCTCTAGCTGATGCTCATAGACGTGAAGTACCAAGACTTCCTGAGAGGTCACCCATTCCGGTACTACACCAACTCAAGCGCACTTAACTACGGAGTTTCCTCCCTGGTTAAACCCACTTTGCTTGTATTGTCATTTGCAAAACCTTCACCAAGTGTTGCGCCTTACAAACCAGTTGATGAGCTTGAGGGGCTTTCTAATCGATGGTTCATAAGGCACAACACTTGGTGAAGGTTTTGCAAATGAGAATGGAAGCAGAGTGGGCTTAACCACGGAGGAAACTCCGTAGTTAAGTGCACTCGAGTTGGAGTAGTACTGGGATGGGTGACCTCTCAGGAAGTCATGGTGCTTCACCTCTGTGAGCATCAGCTACAACCAATGAGTGCTAAGTGTTCCATTCATTCTCATGAGAGATGGGTTCATGTGAACCACTACTCATGAATCACGGGTCAATGAGTTTGACTCAAAAAACTACACAGTTGAATGTTGATAGCAATGTCACAATTTGACTTGCTGTGGAAAATATCTCCTACTTATTAATTGATGAGCTTAATGGGCTTTCTAATGAATGGTTCATAAGGCATAACACTTGGTGAAGGTTTTGCAAATGAGGATGCAAGTAGAGTGGGTTTAACCATGGAGGAAACTCCATAGTTAAGCGTGCTCAAGCTGGAGTGGTACTGGGATGGATGACCTCCCGGGAAGTCTCGGTGCTTCACCTCCGTAAGCATCACCTAGAGCCAATGAGTGCTAATTGTTCCATTCATTCTCATGAGAGATGGGTTTATGTAAACCACTACTCATGAATCATAGGTTAATGAAAAGAACTCTAAATTCATCTTACGTAGGTAACATTGTTTTTTTTTTTTAAAAAAAAACATTGGTCAAAATTTTGACCAATGCCAGCAAAAATCTCCACCAAAGGATGGTCGAAATTTCGACCACAATAACAAAATTGTGACCAACAAAATTTTGACCATCTTATCCGTCGAACGTATAGCATCTCGGTCGAACATTTGATGTTTTTGTCAAAAATTTTGACCAACATTTGGTGGAAATTTTTGCTGCCACCGGTCAAAATTTTGATTAATATCAGGTGGATATTTGTTCGACAAATGGTCAAAATTTTGACCATTATAAAAAAATGATGACAATTTTGAATCATGGACTCAGTCAAATTTTTGACCTTTGTTTTAGTCGAATTTCGACTGATTATAAGTACATCAAAAATTTGACAAAAAAAGAGCGATGACAATGTTAGTCATAAATTCGACTAATTTCGGTCAAAATTTTGACCAATTCTTGGTCAAAATTTGAAGCCAAATTTACTAGTGAGTCAACTCTTATTTTCTCATTGGAGGATATTTGTGCACATGGATTGCTCCTCTTTGATGCTCCACCATTGATTAAGACTTTTTCCTCTTAATCTCCATGGTCCATTCCTTTTCATTTCCTATAAAAGGGGAGCTCTCTGACTCATTTGCATATAGATATCCATTCATGTTTTATGCTAATGTTATGCTGCAGGTTTTTCTAGGTTATTTGGAGCTCTTTGAAGACATCCTTGCATCCAAGCTTTGAAGACATTGTTGTTGCATTTCATTTAGTTTTCTTTCATAGTTGCATAATCATGACATTCTTAGTATAGATTTCCTTTATGCAATAGATTAGTCTCACATAGCTTAATTAGGAGAGATTGTAAGACTTGTACTTTCCTTTCATAGTCTAGTTTGCACTTTCCTTTCATAGATTAGATTTCCTTTCAAGCATTGCATTGTTATCATTTAGCTTAGCTTGCATCTTCATTCTTAGTTTACTTGCATTGCATTTCATTTGATTCTTGGAGATATTGGCATTCTTGCTCTTGTCTTCACTCGAATCTCTCATTGTGTGGTTGACTAGCAAGGTCATTAGCTTCATAGCTCTAGCTGAGAGCAATTTCACAATCTTGCAACTCCATACATAGAGAGCTATGGATCAATTTTTGAGGCCTCATTCTTGAGTGTTCTTGATTGTAAGGATTCATAGAAGTGGACTACTTTTGTGTGTACATTTCTAGTGCCCGCCGTGGGGTAGAACATTAACATTTTGTCCTTTATTTTTTGCATTTTCGTCAAATTTTTCATCAATTTTCAACTTTATTTTCAATCTCTATTTTTCTGTCTCAAAGTGTCATGTGACACTTTTCACCGGTGTCATACGATAGTTTCCTGTATAGCAATGCGACACTTTACTAGTTAAAAGTGTTGCCCTGTTTGACAGAAAGTGTCGCTCTATTTTATGCATTTTGTCACCTGTAGGTAAGGAGAACTATTGCCCTAGGACAAATTGTCACCCCCATATGCAGAGAAGTGTCGCGTGAAATTTTTGATGACTGTACTGTCGCCTGTACCTGACAGTGAGTTTTTTTAGACCTTTTTGGCCGAGTTTAGATTAATCCATTTACTAGTTTGATTTGCTGTAGTTAGATAGATTTCATTTGCAGACTTCATTTGGATTTTAGATCTAAAAAGAACCTCTCATGTGTTTGGCTTGAATGTTTACTTGCTTTCATAGGCACATCTCTTTTATGCTCTTAATGGTGAATGCAAGAACATAGATTTGTTTTTACAAGTTTGTGTAAGTGAATGCTTCTTGGTTTCCAATATCAAATATCTCATTGAGTGATTGGGGGCATGGATTCATTCCTTGTTTACATAGAGAGTTAAATGCACCACTTTGTGAACTCACTCTATGTTTTCTTGGAAAGTTAAATTCCATTGATTCAACCCTTTTTCATTTGTGAGTAGTATTGATAAGAAACTTTAGAGTACATTTGATTGATCTTGTTAGCCACATTGGGTTGTTGGACTCACTTATTTCTAATCGCCTCTCATTTTCACCCTTTAGATGCAAGGTCAGCATTCATACATAGGGGAGGGGTCTATTCGAAAAGAGCGTTAAGTGTTCCACAAAGTTCTCCCTTTTATGCTTTCTTGATCTCATTAGTTTTCTAAGGTGTTGACTTTCTTTGAGTTTGTGTGAAGAGTTAAATGTTCCACTTTTTGGACTCACTTCACATTTAATTGGTGAGTTAAGTGTTCCACCTTTAGTGCTTTAAATACTTTTGATAGTGGATTGCTTAGAGCTAATTGGATTTTGGATTGTTCTAACCTTGTTGGCCTAACAAGTTGTGGTTGTAGGTGCATTTGCTTGAAATATTTTTCCAAAAGAACACATGTCAAAGCTTCAAATGCATAAGGGCTACTAACAGTTTTTGTAGGGCTGCCCAAAGCATAAAAACCTAATCAAGTGCTTGTTTAATTGCTTTCTGTATTGAGTGTGGCATATACTAGTTGTTTCATTTCATAGGCACTTAATATCTTGTTGTAAGAATTCTTGGGTGGAAGGAGAAGTATGCTCTTCACCCTTGTGGTAAACCAAAAAATCTTGACCCATATTTGGATTTTGAAAGCAAGAGGGTAATTGAACCTTTTCTTGGTGTGTTTGGGAGAAAGCTTTGAGATAAGGGGAGTATGCTCTTCACCCTTGTGGTGAGACAAAATCCTTGAATCTCATAAGTTGATCCATTTTTGTTTAGATTGTTAGAATCCTTTAGCAGGCCTGCTCTTGAGCAATCAAGAGGAATGACCCAAGTGGGGACAAGCTTACTACCAGCTATTCTGACCCACTATAAAATTAAGGCTATCAAGGACACAAAACCTTGGTAGACGTAGTGCTTGTCTTCGCTTGACATGAGTACTTGTGGGATTGTGACCATGAGGAAAGTATTGAGTAAAAATGCTTAAGGTACTCTTGAGGCCATGAGGTCCTAGTCCTTTATGAGGAGCAAGAGGGGTACTATGAATGGAAGCCCTTACTAAGAACCATAGATAGAGACCACCCTATTTTTTCACTTAGCTGCTTGGTGCAAGGATTGATCCAAGTGGAATAACCTCGATCACCCCAAGATTACTCACCATATGTGTTCCTTTGGTTGTGTCTTTGACACTTCCATGACAAAGCTAATATCTATTGTGGGAAACCACTTTGTGTGAGGCAAGGGAGCATCAAGTGTGGGCCAAGTTGTTAAGTATTGAGCCTTGACTTTCTAGGATAGATATTGCTTGAAGTGTCTTCAATTGTGTAATACTAGTGTTAATGTTCTTGAACATTCAAACAATCAGTAGTATTCATAGGGTATTTTTCTATTTTGACATCACAAGTGTTTGTCTTGGCAAGGTTGCTTTTTCCCTTATTTTAAGTGCTTGAAGACACATTTAATCCCATACTATTTGCAAACCTATCAATTTACTACTATCATTGTGATTGGAATAAAAAAATCAGCCCTCAAACTGAAAATATTGAACAAACAGGCCTTAAAACTGAGATTTTGACATCCACTAGTCAAAGAGTCGTACAACACTAAAATGTTGTCACACCCTATTCTGAGAATTGTCGTGTGACAGTTCATCCCTGCACAACTGTCACCTCGCTTGCTTGGAAAGTGGCACACTGTTAGCCTGGAAAGTGTCACCTTGTATTGCAAAAATTATTGCCTGGTCTTAAAGTGTCACCTGGTTAGCCTGGAAAGTGTCGCCTGAGAATTTTTTGTTGTATACCTAGTTTTAGTCATTTCGTAGTTGCTTTTAGTTGGCTAGGTCTTTAGGAAGGTAACTTATCTTGCCGCTGGAAGCTTGTCTTTGCTCTGAATTTCTATTTTAGCCTTCTATGGGTATTGTCATTTGATTTACAAAGTCACTTTGGGAAGAATTTCCAAGTTAGAGGATTATTCCTATTGAGAAAGTATATCTCTAGAGTTGTTAGTAACATTCTTGGAGAATTATAGTACTCTTTTTATCCAAATCATTTCCTCTCAAATTCAATTTCAATTATACAATTTGGGCTAAGTCCATCCTCCTAATTCAAACATGCAAGGATATTGATCCTTTGATTTTAGCACCTCTTTGACAGTGTTGGTAATGCCATTTGCAATTTCTATCTTTCCATCTCTTTTTGGACATTAGAGAACTTTAATTATCTTAGTTTGGTGTTGACACTTCAAGAGGTCACCTTATCATCAAGAATCATTTTCTTTCATGTCAGTTACAACAAGGTACCAAGTGAATCAAGGAAAACAACCCCCAGTTGTCTTTAATTAGTTACCCTTAGTTAAGACTCGTCAACAGCGAAAGGGAAAATAACCCATTTTTTATCAATCCCCTAAAAGTGAGTCTAAGGTTTGTTTTGACCCAAAGAGTAATCCTAATGGATTGAGTACCTCTTTAGCACCTAGTTCCTCAAATATGGATATGAGTTACACCTTCACTAAACAACAAAGAGAAGCAATGAATTAAACTCTTAATGACATGTTCCAATGACATAGGGGTCACACGATGTCCGCTGGGTCTTCTTTTGATAGTCCACTTGGATCACCTCCTATCAACACAAGGTATCTAGATGCTCATCAACAAGTTGAAAGACATCATAGGAAAGCTCACTCAGATACACGGTCACAACATGAAGACCAAAACAGTAAATTTGGTGATGCTCATAACAATGCAGCTAATGTATCCAGACATTCAAGACAACCTTCTCCACTTAGGGACACCTCATGATACACAAGTTACAGGTTGAAGTGCATTAAGAGGGAGAAACAAGCTTTCTTAGATGAACAAGTTGCTAAGAAAGAAAGGTTCAAACAATTGGAGGATGAGGAGCGATCTTTGCGAGACATAAGGAGAAGAGCCACACAAGAAGAACAAGATAGACTCCTAGCGTAACAACTCTATGATCAATTCAACAATAGGGGTGCCAATAGTGGAACCAACTCTCCACCACCTACTCCCTCACCAAGTCCAAGAAGAAGGTTAAGGACCCCATCAAGATCACCTAGTCCTAGAGGAAGAAGGACTTCTCGGTATAACCATCGTAGGAGACAATCACCTCCTAGATATTCAAGACAACCCTCCCAACGAGCTCATCATGGCTCTCAACATGGAGGAAGTAATGCCAACTTTGACACTATTGATTTCATGACAATGCAACAAGAACCATCCTTCCAACAGTATGTGGAGAAGTATTTGGAGCAAAATAAGGATCAGTTCTTAGAAAGTCTAATCAATAAGGGTGCAAAAGTCCCATACAACTTTGATGTGGACCAAAAGATTAAGAAGCAAAACCCTTCAACTGATGAGGTAATTAAGCATATGTAAAAGACTATGGAGAAAATGATGGCTCCAAAGAATACCTTCAACTTGGACTCCATATGTCCTAATCCCATTGACAAAAGTGTGGTTATGGTAGATTTTCCTAGAAAGGTTGAAATCCCCACATATGAAAAATATGATGGTAATGGTGACCCCCATGACCATGTGCGTCAGTTCTATATTATGAGTTTTGAATTCCACTATGAAGATTCCTATCTCATGAGGTTATTCCCAAGGAGTCTAAAAGGTCAAGCAATGGAGTGGTTTACTAACATTACTCCTCCTGTCAAAACTTTTAAAGAAATTGTCCAAAGGTTTGTGCAACATTTTGCATATAATTTATCAAGGTCAGTCACCATGCTTGATTTGTGTAAATTAAAATAGAATCAAGGGGAACCCTTTGTGACATTTTTACAAAGGTGGAGACGCTTATGTTCCAAATATTCTAGGACTATCCCTGAGGAAGAAAGGATTGATATAACTGTGAGTAATATAGTGCCAGAATTAAGATATGAAGTTAGAAAAATGGTCTTTAATTCTTTTGACACTATGGTAGAAACTGCATGTCACATCGAGGATGTTCTAAAGGAACAAGGTATTTTGGCCAGACAGAGTAACAACAATAATGGCCAAAACAATAACAACAATAATAAGGATAAAAAGAACTCATATTGGAACAAAAATAATCATGTAGTCAATGACGGAGTTGTTGACTCTCCACAACCTAAAGAACAAGGAGTTCTTAATTTATCTAATGTAGTTCAAGCTATGAAGCTGTAGAAATCCTTAGATCAACAAGAGCACAAGCCCAAGTATCAAGATAAACCTAAGTCAGGAAAGAGGTAATTCACTAAACTTGGGGACTCTTATGCAGACATTTCTAAGACCTTGATTGCTCATAATTTGGTACAACCTCATGATCCTTCAAATTTTCACATACCAGATCCTAAACCTTATTGGTGGAATGAGAAGGCTTACTGTGTATACCACAATGGGATTGGACATGACATTGAAGGTTGTTTTAAACTCAAACACCTTGTTCAAGACCTTATTGAGAATGGGAAGTTACAAGTTGATGGGTTGACCACAAACGCAAACCACAACGCCTTTAAGGAGCCCTTGCCTAAGTATGAGAAGGAGGAGACCTCTGAAAACAAGAATGGCAAGGCCACAATCAATTATACCTATACAACTATAGAAAATCACATTAATATGCTTGAGATTGTGGACAATGATGTCAACATGATGAGAGGGAATGATCCCTATGACTATGATGTAAGCTCACCTCCAATATTTGATGAAGGACCCATTGTTGTGCTTAGAGGTCCTCAATCTCGAAGGTCATCTCAACCTCTCAATGTTGTTACTAGGGGTTAGTCCCAAGGTCCTATTATCATTAGAGGTCCTAATTCTAGCAAATCTAAGCAACCAGTGTCCAAAAGTGGTCCTCCCAAATCTGCAGTTGGTCCTGATATAAGTTACAACCTTGTTGATCAGTTACAGTGAATGCCAGCACAGATTTCCATTTTTGAGCTCTTAGAATTGTCTTCTAGACACAAACATGTCCTTGAGGATGCTTTGGGTGTGGCCAATGTCCCTAATAATATATTTGTCGACCAATTCCAGAACATGGTCAACCACTTTTCTAGCCCACATTACCTTATATTTTCTGAAGATGACAAAGCCTTGAGCCATCTGCAAAATCTTGCCCTTGACATTGAGGTCATGATCCATAAAACCCGTGTTAGGCATGTGTTGATAGATGGGGGTGCTGGGCTCAATATTTTTTCTCTAAGTCTTTTGAAAAACCTGGGTTACTCAAAGCATGCCATTGATACCAGGAAGAAAATTACTATCAAGACATATGATGAGGCTGAGAGAAGTTCTAAGGGGTTAGCTGTTCTTCTAGTCATAATTGGTCTTGTTGAAAAGGACATTTTGTTTCAAATCATTGATGCTAGTCCTCTAGCATACAACATCCTACTAGGTAGACCATGGATTCACGACATGCAAGTAGTACCGTCTACCTATCACCAATGTGTCAAGTTTCCATACAATGGTGTAGAAGTTTGCATACTAGGTGATAGTACCTTATCTGTTAATACTATTTCATTAGGGGCCCATGTTCCCTTAAATAGAGAAGCAGATAATTTTGGGACAACTCTTGAGAAATGTAAGGATAAATTCAAGTCCATAGACCTTGGTATGGGAGGATATCAAATTGACTCCTTTACAAAATTACCAATTTCACCTAGGTCCTATGGTAAACCATCACAAGAGATGCATCCCTCGTCTTTAGCCATGACTCTGTTTGATACTTTTGTAGAATCTTCAGTACCTATTCAGGGTGAGAAAGAAGAGGTGGCTGTCAAAGATTAGATATACAGAGAAGAAAAGTACCTACATAATGAAAATTTTTCTCCATCTCCTAAGACTTATGGGAGAGGATACACGTTGGTCACCAACATGGGCTACCCAGGTCATGGCCCTCTCAGCCATAGGTTAGATGCCAAGGCTAAACCACTCAACCATGCTCTTTTTGGTTGTAGGACTAAGTCAATGGTTGGCCTAGGGTTTGATAATGGAAAGAACAAAAGTGTTCCTATCCTAGCTGCAACAAATAGTGACAGTGACTCAGATTATACACCTAATCTCCAAAACCAACAAGACATGATTGATGATTGGGTGCCTTCTACAAATCTCCTTTGGGGGGATTCAGATGACTTAACAATTGTAAACACAAACACAAATGCCAGAGAAGGTGATACCCTTCACAATCTCAAAGCTTCTACATCAAGGCATCCCAAGCCTTCTTGGTGTAAACATCCCAATAGAGATTCAGAAATAGATTCACATGAGTTCAAGTGGGACTCTCTTTTAGATGGAACAATTGATTTAGACATGGATGTTGTTCATACCTATAGTACTCAACCCGATGTGACCAACGAACCTAGTGTAGGACTAGAGGATTGGACTCCTCAAATTGCCTTAGTGGATGATGCCTCGTTTGGTAGGACGAGTCCTAATTCAGGTATTTTAGAGGGAAACTTGACAGATCCTAACTATGTGATCACAGGAGATAATGCCTTTCATATCAATAATGTTGAACCAGTCATTGACCTACCCCTTGTAAACCATCATTTGATTGATTGGTCACAACTTTGTCAAGAGCCTTAGCTCCTCACTTTTCACAATGACTACGAGATAGCTTGCTACTTAAATGCTCATGAACCCATAGTCTCTTCCATCAGTGAACCTACAACAAGTATGACGAAGCCGGATATTAAGTACCTCAGTCACAAAATAAAAGAAAAGAAAAAAAGAGAAATGGTTATGATGGCGAAAACCACTATGTGGCGGTGTCAGAACCCAAAAAGGTAAAAAGAAAGGACGTATCCAAAGGTGAAAACCTCTTTGAGGCACCTAAGGATGGGGTACTTAATAACCTGCCGAGTTATTTCCAAGACAGGTCATCAGTTGTTATTGAGCCTACACAACCAGTAAATTTGAATACAGAAGAGGCTCCACAGGTGACTCATCTAGCTTAGTCTCTGTCAGTGCAAGAAAAAGAGGCCTACACAAAGTTCTTACAAAAGAAAAAAATCAATTTTGCTTGGACATATTTAGACATGCCAGGGCTTGACACTAATCTTATTATGCATCACTTATCTATAGCTCCAGGAATTAAACCATTAAAATAGAAGTTGAGGAAAATGCATCCTCACATAGCTCTCCTTGTTAAGGCTGAATTAGAAAAGCTCTTAGGAGCAGGATTTATTAGAGGTATCGACTATGCCGAATGGATCTCAAATATTGTTCCAGTTTCAAAGCACGATGGCTCCATTCGTGTATGCACAGACTTCAAAGATCTTAACAAAGCTTTCCCAAAGGATGACTTTCCACTCCCTAACATAGACATGACAGTGGATATGACTACGGGCTATGAGATATACTCTTTAATGGATGTTTTCTCTGGTTATAACCAAATAAAAATAGCTCCTTAGGATCAAGAAAAGACAACATTCACATGTGCATGGGGAACCTATTGTTGGAACGTCATGCCATTTGGATTAAAAAATGCAGGAGCCACATACCAAAGAGCCATGACCATAATATTTCATGATATGATGCATAAAAACATGGAGGATTATGTGGATGACACCTTGGCCAAGTCTAAGAAAAGGGGTACATACCTACAAGATTTGGAAGTAATTCTAGATCAAATGGAGCAGTTTTAGTTAAGATTGAATTTGAAAAAGTGTGCATTTGGAGTTACCTAAGGTAAAATTCTAGGATTCATAATTTTAGCCAAAGGAATAGAGGTGGATCCTGAAAAGGTCCAAGCCATATTAGATATGCCACCTCCTAAGAACATTAGTCGGATGATAAGTCTTCAAGGATGACTCCAATCCATATGGAGGTTTATTTCATAGCTTGCAGATAGAGCACAACCATTCAACAAGAAATTGCATAAGGGAGCCACATGTGCTTGGAATGAGGATTGCCAAAAGAGTCTAGATCAAATAAAACAATACTTGGCTAATCCTCCAATTTTAATGCCTCCTATCCCAGGAAAATGATTAATTTTGTACATCTCAGTGACATAATCTTCCTTGGGGGCATTGTTGGCTCAACTTGATGATACTAGGAAAGAAAGAGCCATCTACTACATTAGCCATACTCTAGTATCTTATGAGATCAATTATAATAGTATTGAAAAGTCTTGTCTTGCGGTAGTGTTTGCTTCCCAAAAATTGCGACACTACATGCTTGCCCATACTATACATCTCATTGCAAAAATTGATCCTCTTAAGTATTTGCTTAGTAAGGCTGCTCTCATGGGTAGACTCGCTAAGTGGATGATGGTTTTGTCATAATTTGATATAGAGTACATTGAGCATAAGGCTATAAAGGGGCAAGCTATTGTAGATCAACTTGTTGATTTCCCAGTCAAGGATAGCATGCCTATTCAAGTGGAATTCCTAGATGAGCATATCATGTACATGATCACATGTACTTGGAAAATGTTCTTTGATGGTTCAAATATGCAAAATGGATCAGGAGTTGGAGTGTTGTTTGTTTCCCCTCATGGGTGTACTATTCCCAAGTCCTATAAATTATTGTTCCCATGCACAAACAACATTGCTGAATATGAGGCCCAAACCAATGGATCAAAAATGGCCATAGAATGGGGAATTACAAAGCTACATGTCTTTGGGGATTCGCAATTAATTATCAACCACATAAATGAAGAATACCAAACTAAGGATGATAAGCTGATACCTTACAAAAACATGGTTGATTCATTGTGATGCTATTTCACATTTGTGACATTTCAACAAGTCCCTAGAATAGAAAACAAGGCTGCAGATGCTATGGCTATATTAGCTTCACTCCTTCAGTTGGAACAACACGAATCAAGAGTTGAATTCCTGGTGGAAGAGCTACACCATCCCATTTTTGACTCCTTTGAAAGCCATGTCATTTGTACCTTGGTCACTCATGAGTCTTCCCGTTATGGTGCTATCCATTCATACCTTCGTGATGGCATCATTCCCAAATCATTTAACTGATCTAAATGAAAAAACCTTTTCCGTAATGCCTCTCGCCATACCCTTATCTCTAGTGATTTGTATAGGAGGGGTTTAGATGGGACACTTCTTAGGTGCTTAGAAAAGGATGAGTTTGATCGAGTATTAGTTGACATCCATGAAGGCATTTGTGGAGGACATTCTAATGGTCTTTCCATGGCCCAAAGATTGCTTAGGGTGGGGTATTATTGGCCCACAATGCAGATAGATGCTATAGCTTTTGCCAAATCTTGTGAAAAGTGTTAGAAACATGGAAACTTGATTCATGCTCTAGGTAGGGAGCTTATTCCTTCTATTTCTCATTGGCCATTTCAACGTTGGGCCTTTGACCTTGTTGGGAAAATTCATCCCAACTCATTAGGTGGACATAAATTCATAATTACTGCTACTGACTACTTTACCAAATGGGTAGAAGCCATTCCACTCTCTGTTGCTTTAGGAAAGACAATTTATTTGTTCATATTGAATCACATCATTTATCGATTTGGGATACCTTCTGAGATAATCACTGACAATGGAGGTCAGTTCAAAAACAAGGACCTTACACACCTCTGCAAGAAATTCAAGATAAAGCAACATTGGTCCTCCATTTACTTCCCACAAGGAAATGGACAAGCAAAGGCCTCTAATAAAACCATTCTTAAGATTCTCCATAGAATAGTTCACAAGAATGGTAGAGACTGGAACTTATAGATCAATCCAGCGTTATGGGCCTACAGAATGAGTATTCGTACTCCCACAGGGGCTACTCCTTTTGCCCTCACTTATGGTGCTGATGCAGTATTACCTTTAGAAGTTGAGATTCCCTCACTTAGAGTCTCTCTCAAAGGTTTGATTACAGATGAAGATTATTGTGCCATGAGATTGCAAGAATTGGAACTTCTTGATGAGAAAAGTACAACATCTTTTGATCACATGAGAGTCTAGCAAAAGCGTATGTCCAAAGCATTCAACAAAAAGGTTTGCCCTAGAGAATTTCAAGTAGGAGATCTTGTCCTACATGAGAATCCTAAGAACCAACAACATTGGGAACAAAAGAGAAAATTTGAACCTAATTGGCTTGGACCATACATTATTATTGCTACTTTTGGGATAGGTGCTTACTTGCTATCTAATAAATAGGGGGAACAACTCCCTGATCCTATTAATGTTTTGCACCTCAAGAAGTTCTATCCATGATGTCTGTCTATTCTTTCTGGGGGCATCCTTTGTACATATTTATGGGTCCTAAATAAAAAATAAAAAAATTCATATATGATGCTGAAAAAATCCTAAAAAGCATATAAAGTCCTGAAAAAATACAAAAAAAATCAAAAAAATTTTAAAAAATAGAAAAAGTGCCTTGGTGAAAACTTGGAAACAAGCACCTTGGTTGCAAAAATATAAATTTATTTTTATTTTTTATTTTTTTGAAAAAATTAAAAAAATTCTTCCAAGTCGTGAAAACGTGGAAACAGGTGCTACTTGAGGCCTTTGCACCCTTGTTTTTTAGCATGCATCCTCGACACTTAGCCATTCTCCATCATGACTTGACCTTATTTCCTTGGTCTAGAACTGGTCTTTATTTTTGTCTAGGAGGCATACCTGTTAGCATAGGTCCTTTAGGTGCATTTGTCTCTTGGGGCATTTCACAAACAGGGGTTTTTCAACACCACCCCAAACAGTGTTTTTCAACACTTCCCTAGCATCGAGTGTTTCTTAATACTTATCAGATATCCTACACATAGTCTAGTATGATGTGATATTTCTCACTAGCAAATGTGATACTCAAAGATTGATTCTATGACCTACACACACGCACTTAAACACTCGACTCAGACTTGTTTGACTTTATTTCTCTTTGTGTGTTGTCTATGAGGATTTCTTTGATGAGTGGTCTCTCCCTGAGACATCTTCGATGATGCATAGCTAGAAGACTAAGGGTATGAGAACATGTTTTATTTCTTTATTTGCTTGTGGGTATATTTTGTTGATCCTAACTGTCATGAGCATTTATGCTCATCTTACTTGACACTAGGGATTGACAAGGTATTATCCTTGACTATTTTGCGAGTGCATGCTTATAGCCATCTTGACCTTCTTATGTCCTGATGTAAGCACAATGTCGCTATAGTAAACCTAGGTAATCTCACTACACTAGTCATCTTGACCTACATGTCTTTGGTGCCTAGGTGGGATTTCCACATTTCATCTGATATAGATCATATTCATATACCCATAGTCATACTAGTGTGTATTGTATGATCTTATGACACTACCAATAACGCTCAATGATGATAATTAGATGTCTATAAGAGTTGTGACCTTGCAAGTCAACCACTTTTCATAGTAGCTTGCATTTTTAGAGTCATATTAGTTTAGTTCTACATTTTTCATATGGAGAGAGCTCTCCTTTTCATCTTACATGGACCTGTTGGTCAACTACGCTCATCTTCCCTTTTCTCGATCATGTCTTTCACTCTTTGTCTTTCATCTCAAACCTATTCCTATCATCACAAGGGTTAATCTTATCATCATATCTCTATCTCAAAAATGTCATTTTTAGAAACATGAGTCTATATCATACACATGAGAATTAAACATACATCTATGAGAGAGAATATACATAAGCATATAAACATACATTTTGAGAAAAATGACAAGACAATACATAAACTGATACATCCATCACAAGTGAGATGTACACACATGATATATCAAACATCCAGTAATCTCATATATATAAGTCATGATACATAGTACAAAGTGAGATCCCAAAATTTGGATCAAAAGTCTCAGGATATGTCTGAAACATCTAAACCTAAGCCCTAAACCTAGGTCTGACTCTCCCCATCACATGCTGGTGGTGGAGGTGGTGCTGCTGCCTTGTCTAGCACCATATCTGATCTACCTACCCTCTGAGAGTAGGATGGCACTCTCTGTCCCTCAGGTATAGCCTATAGGTAGAGTCCATGGTAATAAGTAGCTTGTGCTATCTCTCTCCAGATCTCTGCTGCATCAGCTTGTGCCGCCTACTCCTGGCATGCTATCTATGCCCTGAGATTAGTGATCTACTGATCTCTCTCTACCCTCAAGTCAGCTAGCTACTGGTCTCTCACTGCTATGGTGATGCATAGCTACTACATCTCTATCTCTAGAGCCTGTATCTTGGCTCTTAGGTCATCCCCTCCCACAGGCTGCTCCTGTTGTCCCTCTACCTGTCAGTGAGTTGGTCTCACCTCATCCTCAGGTGTCACTAATCTCCATCTTTGTGACTATTTCCAACCACTTGATCTCAATCCCTCACCTCTCTCCATCCCTCTCCCTCTCCCTCTCCCTCCCCCTCCATCCCCTCTATCTCCTTCATCCCCTCCATCTCCCCCATCATCTCCCTGAGCAGCTGGCAGTGCATCTGGTACGGTGAATCTAGGGAATGGAGCCCTATGCCTCTCTGCTCTATAAGCTCCATCTGCACCCACATCCAACATGTTTGGAAGGTACTCCCATGGCTCCTAACATATAGTAGCTATCTCTTGTACTGCCTGCTAGTAATCTAGCATCGGTAGCCAACCATGCCCCTCCTCATCCTGAAACTGAGCATGTGTAGTGGTCTCCATAGACACCCTCTGCTGGTGTCTGAACTGTCTCCAGACTAGAGTAATAATGAATCTCTCCATAATGTCTGCATGATGACCTACTAATGGTCGACTACAAAGCATATAATCCAACTCCTGCCTATCACCCCACTGCTCAGATGTCCTATAAGGTCTCTAGGTGAATGAGGTGAGCTCATCCAACACCCTGTGATAGTAGGCAACATCCCCACTATGTGCCTGAGAAATGAAACTAGTATATCTATACATGTAGGGATATCTGCGCTCCCTAGGTTGCACTCATGGACACACTACAACAATGTGCTCCCACACCCATATCTAAGTGAGTATAGCCTCGCACGCCCAAGTCCTACCATCTCGGTAGATGATCTCATGTAGCTCATAGTACATATTGGCTAGAATTGCCAGACCCCATGCCATCCGTTGTGGCTGTGCCACCAGATCTGCTAGCAACATACCCCATCCTAGTGGGAAACCCTTCTGACTCCTATCAAGGATAAGGGCCTATCTAATCAAAGATGCAACAATACAAGGCACTGGAAAGTCCCTACCAAAGTCGGCCATCAACTGATCCCAACTGATGTGTCGGTCTAGGATGGTGACATCCTGGAACATACCCTAGATAACCTATCTCCCCTCCGTTAGATCTTGATCATAGTATACCTGTGTCATCAAACAATCATGTTAGTTTCTATCATAAGGGAAACTTTATAACTTTGATTATCTGTAAACATGATTATATTTACTGACTCTCCATGACACAGAACCTGTAGGATCTGATAGACGTCCTCCAATGTGATGGATGCCTCTCTAGTAGGAAAATGAAAGGTATTGTGCTCACTATGCCATCTCTCAGAAAGAGTGGTCAACAGCCCATGATCAGCTCAGATATGGGGCATCTACAGTAAATACCAAAAGCCCATCATCCTCAAATCGGCCTTGCCTGAATCATCCAGATCTCGAACAAACTGCAATCTAGTCACCTGGGGTGCTCTGATCCAGAGCACAAGGAAGTTCTCCTACAGGTCATTTCAACCATACCAGATGTCAGTACATATCATGAAGGATGTATAACATTAGTACAACACATTTTAAAATCAAACATTGTCTAGACCCATGTCATTTTGCTCAAAAAATTTAAAACATGTCAAAATTTTATACTAGGTGACACTATTTTTTGATTAAGTGTCATGCGACACTTTGTCTTATAGCAGTGTGATAGTTTCTGTTTGGGTGACACTTTGCATAGTGTCACGTGACATTTCATCCCATGTCATGCGACATTGGAGTCAATGCTCATGCGACACTATTTTGACCCATGAAGTGTCGCACGACATTCATCCTCAAAGGGTGCGACACTTCTAAAGTGTCACATGACTTTTCACCTAAACTAAAAATTTGAAATTTGAAAAACAATTAAAAATGTATTAAATGCTCATTAATGACTCAAAAAAAAGTGAAGTTTTTTTGAAAACTCACTGGGGCAGCATAGTGTGGAGGCCGGTTGTGCAATCGACCATGCTCAAACCGATACCTATGGATGGGAATCACTACTTGTTGGGCCATTTTCTCTCTCTCAGCTCTCAAAATTCTCAAATGGCTAAATGACAAATGATTTTGAAAATGACATTTTTTGCCCCTTATATAGCATTTTGACTTTTTGACCTAATTTTTAAATTACCTCAGAATTGGGCAAAAATTGCACCCCTAGCTAATTTCGACATCTTGGATCCATTTTTGGACTCAAAATTGAAATTTGAGTTAATCTTGATAGTCAAAATCATATTTCAAAATTTCACCCTCTTCTACGCAGTTGGTTGACCATTTCAAGCCTAATCATTCGATCTTTATTGGGGCATCTTCATTTTTTCACCCCCATCTCTTTCAAAACTCCTATTCTATCATTCATTATCACTCACTTCATTTCTTTAAAGGTTTGAATTTTTATCCTATATCTTTCCCAGTCAAACCTAGCCAACCTGGGGCATGTTTTCACTACTTGATGGTTATCCTATTGTCCTATTCCTCGACTATGATTTCTAGTGCCTTGATCAAGTTTATCAATTTACTATTCTCCTCTACCTTATTTCAATTTCAATTCTGAGGGGGTAGTACCTATTAGCTTTAATCTTTGATTCAACTTTATCATTCAGCTCAGCTTGATATTCTTATTTTTAGACTTGATTATCACCTAGCAACGATGGTGGTGATTTTTTCTTTCAATTTTTATCTCCTATTTTTAGACTTGATTATTGCCTAGCAGTGATGGTGATAGTTTTTTCTAAGACTTGATTTGCACCTAGCAACGATGGTGTTGGTCTTATCTTTTAGCTTTTGCTTATTTTTGTCCTGATGTGTTCCCAAAATGAACACACATCTGAGTTGTTTTGTGATCCCAAATCGATCTTTCAATTCTTATTTGACTGCATGTGTTCCCGAAATGATCATACATTAGTCAAAGAGGGGAAAATGTATGCACCTTAAAATGGTCACCTAGACTTTGGGCCCCCATTCAGCAATTTATCAAATCCCTGAATCAATATTTTCAAAAATCAACATTTTATCAATTATATCAATTTCCTTGATCAAGTCCTATTTTATCATATTTGATTATTCCTTGGGCTAACCATTTTATTCTAAGTCTTTATTTATTTAAAAAGAATATTTCCTCCCTTTTTAATAAATAAAAAGCCCCCACTTTTTCTCTTATCCTAAGTTGCACAAATAAAACATTATTTCTATTTTATAAAAAGGGAAAAAGCATTTTTTATCTCATATGGACACAAAAGTCAACTCTTATTTTCTCATTAGAGGATATTTGTGCACATGGATTGCTCCTCTTTGATGCTCCACCTACTTTTTCCTCTTAATCTCCATGATCCATTCCTTTTCATTTCTTATAAAAGGAGAGCTCTCTTCCTCATTTGCATATAGATATCCATTCATGTTTTATGCTAATGTTATGTTGCAGGTTTTTCTAAGTTATTTGGAGCTCTTTGAAGACATCCTTGCATCCAAGCTTTGAAGACATTGTTGTTGCATTTCATTTAGTTTACTTTCATAGCTGCATAATCATGACATTCTTAGTATAGATTTTCTTTATGCAATAGATTAGTCTCACATAGCTTAATTAGGAGGGATTGTAAGACTTGTACTTTCCTTTCATAGTCTAGTTTGCACTTTCCTTTCATAGATTAGATTTCCTTTCAAGCATTGCATTTTTATCATTTAGCTTAGCTTGCATCTTCATTCTTAGTTTACTTGCATTGCATTTCATTTGATTCTTGGGGATATTGGCATTCTTGCCCTTGTCTTCACTTGAATCTCTCATTGTGTGGTTGACTAGCAAGGTCATTAGCTTCATAGCTCTAGCTGAGAGCAATTTCACAATCTTGCAACTCTATCCATAGGGAGCTATGGATTGATTTTTGAGACCTCATTCTTGAGTGTTCTTGATTGTAAGGATTCATAGAAGTGCACTACTTTTGTGTGTACACATACAATGCTTCCAATTGAATTGGCTCAAGCATGTTTACAAAAAAACATAATCATATGTCGACAACCTACTTACAATAGGTGCATGGTCCTTACTGTGTGCTAAAATGTTGTCACACTTCTATGAATCCTTACATGCAAGAAAACTCAAGAATGAGCCCTCACAAATCGATCCATAGCTCTTTATGCATGGAGTTGCAAGATTTGTAAAATTGCTCTCAGCTAAAGCTATAAACTCATGACCTTGCTAGTCAACCATACAATGAGAGATTCCAAATGAATGCAATGCTATGAAAATTTATATGAGAATGCAAATTAATCTTATGAGAATGAAGATGCAATTAAGCTATGAAAATAGAAATGAAAGAGTTACAAACCCTCTAATTAAACTATGTGAGATTAATCTAAAACATGAAAGGAAATGATACCATGATGATGCAACTATGATGCAAGCTAGGATGTGATGTAGATGCAAGATGAATGCCAATGATGCTCCAAATCTTCAAAACTTGATGCAAGAATATCTCCAAAAGCTTCAATGACTTAGAAAACCTATAGCATAATAATTCAAGTATGTATGGTGTGTGCAAATGAGGAAGAGAGCCCTTCTTTTATAGGAAGTGAAAAACAATGGACCATGGAGATTAAGAGGCAAAAGACTTAATCAACGATGGAGAAAAAAAGAAGCTTGATCCTTGTGCACAAATATCCTCCAATAAGAAAATTAGAAGCATTTACTTTATGTTGAGCATTTAATTTATGTCCATGTGAGGCAAAAGTACTTTTCTTTTATTTTTTATTTTATTTTTCTTTATAAATAAGAATTAAATCAACAAGAATAAGAAGAAAAGTGGAAATTTTTTATTTAAATAAAAGGGGAGGAAATTCCTTTTAATTAAATAAAGGCTAAGGATAAAGTGATTTTATTATTTAATTAAAAGAGATTTTTAATTAATTAAAAGAGAGCATGTTCTCTTAATTAAATAAGATTTTTATTTTTATTTCTCTTTTAAATTAAATAAGGCTCAAACCTTAGGAAATATTGAATTGATTATGATTTGATCAAGGAAATTGATATAATTGAAAAATGTTGATTTTTGAAAATATTGATTCAGAGATTTGACAAATTGCAGAAATGGGGCCCAAAGTCTAGGCGACCATTTTAAGGTGCATACACTTACAATATAGTAATATAACTACAAATCAAAATGCCAACAATCGACTGCTTACTCTATTTTTCTCTGGCACACACTAGCTATGTAACTTCAACTATTTGTAACTTTGTCATACCTGCATATCTGATCATGTGCTCATAGACTAAGCATGAATAGACTCTAACGAACTTATCTTCTAAGGCACATACCATAACTCGGTTGTAGGCACATGCACTGATTCTTTGAGCTTCATGTACTCTGTACACTATTCAATCTTCAACACTTAGCCAATTTCTGATCTTCTCATCAAGTGCGCTGAATCCAAACTACTATATGACTTTGTTTCCATAATGAAAACACTATACTAAGTCATATACACTAGTTTAGTCAACTTTCTAACAATCTCCCCCTTTGTCATTGATGGCAACAAAGGAATATGGCAAAGTTGGTAACTGTCCCTTAATACAAAAAACTTCTATCTTATATCTCACTTATACATATCTATAGCCCATATTCTATACATACTCCCCCTTTGACATTAATGATAAAGGTGTTTCAAAACTGTATCTACAAATACTTACTATGAGAGAACATTTGGATATGCTATCTGCAAATTTTGGATCTCCTTCTTTTAAAATGTAATCAATGAATTAACAATTTGGAGATGGGTGCATAGAGCATATTGTAGCTTCTCCATCTTCTCCAAATATATGCTGGGACCATGATCATATGTCACCATGGTGTCGTCTAACTCCTTGATATTTTGATTTAGTATATCTAGTGAGGGCGCAAGAGCATTTCTTAGCTGAGTCTGCCTAGCCCTTATTTTTGACATGTCCTTTTCTGCCTTCTCAATCTTGTCAATTTGTCCTTGATATACATTATTACACATATTTACATAAGTGGATGGGTCTTTCACTGATTTCTTTACTTGCTCTATCATAGCTTCTGCCTCTTGAATTTTCTTGAAATGGGCATCAGTTAACTTGTCCTGATCCATACAATTAGCAATGGTTTTTCTTCCTTTTTCTACAAACTCTTTCAAGGTTTCTTGTCCAACTTTGAGTGAACTAAGGTCAAGTGAGAAGTTACTGACCAATTCACTTTACTTCTCTTTTGCAATTTGAGATATAGATTCTTCCAAGTTGGCAAAACTAGTCTTAAAGGTTGTGAGGATGTTGCTAACATCATCAACTATACTGACCGTAGACACTTTCTTGTCTGAAGGTACTAGGTTGTTCAATAAGTTCATTGACTCAAAAAATGGGGGATTCCTCATTACTTGTTTCTCCTTGGCTTTTTCCATAGCTAGGACACTGATCTTGATCAGGTCTTCTTCTCCCCAAGAATCCAAGCTAGTTGTGTCCGGTGTCAATCTTGACAACAATGATGCATAAGGCAATAGAGAGATAGGAGTGCTATCCATTACTTCCTATTTTACCTTAACTAGCATGTCAATAGATGGCTCATCTATTTACTCACTTTCTTTCACCTCTTCTTCCTCTTCTTCTTCTTCCTCCTCTTCTTCTTCCTTTCCTATTATGTCTTCTATTAGTACTTCCTCTTGCTGCTTGGGAGGAGTATTACCACATAGAGTCTCAGCCTCTTGTGTGCTTACAAATGCTTCTTCAAACTTGTCCAAATTAGTATATGAGGCTGCCATTGCAATCTCAACATTATCAATGAAAATTGTTTCTTCCCTGTGTGCTTTTGACATGGGCACAGACTTCTCTAATTTTGTGGATGTATCAACTTGTTACCACCTTTTCTTGCTCATCATTTATTGGCTTCTGTGGTTTTCTTTCTTTTGAGTTATGTGAAGTAAGTGACATGTGTTGCAAATTTAGTCTTCCCGTTGAACTAAAAATATTGAATTATTTTAGTTCAAAGTTCAAGGTTCAACTGTTGGACGTAAATTGAAACAAGCCTTGGGTGGTAGCCAGTCCATGCCTTTTATGATGCTTCATTTTTTTGTAAATGTACTAAGGGGCAGTGCTTCAATTTCAAGCATTTAGATTGAGTTCAAGTTTTTATTCCAAAGGATAATGACATATTGAACCTGAATTTTGAACCTTCTTAGTTCAAAATTCAAAGTTCAATGGCGCGATGATTCATGTTCACTCAGTTCAAAGTTCAAAGTTCAATGGCAGGATGATTCATGTTCACACAGTTCAAAAGTACAGGTTCATTTTCAAAAGTTGAAATTGTAGAGTTTGTGGCTCATAAGTTTGAATTCCAAAAGTGAGTGATATATTTTATATGGCGGGCATACAATCAAAAGCTTGGGTTAACAAAGTTCTACATAATAATCTGTAAACTGATGAATTGTAGTCACTTACAAAATGCAGCTTTAGTGACAGAGATCTTAAATGCAATCAATGTTTTCAAGCAATAAGATATGGGGTCCAAGAATTTTATGAAAGATATTTTTATGCTTCCTCTAAGGTCATCAATAACCATTTTTAGATAGTCTAAAGGAAGAATTACAAATTGTGAATGTGCAGCCATGCACTTACAACTTGTATCAAGTCAGATTTCATGATAGTTTTACATACCCAAACTTAGTAATTAATAAATTTTGGTTGGGATCTCATTTTTGAAATTTCTCTAGTCATAATTTAGATAACTAGGTTTCAGACCACATATCCAAAATTTAGCTCAATCCAACAATGGAATAAAAAGTTATGCCCCCCGCATAGAGACCCATTTTTTCTGCTAGAAATATTTTCGTTCGCCCAGCATTAAAATGTTTTAATTTTTGGTTTGACATATTCAAATGCCACTTTCCTAATTATCATTTAATATGTTAAGCTATATCTTTTAAAAATTTAAAATCAATAGTTTATAAAGATATCATGATCTAGAAAAAAGAAAAACTTTGGGAATGAATGGAAACTATTTTCAGAATCAGTTATGGGATAAAATTGAAAAGTTACGGGAAGTGAAAGAATAGGGTGAAAGTATCCAAGAAACAGTTATTGAAATGGTTGCAGGGCTGAAGATTATTTAGGGGAAGTTTTTGATGAAGCAGAGGTTCTTCTTTTCTAGGATTTAGTTGGCAACAGGGAGAGGGAGAACATTTTCTGAATTCTGTATTTATAACAAAGGATTGAAGGAGAATTTATATTTCATTTTTTTTTTTGTAAGCTGGTCTTTTTGTGCAAAGATATGATGATTAGTTGGTCATTATATTAAACATCTAAGAATAAAATAGATTTTGTATATCTAAATATGTAGGTTTTGGTGTATGATTTTCTAATTGAAATAAATTTGTGGGTGATTCCAGTCATTCTTAGATGTTGTTTTGCCTCTCTTTTCTAGAATTATAAATGTAGTACAAGATGTTAAATTCTCCTTTACTTATTTGTTTTAGGAAGATTAGATGAGAAATCTTTTGGTCATTCATTCATTTCTTTCTAAGCTTTTAGTTAATCACATTTTTCCCATGTTGATGGGTAAATGTTAGGCTGCTTTCATGTCTTCTGGTTAAAGACATATCCAGTTGTTTAATTCATTGTAAATCTTTCTAAGAGGGAGCTATACCTCTCAATTTAGAGGAAGATTATCAATTCAATGATAATCTATCCAATTGTTATTAGCATTTGTACTTTCATTTGGGCATTATGAGTTAGTTTATGTTGGTATTTTTGAAGTGCAAATCTGTTTACTAACACAACTGCATGCGCTAAATCCTGAGGACCTATAGATGGTACATTGATGGTCTCAAATTCATTTGAAACCTTTATGGGAACTTGTGCTATAGGCATAGTAGATGGAAACATGTTCCTGTTTATGAAGACCTTCTCAAATGCTTTCTATGTTTCTTTAGCCACCAATTCATCATTTTTGTCCATTATATGCAAGATCCTTGACTTGGTTCTAAGATGTGGCTTCACGAGTTCTAACAACAACTTTTTATCCTCTAGAGAACATACTGGTATGGTTTCATCTAAGGTCTTTTCCCTTATCCTTAGATCCTCTTCAATAGCTTGTCTCTTTAGGAATTATAGGATGTTCCATACATTATCTGGAATCATAGTCTTTAGTTCTAAGACTATTTTCTTGAACTTCAACATATGTTTGACAATCAATCCATGAATCTATGACTTGTCAATTTCACTATACTTCTCATAGAACTTCCCTACTTGATCTATCTTGCCTTCATCAATGATTCTTGTACTCAACACACTAAGACTAGGTTTGAAACTTGCTTTAGGAGGTGCTTGAGTAGTCTTTCTATTCCTTGTTACTCACGAGGATGGATGACTAATGCTAATCTCTTTATTCCTCTTAGGCATTGCCTTATACTTTGATGGAGCAGTAAGGTTAATGGTTTCTTTGGGTGCAAAAGGAGTAACATCAGTTTTACCCTTCTGATAATTTGATTTCTTAATTTTCTCCTTCTTCATCTTTGGATCATCAAATTCTATTTTTGTTGCTACTGCACTCTCTATTTCCAAAGAAATCTTCTCTTCCCTTGCTTTGTCTAAGTCTAGTTGTGATACACCATGGATTCTCAAGATCTCTGAGGTAACCTTGGCAATTTTTCTTTTTGTTGCCGCGTTGTTCAATACTGCATCCACTTCTCTTGTTTTCTCTTCATAAGTTCACCATCTAAGTTCATTGGGGTCCTTAGGTGTTGACAAAAAAACTTGAGCATAAGCTTCTAAGATTAGTTCTTCAACCTCATATCCAAGTGGATGAATCCACTTTGTCCTTGGTTCAACTACCTCCATGCATGTTGTGTCTATCTCAACCATAAAACAAATGCTGTCCTTTTATTTCTCAACAATACTCTTTGATATTTTGTACCTCATCTACATTTTAACCCTGAATGTCTTCAACTCCAATGTCATGTAGTCTTTCAATGTACTCTCAATACATGCCTTGAGAGTTATCTATGGCATTGTGGGGATGGATTTGTCTAGATACAAATCAGATACTTTTCCAACAATATGGAAGTACATATAGATAATTAAGGACCCAAACCTAAATATCTTGGTCTTGTCATGCTTGATGGCCTTAATGTTGTCTATTAGCTGTGTGCACAAGATGTCACAAAGATTAAACTCTCCATTCTATTTCACAAGTCTTATCGCTACAAGAATTGTGGCCATAGACACATTGTTCACCCTGTTGGTGTGCTAGAACCTGTATCCCAATATCATGGACATCAATTTGATGTCATCTTTCTCAATAGGCTCTATAGTCATTCTACGCCTATCACTTCTTGACTTGCAAGTTTTCTCAACAAGTTTTCTCACATCCTTACCCACTATAAGAACGACGCCTATCCTTGAGAGGCCTGTCATCTCATGAATTAGGTCACCTATAATCCTGATCGGTACTTCACCTATCCAAAATAGGTCATCATGAATCTTGCTAAGTAGAATCTTTATCCATTCAGACTCATAGAACTCATATGCAGTTGCATATTCAACTATAGGATGATTATTCCACTGTGCATACTCATCCATGAAGGTTTTTTTAGGGTTTAACATTGTTTCCATGTGTGCTCTTATTCTATCCAATCCTATTGGTTCCTTTTTGCAATAAATGTATGCCCTAATGTCTTCAACATGCATAACACCCATAGGCATGTAGGAGAATGCCCCTTCTAGGTCATCCAATGTGGATTTGAATGGGTGCCTCTTAAATACATATCTCTTCTTCTCTAAAACATCAAATACAATAAGAGTAGCCATCACTTACTTGAATATCACTTTCTTAATGGTTTCCAAGATCTTCTGAATCAGCACGATGAACTAGGGTTTTCACAACTGATCTAGTGCATAGCAAGTCACTTGATGAATTAATTTGCAATCCTTCACAATCAAATGCTAGGGCTCTTCTACTCTCCAATCACTCTAAATTTGAATGCAATGAGAGATTTACAAACTTCTGTGTACTTTAAAGTAGAAAATCTTCCATTAATGCTTGTCATGTAAACCAGGTTGTCACTGAAAATTTCTAACTTTCATTCTACAAACAATCATCTACATAGGTTCTATTAGTCTCCAAAAGCTTAAGTCCAAAGGCACATACACGTAGGGTGAGTATACCAGCCACGCAGGGGTTTAAAATTAAATTAGCTCCCCCTATGACCGTGAGGGCCATTCATCTAGATGTAGAGGGTGTGTCCACTGTGGATGCATCCAATACATTCTCATCAACCTTATCCTTCTTTTCTTCTAACCAAATCAAGCTCGCATCCTCTAAAGCTTTCACAAAATTGACTTCTCCTTCGGGATCCAATACTGGTTCTTTGAGCTTTTTAGGGCTTTCTTGACCTTGCATCCTTGATCTAAAAAACTTTGAGATGTGTCCAGCCTTGTTACATGAGTGAAAAATGATTGTAGGCCTTATATTCCTCGATGCATTGACATGGGTCACCATTTTACATTGTCTTGCGGAGTGACCATTATAGTTACATATCTGACATGTAAAATTCTGAGAGCTTCTTACATTTGGCTGGTTCTGATTTCTCTGATTATACTGAGTCTTGTTTTTCTGACTTGTCTTACAATTCATAGCTCTATGACCAAATTTATTGCATGAATAACAGTAACCATTAAAAGGTCTTACCTCTGTATAGTTCCTTGCTATATGTCCATGCTTGTTACATGCATAACATGTGTGGTCTACTGGCTTGCGCTCTTTCTTAGGTGGTTTGACATTATCTTTAGTTTGATCTTCAATCTTCTTAGTATCAGTAGAGTCTTTTTGTACTTTCATCCTTGCTCATGTTGTCAATATGATTTTATGCTTCATTGTATCCAATGCAGCTAGTATCTCCTTTTAGTCTTCTTGCATACAACTGAGATTCTATCAAATCAAAACTAGTGTGCAATTTATCAATGTGATTCTTTGCCTCTTTCAATTCAGATTCCAAGCTTTTCTTGTTGTTCCTTAGCTCCAACATTTCCATGTTTGCTTGCCTTAAATCTTCATTCAGTTGAAGGTTCTCTTTGATCTATTCATCATAGACATCTTGATTGTTGGTTAGCTTATCATCTAATTCTTAAATTTTTTCTTTTAGGGATGAATTTTTTTCACTGAGATTTTTTATCATAATCCCTAAATCACTGGTAGAGCATTCTTTCAAATCTTTTCTTAGCCTTTTGATGACTACTTGAGCATCATTGACTTTTTCTTTAAGTTCTTCAATTTCTTTTTCAAATCTGTCTAGGTCTTCAAGAGCAACTTCATGATTTCTTTTTAGATGTTTCATTTCTACTTTGTCCATGATCTCCTCAAGTGGTTAAACTTCTTTGTTGAGGACCAGAGCTCTAATACCAATTGTTAAGGAATGGTAACACTGAGAGGGGGGGGGGGTGAATCAATGTTCACTGTAATTTATCTTTTTTCTCAATCTTAAACTGAACTTGAATACTTAAATACTGAAATGAACATCCACACAAACATGAAACATGAAATCAACACATAAGACCAATATGGTTACGGGGAAACCCAAATAGGTAAAAACCCCGGTGGGAATTGACACCCACTAATATTTTGTACTAGTGTTTTATGATCTTTGTCAGAAGATCCTTAACCCTGGTAGGAGTTGCTTTATAATATGTTTAGTACAGTAGACCTTGTCAAGGGTCAGACCCTGTTAGGAGTCTTTTAAAATAAACCCTGTTAGGAGTGAGGATGCACTATCCTACAACTCACTACTCAAGTGATGAAGGTTACAACCTTCTGATCTCAAATACACACTATATCTATTGGATGAACTATCACTGTGACACTGCTTGTCTGACCAGTTCCTTTGATGTGTTGATGCTTTGATCTCTTGCAAAGATCTAATACATCTTATCAACTCTTCACACATGTCTGCTCTACTTTTCTCAACTATATATCAACTCCACTACTAATTACAATGGGTGCATCTCATATTTATATGTGTATACAAAACAAATAACTAGGTTGACCCTTTAACTAATTACATACAACACTTCCAATTGAATTGGCTCAAGTGTGTTTACAAAAAAACACAATTATATGTTAGCAACCTAATTACAATAGGCTCATGGCCTTTAGAACATAATAATATAATCGCAAATTAAAATGCCAATAGTTTCCTGCTTACTCTATTTTTCTCTGGCACACACTGGCTGTGTAACTTCAACTATTTGTAACTTTGTGATACCTGCATATCTAATCATGCACTCATAAACTAAGCATGAATAGACTCTAACCAAATTATCTTCTAGGGTGCATACCATAACTCGGTCATACGCATGCACATTGATGCTATGAGCTTCAAGTACTCTGTACACTGTCCAGTCTTCAACACTTAGCCAATTTCTGATCTTCTCATCAAGTGCACTGACTCCAAACTACTATATGAATTTTTTTCCATAATGACAACA
This sequence comes from Chamaecyparis obtusa, assembly GCA_027943335.1. Taxonomy (NCBI): domain Eukaryota; kingdom Viridiplantae; phylum Streptophyta; class Pinopsida; order Cupressales; family Cupressaceae; genus Chamaecyparis; species Chamaecyparis obtusa. The sequence goes on along the minus strand of BSBK01000293.1, from coordinate 1,368,693 downwards.
CTATACTAAGTCATGTACACTAGTGTAGTCAACTTGCCAACAACCTCTATATGGAAAAATCTTCATGACTGTAAACCAAACTAATTTTGTGCAAGAACCTTGTGAACCAACCATCATGCCCAAATAGCCACATCTCATTAGAGATTTCTGATTTTTCTTGGGCTCTTTGTATGAAACTTCCCAAACCATTTCCAACATCTAGCTGACAAAAATAATGCTCAGACATTCACACAGAAGAGGTAACATCATTCCCATGATCAACATTCAGGAAACCCCCATCTTTAAAAGAATTTTTAGTATTTAAAACACCCTCAAAACATGAATAAACTTCATGCAACATAGGATCAACATTAACTAGCATAACTTCATCATGTTTTGCTGCAACTAAATCTGAAAACTCTTTATCCAAGATCAATGCATCAAGTCTAGATTAATACTTGAATTTTTCATTGCCGAATCCTCTTGCTTTATGGTTGACAAAGATCTTTCAGTGATCTCCACCTCATAAAAAGAAGCACCATCTAAGTAGGCCAATGATCCCAAGGGCTGCAATACTTCAACAATCTCTTCATCAGCAAGTTCGAGATCTATCTCAAAATTTTCTCTTCCCACTAGATTTGCAGAATCTAGGAAGCTTCCAGCTAGACACAAAGTAGTCTCATTTTTCGCATAAGGAATTTCATGTAAAGAGACTTGGGAAGATGTGGTGTTATATTCAAAGTAAAAATATTCCATAATAGTTTGATTTGAAAAATGATATTCATCCTTATCCAGAGTAAAATGAAAGATCTCATATTTTGGTTGTACATGAAGCTAAAAGTTTTCATTTTTAAATATGCTAGAGAAAGAATAAACTTCAACACTTCCAAACTTAGGAAACATAATGAGATCATAAAAAAATTCTTCACTCACACCATTATTTCTTACCAATGCTTGATTTTTGTGAGGTTGCACTATTTCTTGTTGAATGGATAAGAACAATTTCTCTATGATCTCATCTTCACAAGAAGAAGTACTCTCCAAGGGGTTTGATAATTCTTGGGGATGTAATATTTTATTTAAATCAACATTGTCTTGCTCCCTATTTACTCTGACATCTTCCTTCCCAAATTTATTTTTAGAGTTACTTAGGGATCTTTCCTAAAGCATGATTCCATTTCACTTTCAGCACATGTCTCATCAAAAGGACATGAAATAGCCCCATCTTGAAAATTGAAAGATTCCAAAATAGGATTTCTACATTCTTTTATACAAAAATAAGTTTCAACCTTAGGTATGAAATTAAAATTTTCATATTTTGGTTGCATATAGATCTAAAATTATTTATCCTCTATGCTTGTTGGAGCAAGATGATTTTCTAAAGTTTCAAAACTAGAGCCTTGATATTCTGGAAGGAAAACAAAATCAAATAAATCCTCTTCATTCAAACTCACCAAACTTCCAATATCTTGATTGTTCTGATTCACCCATGCTTTCTCTTCATGAGGCTGAGATGTTTCTTGCTGAATTTCTTGGACATTCAAGACTGAATAATTACAAGAAATATATTTAGATGAAATTACTGGAGCTTCTTTTCATCAACCTCTAGTTCTTTCTCAAGCTTCCACACCCTTATTTTGTATTCTTGTAGATCCTCCAGCTTATGAAACCTGACACATAGACTTATCCACAATAGGGTAGATGTGTGGTCATCTTCAATGCTCAGGTTGGATTTTTATGGCATGAGATATACTCTCTTTGTAGTGCTCCCATACATCTTGCAACACTATATCATTCATTTGGATGATTTCAAAGATGGTAGGATTAGGTCTCATCTTCTTTGTGATCTTTCTATCTGGCATGGTCACTCAAAAACTTACCAATCTCTTGCACACAAAGATAATATAAAAATTGGGAAACCAAATCAAGCACTGATCTTTGTTTTTGAGTCCTCAGTAGAGTCACCAAAAATCTGTTGGCAAAATAGATTTGTCTTTCAAAAAGTGATGGAAAGAACTGACTCAAAATTCCCAAAATGAAGAGCAAATCTAACTAACAGTTGGAAAGGCTATCATGAGATTGATATCTTCTCTCTAAATTGAGAGGTACAACTCCCTCCAAGAAATATATTCAAGGAATCAAATAGTAATTATGTCTTTAACCTGAAGACACAAATGCTACTGGCATTCACTCATCACAATGAAATGAATGTGATAACAACTTGAAAGATTCAGAGAAAAACATACAAATGACCCACTGATCATCGATTTGATCTTTCCCAATCAAAAAGAAATCAATGGGAGATAAAATATTTCATTCACTGAAACACAAGTGCATAGAACCAATAGATTCATAATGGAACCATACACTTAACTCAACAATACAAGATGCTATTTAAAAATGTGATTGGAATAATCAACTAGTCAAAATCAACCAGAGAAAGCAATACTAAGACCAACGGATCTGGTGTAAAAATATCTCTTTGTTTTCAAATTTACCATAGAAACAATACACATATCATTTTAATGGTTGCATTCTCATTAAGCTATTCAAAAAATAAAAATAAATATTAACTCCCTCGATTTTCCCCATTACAATCAATATTCAGAAAATAATTCCTCTTTCCATGTATCCAACTAACCTCCACAAAAAAGAACCATGTTAAATTGAGTCTTTTACAATATATAGTGTCTCTAAATAATTGTTTGGTTAGTGTAACCGATTCTTTAAAATTATATCTTCCTTTTTTCAAGCCTTCAAAAGTCTTATAAAAACTATTTTAAACCTCTATAAATATCCATGTAATGTTTAGTTTATACAACCTAACACTATCATGATATTATTAGCCTCCTTGCATGTATGAGGTGTGATAAAACATCAAAAGTGGAAAATGCATGTATTTAACATGTGGAAATTCTGACCAGTTTGTATAGGGAATGAGCCTCATATTTATACCATTACCTGAGACCATTTAAATTGCTCCCCTATTTTTCTAAATCTATTCACTTATCTGTAGCTTCTTCGAAGAATTTATTGGTCACATGCATACCTTTAAGCTTTGAATAATTAGGCATTAATAAGCCATGAATTTCAATGACCTTCGATCTCCATAGAAACTGTCTTCTGCTAGTCTCCAATCGGCTTGGTGGGGTTTGTCAAGCACTTCTTTAAAGCCCAATGGTCTCTTTTGATATACTTTGACTTAGTTGACTATAACTTTTGAAGGTGATCATATTTTTCTGATCGCTCCATTGAGATCCTAGAAAACTTAGCTCTTAACAACATATCAAAAAATCAGTGAAATCCAATGGTTAAAATAAGAGTTATTTCCCCCGCATTGAGACTCTTTTTCTGTCTTCAAAAAATTTGTGGTTATAGGTTGTTGAAGAAATAATTTGAAAATATTAACATCTATTGTCCCGTATGAATGATTTCTAATGTATGTTGGGAATCCAGATGTTTTAGTAGAAGAGTCAGTCTCTCCATTTCTAAAATAGAATAATCCCCTTTGATTTGTTGATGCAAATCATCATGAACATGGATGAATATCCATTTCTAATAGACATTACTTTTTGATCGGTTAATCAAGCTTTCCTCTTCCTTTGTAAACTTTTAATTTTCTCTGGCTACGGAGAGTCAACACCATCAATATGATGATAGGATTCCATTAATTACAAATGATTTTCAATAATGATAGGAACCCCTTTGAAACTACATTTTAGATTTTTGAACTGATCCTCAGGACTATACCTTAGAATTTGGATCTACATTTTGAATTAGTGAATTGTTCTTGGAACTTTGAACTGTAAACCGTGAACATGCAAACCTATGTTTTGAACTTTGAACTATGAGCTTTGCAATTCAAGGTTTAGGTTTGACAATGCATATTGTAGGAAATATACATGACACAAGAGCATTGACACAACTTGAGTCAAATTTGAATTATGAATCTGAACTTGGATCTGCACTTCTGAACCAATGAATTTGAACTTTGAACTCTGAATTGGTGAACCTGTACTTCAAACTTGAACTTTGAACTCTGAATTGTGTGGTTCATGTTCAAGTTCAACAACTCCTTGCAACACTGCTTTTTTCAAAAAATAACAACTTTACAAAGGTATTGTTAGAAAAAACTGATATAAGATATGAGACAACTAAGAATATTTTTTCCTTTGGGATCAATTTTAAAATTTTAAAACTTGGGTGCCAAAGGAAAGCCAATAGGTTTGATGGAAATCTAGTGCTCACACACTCACTTAGTTAGATTAATGATCTTATATGTTTTTATAGATCCTAATCCTATATGTTTTTTTATATCCTAATCCTATTTGCATGTTGTGCCTATGTAAGTTTTTTTGAAAAAAAATGTGTTCTTTTTAAATGCATAAGTATTTTCGTGATGGATAGGAGAATTTAATATTTTTTTTTAATGTTAATATACACATGTGTGTATGTAAAATTTAATTAAAAGTATTTGTTATATTTTCATATTATTATAGCATTGAAAATAAATAATTAAGAATGTGCTCAAGATTGAACCCATTAGATTATTCACCAATATTTAATTCCAAACCATAAACAAAATGTGATTATGAAAATGTACTAAATTATTTTATTTTATTGTAATTTAAATAAAAAATCACCTTTTATTTATATTTTATAAATACATATATTTAAAATTTGATGTAAAGAAAAACATGTTTTTCTCATTTAAGAAATATGCTCTCACACCATTCTCATTTTTATTCTTTCACACTTTTTAAATTTTAAATATTCTCACACCATTTTCATGTTTTCCTCATTTAAAAAATATGCTCGCACACCATTCTCATTTTTATTCTTTCACACTTTCTAAATTTGAAATATTCTCTCACACCATTTCATTTAAACAAATAATATGTTCACTATTGGAAATATAGATGCAGTAATTGAGAGGGGGGGTGAATCAGTTAACCACAAAAATATTACCACTGATCCCTTAAATATCTTAACAAATTATTTATTGTGCCACTCGGTAAATATATAGAGAAATGCTGAAAACTTGATCCTTGAAGTGTTTAATAATTAAACTGTTCTTAAGCATTCATCACTGATTAACTTACATGAATAAAGAAAATAACATGAACACAAGAGACACCAGATTTACTGTGGAAACCCAATATGGGAAAAACCACCAATGTAACTAGTTACTATTTTTCACTCTTCTGAAGTGATGCCCGGTTAGAAGCCAACCCGGTAAAAGGTTACAAAACACACTGTTAGGTGTGACCTTGTTAGAGGATTTAATCACCCTGCTAGGAGTGGCCTTGTAAGAGGTCTTGAAACAATTCAATAGAACTATTACCTTGTTAGAGGATTTACAAAATGGTTGTTAAACCAACTCGGTTAAGAGATTTTGATATCACTGCTACAATTGTTAGAGAGTAACAATGAAATGACCTGCAACTAAATTGCTGAATATAGATCTCTATTCTATTTCACTAGATCCTTACTGATCAATTAAATCTTTGCTGCTCCTCAAGGATATCTGACCATCCTTCAAAATTCGCACACACCTTTCTTCAAAATGATTTCTGCATGCTGTATATCTTTTATTCACCACTTGACCTTCTATATATATATGCCATTTCATAATCAATTAGATTGTCAAGTCGGCACTAATAATTATTATAACAGTCAGCTGGGATAAACAAACTGTAATAACAAAATTCTTTGAAAGGGCCGACCTTGCTCGGTAAACATTAATCCTGAAAAGATTTCCTTCGGTGACCGAGAGAACTCGGTAACCACAGTGAATTCTGCAACATCCTTTGGAGACCGAGAGAGCTCGGTAACCACTAATTTTCCTTCGATAAGGAGGCTCGGTTAACACTATTACCCTGTCATGTTTCCTTTAGACACCCGAGAGAACTTGGTAGATACTAAAAACCGCCTAGCTAACTGACTGAGCTTGGTAGATACTGAGAACCGCTTAGCTGACCGACTGAACTCAGTAGATACTAAGAGTGACAATTGATATGACATTTGTGTGACATCAAAGACAACACATAGCTAATCCAACAATGTCCTTCAGAGAATTGTATCCAACAGTTCACATTTATTTATTGAGGAGAATGATTAAAAAAATGGAGGTTCAACCAAATTGATGGACATCCCTATTAACTATCATGCTACATGCCACTTATTCTTGAAATTTATATTTTTTCTTTTAAAATTTCTTTAGCTCTTTTCATTCCATCAAATCATGTTTTTGTTTTTGTTTTAATTTTACTTTTATATTTATCACCTACATGGTCATTGGTTAAATCTTCTATGAATTTCAAAATTTAAATTTATTCTTTGTTAATATTGTCAAAATGAACTATTATTTCATTTGGTTAAACTGGAAAAAAACTCTAGCAATAACTATTATTCAAATATATCTTGCTTCAACATTTTGCTTATATATCCAACATGAGCTAGAGAATTTATTCTAAATCCCCACCAAAGATGAATTAGGCTTAAATCTTTAGTAATTGTTTGCTTGAATTTAGGGAAAACTAATTACATTAAAATGTATACTTGATTCTTTAGGTAGTTATTTAGAGTTAAAGAAGCATGCTAGTGTCAATGCAGCTATCATAAACTTAAAACTAATACTTGATTCTTTAGGTAGTTATTTAGAGTTAAAAAAGCATGCTAGTGTCAACCATCATAAACTTAAAACTTATTAAGAAGAGTTGGAAAAAAAATTAAGTCCCTCCTTGCCAAGTTTAAGTTTTGATGGTTCTAAGTTATCTCCTTCACATTACTATATTTGTTCAAACATATAGGCCTATTTGGTTGTTGGAATTTGCCAATTCAGGAAATTTTAAATCCAGAAAATGGTTTTTGGAATATGGATGGAACCATTTGGTTCACCTGGAAGATGATAAAAAATGGCCATGGGAATAGAAAATGACAATACAAAGAGAAAATATAACCACATTTTGATCAAAGACAACCAGTAAAAGAAAATACGCAGAGATATTTAGCAAAATGGCCATGAAACCCAGTTGCCTAATTGGACTTTGAGATTCAAATATATCTGTAGAAATGCATTAGAGAAGAATTTTGGCAAATACCTACAAATCAATCAACTGGGAGTCCTTCGCATAATCGTAAAACAACTGGAAAAACCTACAAATATTTTAATTGGGAGACCTCCGCACAAGGGGAAAAGAAAAAAATAACACAATCCTATATGTGGACAAGAGAGGCAAAAGATCAACATACAATTTGTGGACCCATAATTTTTATAAAATTTAATTTTATCAAAAAGTGGAATTGGAATTGGTTTTCCAATTCCACCTTTTGAGGTGGAAGATTCATATGCACGTTTTGGTCCAAAATGAGAATTTGGAAAACCCTATTCCATTTTCATTTTTTGAAAATAAACTGTGAACTCATAAATTTTGATATTTGAATTTCCCAATTCTAGCTCAATTCTAGCAACCAAACGTGCCCATAAAGAATTAAATTATTGTGTCACTTGGTTAAATTAAAGGGAGTGGAATTTTATGTTAGAATTATGGAAAGGTGTGTATTGAGAGGGGAGGGGTGAATCAACACCCTTAAAATATTTCAAAGCAATCCTTGTAAATATCAACTTCAATAACCGACTGTGTAAATTGCATTCACCATACATTCAATAGTATAACTAAAATGTAAATGCATAAAAGTGCATCAATAAAACATTCATGAAACTTAAATACACATGACACATGCATTCTGGTATCATAGAAACCCTTGTTAGAAGGTAAAAACTACAGTGGCGATGGAACCCACAAAGCTTCACTTCTACAGAAATAAAGGTGTCGGTTAAGGCTTACAAAAATGATCACTTCTAGTGATCTTACCCTGTTAGGAGTAGGAAAAAGATTAGCTAGATCTACTTGGTTAAAGGATTTTAGCAACACAATATATGTGTGCACTTAGTTAAGAGATTTAACTAAGAACAGTTAAGTCCACTCTATTAGGAGATTTTGAATCTGTTTCAATTGTTAGAGAGTAACAGTGATATATGACCTAAATGAAATAGAACTCAAATTTTTGATATCAGATCCTTTAAATACAATAAAGATATAACCTTGTTGTAATGACTGTATCCTTCTAAACAGTTTGGTAGCCTTATAACTATTTTGATAAACTAAATACTTCTGTAGAAATCCTTCTGTCAAAACCTTGTCTAAACTTCAAATGTCCTTGAGTGCGGCTACTTCATGAAGATATTATATCAAAATGACATCCTTACAAATTTTATATCCAACTAATCTTGACCTAATTAGGGTTTTACATTATCTTAGAAACCTAAAATCAATGGTTCATATGATTAACCTAGATCATTATTACATAGGAATCATCTTTTATTAAATAATTACATTCACAATAAATATTCACCTCGATCTTGGTAAACCATTTTCTTACTCAGAAAAAATTTGTTCACCTTGAAATATGTGTCATTGTAAAATTTTATGTGAACTCTAGATTACTCGGTAAATGTTGTCTCTCGTTCTCGGTGTTCACTGGTGCTCGATAATCCTGTGTACTCGATAACTGTTACCCTTGGTGATCTCTCTGCTCGGTGACTACTATGCATTGATAACTGATTGAACTATCTTCCTGTGTTTACCAACTGTACAAATGAATACTAATGACAAAACTTAATCTATTTAGGAGTAACATTCCCCCCCTTTGGCACTAGTATCAAAAACTTATATGTATGCTGACTATAAAAGTTTGAATTCTCAAAAATTTACAAAAACCAAAAATGTGTAAACTCAACAACTCCCCCTATGAACATTCTCTCAGTTGCTCTTAGTATATACATATGTTTCCCCCTTTTTTGAAAATAATGACAAAGGAGTATACTTACAATTTGTCAAAAATCTTAGGATGGGTTTTCTTAAGATTATCCATAAGCTTCTCCCATTCTTCTTTTAGATTTTCTAGAGCCAACTGCTCTAAGCTCACTTGAGCATGCATATCAAAAAATTTCTTGGTGAAAAAAATATTAGGGGTGGCAACCAATTTCTTGTCCTGTCTCACACACTTTTACATCACTGCTAGATGTTATAGTAACTTGGCCTGTAGCTTGGTTACCTCTTCTCTGATTCGGTCCTCTTCCTTTCTCAACTCAAGTCTTAACCACTGTATGTATTTCTCTTTGGAATAATGCTCTTGAAATTCATGTTGCTTGGTTGTAATACGAGTAGCACTATCTTTGAGATCTGCATCTAATTTGATTATCTTTTCACTAACCTTGGTAGTGATGTGATCTTAAGAACTTTATCAATGATGCTTTATAATTCACTTACAACTTCTGAAAGATTTACATTGTTTACTGCCACTTCTTAGCTGATCTTTTCAGTCAACTTATACTGAACCTTTTGTTTGGATCTCTATTCAATTAGCTTCTTGATGTCTATAGTGGGGCCATTGATTGTTTTGGTGAGTTGTGAAAGTTTATCAATAATGGGGGTGGATTCATCAATAGTTACATCGGGAGAAACTTGCATTAGGATCTCCTTGACATCCTCCAACACATTTGTGTTTTTATTTTCTTGTCTCATCTTTTCTTGTGCTTCCTTTTGGGTGCATAGCTCTCCATATTTCATGAGAGCTTTAGGATCAAGTTTCCTCGAGTCACATGCTGAAATTTCAATTATTTTATCAATTGTAACCAGACCCTTACTTCCTCGCTTCCTCTTTTTCTTCTTCTCTTGCATACTTGATGATGGAGATGGTGCAATAGAAAGTTTATCCTTGTGCTTGACATCTACCTTAGGTGGTTCAGTGAATTTTATTTCATCCTTATTTTTCTTGATAACTAATTCTGCAATCTGCGGTGCAGTGGCTTATGACCTTGTGTCAGTGTACAAGTGTCTACCATTGACTATGTTTGTGGTTGTATATTTTATGTCATTTCAGTGATCTCTTTACCTATTTCCTCACCCTTATATTTGGTTGTATCTGTTACCTACTCGAGTGGAGTGTTATCATTTTGTGCTTCAGTAGCTATTTCAATAGCTTGTACCGGTATTGGTAGATTACCTGGTACCATTTATCGGGCTACCTCGGTTTCTTCTTCTTCACCAAGGTTATCATTAGCTTTGTGATCATTTATTCTTCTTTAGCCTCATCATAAGGGTCACCTTCTGTTATGTCTTCTATTATTATTTGTTCATCCCCTAGAGTAGTCAACATCTCTGGAATTCTTTTCATCACATTGTTAGCAACAGATATGAATTCTTCTTTATTGGTTTCTTCCTTGGGTTGGTCAATATCCGAGATGGGAATAGTCTCATCATCAACATTAATAGGTTCTCTTGCTTGTATCCTCGGTTGATGATCCTCGATATTGACTTGCTCGATTGGAATGAGTAGTTCAAATGTTCCTACTCTCATCATCTACCTCTTGCAATTTTCCCTATAGGATTTTGAATGCTCTAGCCTTCAAAAAGAATTTATTTACATGTTATTTTAATGCTACATCTATCTAATCAAAAAAATAGTCATATTTTACTAGAATGAGTGACCTTTCTCTCATCCTTTTCTCAGTTGTAAGTGCATAAGTCTGTCTATAAAAAGCTTTATCATATAGTTCTTTGGGTATGCTGTAAGCACATTCAACTGGAACTATTTTGAAGGTGATTATCATACTTATTACTACTTCTTCAAGCTTATCTTGCTCCTCGGTGCTCAGATGAGGATACCTTTTAAGTTTGGATGAACTCAGCTTTCCAATAGTTCTTATTTTTTCTGCTACCTCATTAATGGTTTGAGGTCTAGTATTCACCACAACTTAGAATTTATTTGTGTCCTCTTCTTCTGAATCTTTGTCATCCTTTTCTCTTATAAGTTTTCTTCTTCACTTTGGCTAAGGGAGCTCACTAGTGGCCTTTGATTTTGTTTTCTAATATGTATGAGTCAGTGTCAGCCTAGTTATCCTTGCAACACCTTTCTTCAAAGGTAGTGAACTGGTAGTTTCTGATCTAGTCCTAGTCTTGACCTATTTACCTTTACCTTTATCAGCCTTACGTGGCTCTTCTTGTTCATTTTCCTCCAACTCAGTGGCCTCTTCATCTATGTCTTCACCGATTGGTGTCTGATCCTTGGTTTCTTCTTCAACCAATTTCTCAACATCTTCATCTGTGACACCAAATGTTTTCTTAAGATTCTTAACCATTTTCTCCTTTTTCCTACCCATATTTTCAAAGAAAAGTCCCATCTTGATTCTAGACTTGGCTTCCTCAAAGGTTCCAAACCTTGTAGCCTTCTTGTCTTTGGGCTCGACAAGTAAAGCCTTTATAGCTTTTGTAGCTACATCAATGTCAATCTCATAGTCCATGGGCAGTAGCCAAGCTTTTCTTGGCTCTACAACTTTTATTAGGGTGGTGTCAGTGTCCACCAGAAAGAAGATATCATCTTTAAATTTCTCTACCAAGTGTATTGGTATCCTTGTTCTTTTCTCGATTCTCTCTTTAAACTATCCAAAATATTCTTCCATCACAGGTTCAAAATTCTTTCCTAAATTCTAAATAAACTTAGTAATTTGAATAATAATAGGTCGGTTGATATCCCATTCTACATTATCTACTGATGGAAAAAAGTTTTGCAAATAGAAGAATGTACATACCAATAACAAGCCAAATTTACAAGTATTGGATGTTGCTACCCTAATTTTCATCATGTTTTCTTCGAACTATCTCAGCATCAACTCAGCTAGGTCAAGTTGCAAACCCTTTTTCACAATCTTGTATGCAATGTCGACTGCTCCACATGAAAACTATTTGGTTTTCTCGATTGGAAAATTTGGTATGCAATGACATATGCACCAAATCTTATTTTAGGGTCACTGATGGTGTTTATTCTCAGGCCTCTATCATCCCATTCTATGCTGGTTAGCTTCTCAATCTGGATTCATGTCAGGTGCCTTAGGGCTTTAGCTTTATCCCTGTCAGTGCATGTATCACATCCTTTGTGATCTTCATTGGTTCATCTAGCCATAAATTTCCCTCATGTACATGGCTCAGTATGATGCACATCCTTTCTATTTTGAATTCCTTAGGAAAATATAGGGCATTGGTTAACCCTTTTACCTGTAAGTGTTTGTGATCATCTTTTAGCTTCCTGTTAGTGCAAAGATCTTAAAATGTGGATTGAATCTCAAAGTCATCGATTTCATTGATTTTACAGTGGATGTATGACCTAATATCCTTTACGAGTAGAACCCTAGGTGGTATTAGTGAAAACCTTGTCCTTGGGTTGAGATGTAATTTTTGAATGAAGTTTGAAAGGAGGCTCAGTGTAGGTCATGTTCTTTATCAAAGTAACTTTCTTTCTCTTATCTTCCTTAGTTTGCACAGTTCATGAGGATGAACCCATCATGTTTACTAGATTAGGGCTTTCAATAAACTAGATACAAAGAAATCGGTAAATTAGCAGGAAATAAGCTCATTTGTTCAAATCTCTTTGCTTCACACTTGATCATTGTGTAAACAAATGAGCTTATTTCCTGCTAATTTATAGACAAAAACCTTGATTGGTGCATTAAATGCTTTGTCAACTACCACTCAGTTGACCATCAAATAACTTGGTTAACATTATCGATACCACAACTTAGTGAGTATTATCAATACTCGATTGACTATGCAACTTGGTTGTCTCATATAGTTTCACTGGCTAGAATTTCTTACTCGGTCCAACTTAACTGATTAAACTTGTTTCAAGTTATCAACAATATAATACCCTAGTGCATCTTAATTCATGTTGATTTAGCATTCACATAATAGATATGAGGAACTGTTATAAGATATAACCTTTTGAAATTTAGTTCCATAGTGACTTGAATAGCTTAGGTGGAGGTGGTGAAATCACCTAATCCAATGGACGATGTGTCATCAACTATTGTGCTTGGTCCAGCATTGTCATTTGATGCTTTTCTCCACATTTGATTTCTTATCTTCATGATTTATTCAATTGTGTTTCCACTTTTACTAGTACTCAATCTCTACAATCTTTACTTAAGTGACCAACCTTATGACAATGCAAACATGCTATTCCATAATTTGACCAATTTGGAGATTTTCCTCTCCAATACTTTCTCATACAATTAGCTATAATATGTCCATCAGGGATTTTTTTAGTGGCAATTATTCGCCAATTGGCGAATATGTCCCAATTGGTGTATAGAAATTGGCAAATAAAAGCTCAGTATACTGGTTGATCGGTTTGCCCAGATTTTATAAAAGACACATTTAGTGATCAGATTGTTCACCAATATTTTTACGTAATTTCACTACGGTAGTCAGGTTCTTTGCCCATATTTCTATTATATTTTACTCTTATTCACCACAGATTAAATTGGGTGTATTTATCGAGGATCACCATTCGTCAAAGGCCCATTGTCCCAAGTGAAATTTTTATTTGCACTAGGACTCAATTCACCATGCATCATACATAATCATGTCCAAAATTCCTGCCCTATTCACCTAGTCAATTATTTGAACTTACGTGGGGTTCACCAAATATTAGTTGTTACCATAAGCAATTGTCGGCCCCTTCGCCAAAATGGACAATGGAGATTATAAGGCAAAATCTAATGGCTGATATGAAAATGGTTTACTTGTCTATTTAAGAGATATGAGTTTCATTATTGAAACATGCCAGAGAGAAGGATACTTCAAGAGATTTAGTAGTATGAAAATTCAGTTGATTCTGAGCTCACAATTGCGATCGGTAGCGAACTGGAATGAGTTCGTAGTATTGTATTCAAGTAAAATTTTATTGCAGCTTTAATTTTTTGGAGATGTCATAGTCAAAGTTAAATAGGAAGAGGATTATTGAATGTGGAGATGTCCAAGATAGGCCAATAAAATGCAAAAATATATCTTCATACTTTAGCGGGGGCAAACACAATAGTGTTGGTCAATTAAGGAAGGTACATCATCAGAGGAACTTGTACAATTTGAAGGTTCTCAACCTACACAAGAGTCTAATCAAAAAATTGGGGAGCCTAACAAATCTGGTGATGAAGTTGCAAAACTTGATATCTCTGATGAAGATGACCTTGAAGAAGAATTTCAAGTAAATAACTAGTACCAGGATGAATCGATTGACTTCGGTGATGATGATGGTTCAATTAACAATAACACTAAAGGGAGAGGAAAATCAAAAGAAAAAATTGACTGTCAATAGGAGATGTCAACGAGATTTAAATTTGATTGGGCCAAAAAGTATCCATTCATTGAACCCATGGACAATCCAATTGTAGGTGAGCTACTAGTAGAATGCAGATGTATGATTCGTAGTTGGAAGTATAAAAAGGAAAAGCAGTTGCAGCTTAAACTAGAAACCATAAAGAAATATGTTGGTAAGGTTTACGAAACCTCAACTATAGATGGAAAGGAAATAAAAGTGGTAAGATATAAAACAAAGGAGCAATGTCAACATAAAAGGAATGCTGAGGAATATTATTTTTTTCAGAAATTTAAGACGAAGCCTGGTGAAGTTCAAGGTTCTATTAAAGCTATTTTTGCAAAAGAAAGTGAAGTAGAAGAATGCGAAAAAGCTGTAATGTTTTCCATATTTTGAGCAGAGGGCATCCAATGATATACTATCTAGAAATGAGTGGTTCATTACACTTTTTGAAAGTTCCTAACTATCCTGTCACTCATTGGTCAATAAATAGTGGATGGGAATTGGCAATTTGTATTACCCAGGTTGAAATAGAGGATGTACAGAGAAAAATAAAAGAGTCAACCTTTATTTCATTGTCCTTAGATGAAGTTACAGTAATAGATAATACATCGTGGGTATGCATGCATGTTTATAGTGTACAAAATAATGTCCACCAACCACATCTACTAACTATTGCAAAATTGAGGGACAATGCGACATTAGAAACTTTATTTCAATTAGTAAAGAGCCATTTAATTGAATATGGAGCTATGGATGAATTGACAATAGCAAAGAAGTTGATCTGTGTTGGAGTAGATGGAGCTTTAGTAATGCAAGGTCAAAGGAATGGTCTTTGCACAAAGATGTAGGCTTCTTGTTCACCATATGTTGTTGGCATTTACTGTATGGCCCACAGGATGAATCTTTCTTTTAGAGTTGTGAAGAAGTTTCCTTTAGTAAACAAGGTTGAAGATTTAGTAAGAGAGTTGTACTCATATTTTTTTTGAAGTCCCAAATGTTTTAGGGAATTTCAACACTTTGCTGATGGAATTACCAATGGAAACAATCTTCTTAAAGATGTTGATACCAAATGGATCTCTTTGGATGGACTAGTCCATCAAGTTTTTTCTGTATCTCAATCTTTGATTGGACTGATGTACAAAAATTAGGACAATGCAAAAAATCAGAGATGTGGTGACCTGCTTAAGAGGTTAAGCAATATAGAGACCTTTTTGACTTTAGCATCTCTTCTTCCCATGCTAGAAGAAATGAGGTTCATTACAAAAAAAGCCCAGCAAAGAGCCATGTATATTGTAGAATATGCTTACTTGCGTAAAATGTCATGCCAAGCCCTTGATAGTCTCTATCAAAATGACCTAAATTTATCCAATGAAAGATTTAATCACTAGTGGAAACTAACAGATTTGGAAAATCCTGATAATCATTTAAATTTTGTTGAAAATGGGGATTAATGTGCTTGTGTAAGGGGATTTCAGATACCAATGTACTACAGTGCCCCAAAGAAGTGAGCTACAAGAGTTACAAGGGAAAAGTTTACCAAGATTTTTGAGTCTATAATAGGTAACACAAGGGACATAGCCTTTAAAGTTTCCTTTGAAATAAGATCCTGATTCCCATGTGAACAACTGCTTGAGGCCATGACAATTGTGTTTCCTCAATATTGGTCTTTAAACTCTAAGGAAGATTATCGTAATAGGCTGTTGACTTTGATAAAGGAATTTTGCAAATCTGTAGAATTCAATGGACTGACTATCAATGGAATTTTAGATGCGGGTCTTCTTAGACAGAAATTAGGCACTTTTTCAAAGACTATGAAGCATCAATATCAATTAATGCATAACCCACATGAAGAGGGCTCGACAACAAAGCTTTGGACAAAACTAAAATAGAGCACAATCTTGTGTGAAGAAATATTAGAGTTCTTCAAGCTTGCTGATCTATGTCAAACCATGATATTGGGTTCAATGGAGGATGAGAGAGTTTTCAGTGCTTTGGGATTCCTAAAATCAAAGCTAAGAAACAAACTAGACAAGAATTTAGAAACATGCTTGAGGGTCTACACATCTAGGTATGATGTCAATACTTTTCCTTATCAAAAAGCAATGAAAAGATGGAAGAAAAGATGCAAAAGAAGAGGGTTGGGAAACACCATTAACCAATCTCTGACAGTGACTCCGAGTGGGTCAAGTACAAGTGGTGATGGGATTCATGGAAGCGGAGGTCAGAGTGAAGAAGACACAAATGAAAATAAAGAGAACAATGAAGGAACTAGAATACCAGAATTGGATGATGACAACGATGAATTGGCAAATTTAGGAAATTTTTGCTAAATTAGCAGTAGCAATCAATAGGTATTTTTTGAACTTATTAACTACTATATCCTATCATTCAATGTTCATTTTAGGAAAGAAAGAATGTATTATGTTTCATCATTAAAATTTGAGAACAAAGAGTATTATTACTGTAGAGTGTAGTTTGTATTGCATCATCAATGATCATTCATATTTGAATTTGAAATTCCTGAATGAATTTTTGTATTCCAATAGCATATAAAAGAGTAAATCAACTAAGAATAACTGAATAAAATAGAGTAACTCAACATACATTGAATTGGAAAACATGAAAATTAGATAGAGCACAATTTGTTTTGTATTCATTTGCAATATATTACAATTTACAATAGTTCAAAATTCAGAGCAATCTTTGTAGGCAAGTCCAAACATCCTCTGATCGCAAAACAATTTGGTTCATAGTATAGTCACACTCCTGCAGATTCGTTAGCCATTCATATTTGGAAGTGTGACTTGACAATTAGATAGAGCATAATTTTTTTTGTATTCATTTACAATATATTACAATTTATAGTTCAAAATTCAGAGCAATCTTTGTAGGCCAATCCAAACATCCTCTGATGGCATAACAATTTGGTTCATAGTATAGTCACACTCCTGCAACTTCGTTAGCAATTCATATTTGGAAGTGTAACTTGACAACATTGTTTCTTCTAAAACTCCATTCAAAGTTCTCACTGATTTGATGAAATCCATGAATGTATCAGGATATATGTCTATAGGAAGAAAGCATAAATTAGTATTTATTTTGTCCTGCAACCTTATTTTTTAATTTTATCTTCCAATGAAGTTATGTGCATCAAATCCCTTAGGCAAACCAAGATTGTCCATATTCATTTTCCTTTGTTCCATCTTTATGATCTTCTACTTAGCTTTGTGATCCAATTTATGTGCTTCCTGTAGCTTCTCACATTGTCAAATGATACTTGATACCTTTACTGAGGCATCAAGGCGGTTTCTAATTCCGTTGTTTGATAGATAACTATCACTCTTACTATAGAGTTGTTGCATAATATCTTTTGCTTTCTTTTCTTTCTTGACAACATCCATGTTCTTTTCAATGTTCTTATGGAGCTTCAAATAACATACTCTCATAATTTGAAGCATTTCAAACCACTCATACAAGCTATTAGACATCACCAATATTTGGCCCCAAATGTGTTCTTTTGCAATCTTCACTAAATTATTACTAGTATTTGTTAAAGTTTGAATTGTATTATTGGCCTTCTTTAGTTCTTCTACCATTTTTTCACAATTATTTTTCTCTTCCACTTCTTTGTGTTCCCAATGATTGGCTTGATCCACCTAAGAGTCCAATTGCTTTTACAATTCCCAGTTGGAGGCAACATTACTCTCCATGGTTTTAAATAACTTTTCTAAATTGACTCTTTCTTCCTCTAGTTTTTTACTAATTTCTTCCAATTTTCCCCTCAGTGCCTTCAACTCTTCCTGCTCCTATTCCTTCACTACTGCCTCCACATGTTCCTACTCTGTATCTGTTGATGTAGAGGTCAATTTTTTAATCTTTTTCTATAATTCTTTCAAATTGTTCTTTGAAGCTTTCCTCTTTGCTTTTTCATTGCCAATGTCTACCCATAACTTTTCTATATTTTTCTTGAGCTTGATTTTTTGTCTTTCTAGCTTTAGCAGTGCACTATAGACCACTTGGTTTGTAGACTTTGACACATTGATTTTGTCCACATTTTTAACTTTGGAAAAATCTATTTGGAGAGTGCTAACTTGAAATTCAAACGGACCTATCTAACTCTCTCATGGGTTTCCATCTTTATTTGGTGGAATAACAACCATGAACTCCACCATGTCTCTTTTTTGGTCATATGTTGGTAAAACCCTATTGGATGTAGGTTGTTCCTCTATAGCTACATTAAGCGCACCAGTCTGCAATGTCTTCTTTATTTCCTTATTCTTAGTTCTTGTTTCTACAAATTTATTATAGAAATCTTTGAAACAAAAATCTAGTGTTGCAGAAGGATTTGAATGTTTGAAAGGTGAACCAGAGGCAAAGCTTGCAATGCCTATTGTTCTAACTAATGCTCTTTGAGGATTTAAAATTATAGAGGTTTTTGCTGAACTTGAAACTGCAAATAGTTCTTTAGGATCGAATGTCATTGTTGTCATTGTTCTAGTAGTGGAAAAATTTTGCTTCTTGACACTATCTTCTTCTATGGGATTTTGTGTAGATTCTAGTGGCCTCTTTAGAGAAGGAATTTGTTGTATAAGTTGCCCAGTCCCACTAGCACTAGTGCAACTACCAGACCTAGTAGTAGTACTAGTAGATTCAAACACAAGGCCTAAACCATGATCATAAGTAGTTTTTCTATCTCAATTGTATTCCAGATGCCTTCTCTTGTGGGACCCAAACCACCACCTTTATAACCCATTTTTTCCACAATAATTTTCCCTTTGTTATATAATTTTTTTTCGGTCCTTGCTGGTTCCACTTTGACTTCCAGTCCCTAGCATAAATGCAATTGGTAGATTATCATCATGATCCTCAGTCTCTAGATTATCATCCTCACTATCGTATGCCATGTTAGGATGCTCCAAATTCCACAATTTGCTAAACTCTATATCCTCGTCTATTTCATCTAGATCTTCACTGGTCTTTGGTTCACCAAGATCCTTTCTCATACTCCAAAAATCATTCATTTTCATTCTAGTCCATTTTCAATCTAGTCCATTTTCTATCCTTACAAGCTTTTGCTATTCTCTTTGGTATTTTTATGTTTAATGGATGAGAAACTTTTTCATAGAAATTGTAGGACATCCTAGGTTGTACAATGCCCTAGTTTATTGTTGTTGATGAACTACAATTGATTTGAATAAATTGTATGACTTGAAGATCTATGATTTGAGATCACTGAGTTGCTAATTAGATATGTAAGATGATTAAATCAGTAATATGTTGTCATTGATGTCAACTAGTTTTGACAATACTTATCTTGTAAGTTACCATACCCAAACATCTATAGTGAAGTGGAGTGAAAAGATGAAGAAATGAGATATCTACATTGAGGAAGATGGAGATGACCTATAAGGATAAGAAATACATTGGGTAACTTTTGGATGAGTCTATGACCTTATGTTATTGACTTGATTATGTTGCATTCATCTATGATGAAGGATAGAGAAAAATGCACAAAGTAGTGTGGTTGGTTAATGAAGCATTCCAATATACACCGAGCAATGTAGTGTATACCGATGATCATAGTACAAACTGAGCTTGTGTTCACTGACACATTTCTTTGTTAACCGTGTAGAAGAAAATAACTAAATGATCATTTTAGCCGACAAGGATTGATGAGCTGGAAAGCACCTCGATATCAGTGATGGAGATAATGTTTGTTATGAAGATCAATGACTAACATAATTCAAAGAAAATCTAAGGGATTGAAATAAAATGTGTTACTGACACATCAGCCGAGGAAGATTTAAGTGAAAAAATTAACGGAGTATAAGAGGCAAAATCTAATGGTTGGAATTAAAATGGTTTACTTGTCTATTTAAGAGACTAGGGTTTCATGATGAAACATATGCCAGAAGAAGGAGACTACAGAGATATCACATGAACAAGCTTCATGCATGCCTGATCAGACTGGTTAAGGAGAACCGAATTGTAGAGATTACCGAGCATCAAAAAGCTATTACCAAGCGATAGTAAGTTACTGAATATTGATTGAAATAGAATTGATATATTGATCAGAGGATTTGAATGAGCTTAACATAGATCTGATAATCTACAATTGAAGTTGTGTTGTAATCAGATCACCTACTATTACATTTTAACCATTGTAAATAGATAAATCTCTTAACAAAGTGGACTAGAAAGTCTTGTAATGTCATTCATAGAGTGTACATTTATTATCCTGTCAACCCAATAGTGAATTCTGGTTGGATGATAATGGTTGGTCTAAAATCCTCTAACAAGGTCACACATCACAGTGTGTTTGTAACCTTTAACAAGGTTGGGTCTTCACCGACCTCACTTCAGAAGAGTGAACAATTTTGGGTTGCTGGTCCCAAGTGGTTTTTCCCTTTACAGGGTTTCCACGTTAAATATCTTGTGTTATATGTTGATTGTGATGATTGTTTGTTATCATACTTTACATATTGCATATAGATTTTGATCGGTAATTACTATATGTTATCAACTGGTAATCAGTAAAAGAACATACATAATACTATTTTATGTTACCGAACTATAGAAGTTTAATTAATTTGTTTTGGATTTACATTTTGTATTTGGGACTGTGGATAACTGATTCACCCCCTCTCAGTTATTCTAACAATTGGTATCAAAGCTTTGGTTGCTTAGAATAAAGTTTTAAGGAATTCAACACAAAGGTCACAAAATGTATAAGAGGGAAGTGCCAAAGCTCAACAAGGATAACTTCACAATATGGCAAAGCCAAATGAAGCTGCATGTATTTGGAATTGGGAATTCTTCCCTCACACTAATGGAGAATGGCTACCTTGCACTGCCCACTAGTCCCTTGACCCTTGATCAACTAATAGATAGGCATGAACATAATGTTACTATGATGGAGATTGTTGCTACCCTGACAGATGCCGAATTTGAAGATATCAAGGACTGTACTACTGCTAAGCAGATGTGGGATAAACTTGCTCAAATTTATAGTGGTGATGATAATGTCAAAAGAACCAGAGCTAAAAGTTTAAGGGGAAGATTTGATGACATGAAGATGAAAGAAAATGAAAAAACATAGTGCAGTATACAAATAGAATAAAAGAAGTTGTTAATGCTATAAGAGGATCTAATGGTGTTATTGAAGAAGACACAGTGGTAAGAAAAATTTTTAGAACCTTATTACCAATTTATGCAATCAGAATATTTGCAATCCATGAAATGAGATCTACACCTGGTAATACTCTCACACTTGACAATCTAATTGGTAAACTAACTACATTTGAGCTTAATAACTATGATAATAGTGTTGTACCAACTGTTGAGTTTTCTTTCATGAGTTCTCTGAAGATTGGGTAGTAGACATGATGACAATGATAGCAATACTGATAATGAGCTTGATGAACTTGAAGCTCTTATGGCCAAAAGATTACCTAAAGGTAAAGGAAGATATAGAGGTAAATTACCTTTAGCATGTTTTAACTATAAGGAAGTTGGTCATATTGCTGCTAGATGTCCAAACAAGAAGGAAGATGACATAAACAAAGACTGATCTAGTGAAGGAAGCTATGGGAGAAGAGGAAACATAATTTATCGACACTACAACAAAGACAACCGAGACAATATTGAGAAAGGTAAAAAGGTATGTTACATTGCTGAAGATACTGACACTGATTCAGATGATGATGTATAAGTTGTATTTGTTGCTATGAAGGATGATTCAGAAGAAGAAGAAAGGTATGTAGAAACAACACTGATTTCTAAAGTAAATAAAAATGATACATGGATCATAGATAGTGGCTATATGATGAAAGCCAAGTACAACCTATTTAATGCCATATTTTAATCCATTTCATGCACTTTCATACTCACTACTCTATTCTATTTCCATTCCATTCTTACCATTTTTACATTGCATATAGTTTAATATAATTAAGTAGTATATAATATTGTTTTGGGATTAAAATATGGAAACTACATTAATTGATTTCTTTTACTAATATTTATAATTGCAGCATGTTCACTAATGGGTGCAGATGTTCCTGTCACCTATTTCATACTTTCTTCCTGTCGCCTGACAGAGAAGACTATAACTTCTTGTAGCCCTTTCACCAATCTAAAGCTCCATCAACTTGTGAATATCTCATACATAAGGAAGATCAGCAAGGAATGATGAGCTAATGAATGGATCAACCGATTAGTATCCTATCCAATGAATGGAGGAGCAGGAAGTTTGGAGCTCACCGATCCACATGTTGTTTTCCATACCCGAGATTAGACACATTTAATGAAAACCCATCGAATGCCATTTACTCTAATTATTCTGAATGTGTGAGGAAGTTGAGTGCTAGCAAACATATATGATGTCTCACGTGGACCAAATTCCATTGTGCAGTAACCATTTCAAACCATGAATCAGCAACCACAGATAATATAGTTTTGTTGGAACGATCAAAACAATTTCCTATTCTTGGCATTATTTGTATGGTGATGGAGGACTTCATATGTGGCAGCAACCTTGGCTCATAACTAACCATTATCATTGCTAAGTAAGGAGCTGAACCTACCATCGCTCAAAAATGGTGGATGAAGACAATATTGTTCTGAACCGATACAACAAAGTTATCTATTCTTTGTAAGTCGCATATTTTTGTTATAGATTGTTCTATGTAATAGCCATTCTTTAGATGGCATGAATAACAGAGTTGTTAATAAGTGGTTAATCCTGCTACATCTATATAAGCAGCAAGAGACAGAAGGAGGATATAGATATATAGAACATTTTCTGCAGATTAGAATATAGTTCTCGGCAGAAAGAAGACCGTGTAACACAAATTTGAACATCAGTATTGTGAAGTAAATGAGAATATTTGGTTTTGCATGATCATAGTGTAGAAACAGCATTTTCTCTATCCACCGTGCAAGCCAGGAGCAAGGGCCCACTCCATGGTGAAACACGGTGATGTATTTCATTAGTGTGTGTTTTTAGATTTTCACTTCTAGTCTATCTGGTGTATTCAACATTCATGTTTCTGTTTGATTTCTAGATTAGTTAATTTAGATCTTTAGGTAAGTTTATTCAGAGTTGGTATTTATATTTGTATAAATATTAATGTGACTATTATCTATTTTATAAATTGTTTCTTTTATTATTTTTATAGATTAATGGCTATCTTTGTTGCTGTTGTTCCTATCGCTAGGAAGTGATAGTTCCTGTCGCTGGGATTTACTTGGCTTTTCATAGATTCAATTTCATGTGTTGTAGATGCACTCATAAACCCTCATTTCACAACTATCATCCCTTGATAGCATATTGCTCGGATGCCTTTCGCAAGCTTACGCTCTCGGATTGACACGTATAGACCAGCCGAACTTCATCATAAAATTGTTAATTCTTTTGTTATTATTTGCCCCAGTGTTGGCCTATCACTATACACATCACATGACTGGTGATGAAGGAAAATTTGATCATCTTGAGCAATATAATGGACAATCTATAAAAATGGGTAATGATACACCCTGTATGGTTAGAGGAAAAGGATCCCTGATGATAAATGATAGAATAAAATGTGAAAATGCTTATTGGGTAGAAGACCTAAACTATAATTTGCTAAGTGTGGCACAGCTGAACAATTCAGGTCACCAAGTTGCTTTTGAGAGTAGGAAAGTAAAAATATTTGATGATGGAGGAAGACTTGTTGGAACTGGAGCACAATCGAAAGATAATTTGTTTTATCTTGATAATGGTGAGTCTTCTTGATTAATGATGAAAAATGAAGATGCTTGGTTGTGGCATAAAAGGTTATGTCATGTGAATTTTGATAACATGATTAAGATTAGTAAAAAGAAAAAGATTAGAGGTCTACCTAACTTATCAAAGCTTGATCATGTTATGTGTCATGAATGTAAGAAAGGTAAAATGACAAAATCTAGTTTCAAAAGCAAAGATTATTCAACAAAGAATATACTTGAGTTGGTTCATACCGACCTATGTGGCCCTATGAGAATTTAGAGCTATTATGGAGATAGATATTTCATTCTTTTTGTTGATGATTACACTAGATTGATGACAATCATGTTCTTTAAAGAAAAATCAGAGGCATTTAAGATGTTCAAATAGTATAAGGAAAAAGTTGAGAAAGAGACTGGTAAAGAATTAAAGTGTTTGAGATCTGACAGAGGTGGTGAATTTATTTCTGATGAATTTACTAACTTTTGTAATGAGCATGGTATTAAAAGACATGTCTCTGCACTGAGGACACCTCAAAAGAATGGAATTGCTGAAAGAAGGAATAGGTCAATTATTGACTACACAAGGACATTGATGCTAGAAAAGAATGTTTCTCAGACATACTGGAGAGAAGTAGTTAGCATAGCTATTTATGTTCTGAACTGAGTACAACTGAAGAAGGACACTAATAAGACACCCTATGAGTTATGGTTTGGCCACAAACCCACTGTAAGTTATTTCAGGATTTTTGGAAGTAAATGCTTTATTCTGAAAGATGAAAGAAATGGGAAATTTGACTCAAAAGGTGATGAAAGGATATTTCTGGGATATTCCACTAAAAGTAAATCATACAAGTGTCTTAACAAAGTAACAAATAAAATCATTGAAAGTGCTAATGTTTGGGTTGATGAGTTTGACGATAAGAATGTAGAGGAAAGCACAAAGGAACTAGAAGACTATGATAGATTCACTTACATTGAACAACCAGAGTTCCTACCAACATCACAACCTGTGACAACCGGTCAGTAGGAAAACAATACCAATGGATAGGAAAGAGAAACCGATGAGCGGGAAGGACCTACCGAGTAAGCAAATGAACTTTCATAGGATACACAAGAAGGAAAAGATCACATACTGGCAAGATTTGTCTAAAGACATCATCCTGAGACACAAATCATTAGAGATAGACAAGCTGGCATGCAAATAAGAAGTAAAGAGAGACAAGGTACATGTCTAGTTTGTGAATATGAACTTAAGAATGTAAAAGCTGCATTAGAAAATGATGAATGGGTTAATGCAATAAAAGAGGAAATAGAACAGATAGAGAAGAAAAAAACCTAGAGTTTAGTACCCAGACCTAAGGAAAAGAATGTTATCAGTACTAAGTGGATATTCAGAAACAAGTTTAATGAGAATGGAGAGGTAACAAGGAACAAAGCTAGATTAGTATGCAAGGGATATGCACAAGAGGAAGGAATAGATTATGGTGAGACTTTTGCACCTGTTGCTAGATTAGAAGGAGTCAGAATGTTACTTGCATACGTTGCACACAAAAAGTTCAAAGTTTACCAAATGGATGTTAAATCTACCTTTCTAAATGGGATACTTGAAGAGGAAGTCTACATAGAACAACCTGAAGGGTTCATTGATCCAGACAACAAAGATATGGTATGTAGATTACATAAATATTTGTATGGTTTAAATAAAGCACCGAGAGCCTGGTATGAGAGGCTGCATAACTATTTGCTGAGTATTGGATTTGTTAGAACTAGTGAGAACAATAATTTGTATATGAAAGGAAATTTTGATCATACTATCTTGATTGCTAAGATATTTTTGGATGACATAATATTTGGAGGATAATATCACATATGTAAGTCATTTGCTGATGAAATGAGAAGTGAATTTGAAATATCTATGTTTGGGGAGATTAAGTTCTTTCTAGGCTTACAAGTGATTCAATAGAATGATGGTATATTCATCACACAATCTAAATACATAAAGGAGGTATTGAAGACATTTGGCATGGAAGATGCTAAACCCATAGGAACACCGATGGCTACTGGATGTAAACTAACTAAAGAAGATGGAACTACCAAGGTAAACTAGACACTATACTAATCCATGATTGGTAAGTTAATGTATGTAGTTCATAGTAGACTAGATATAGCACATGTTGTTGGGATAGTTGCTAGATTTTTTGCAAATCCTAGAGGGTCACACATGATTTCTACAAAGAGAATCTTAAGGTACTTGAAGAAAGTTGAAGATTATGGATTATGGTATCCTAAGGATGGCAAGTTTGGTGAAAGACTTGTTACATGGACAAGTAAAAAATAGTCTTGCATTTCTCAGTCTACAACCGAAGTAGAGTATGTTGTTGTTGCTACAAACTGTTTAAATATTGCTTATATGAAGCAAGTGTTGGAAGGTATGAATGAGGTAATCACTGAGCCGGTGATTATATATTGTGACAACACTAGTACAATTAATATTTTAAAGAATCCAATGATGCACTCTAAAACAAAGCACATATCTATTAAGTATCACTACTTAAGAGAAAAAGTATAGGAGAAGCAAGTAAAGCTAGAATTTGTTACATAAAAAGAACAACTTGCTGACATATTTACAAAGCCTCTACCGAAGGATACATATGAATACTTGAGGACTAGACTTGGGGTCCATCCCATGTCTACCGGTCACTAAGGTGATCTGGAGGTTGCATCAGCCTAGTCTTATCAAAAGATCATACATGTTGATGCAACAGAGTTCACACTTTGGATTTTTGTCTAAGGTTGTGAAAGGTTGAAGTACTAGAACAGATTTGCACATCAGTATACAAAGATACAACGCATGCACTAAACAACAAAGAGTTAAATGGCTACTATAGAGATGTATGTTTCTATTTCTCTTTGGCATTGTTGTCAAAGGGAGAGAAGTCTCAATATGAAATAGTGAAACAGAATGAAAGGGAGAGAAATATGAATAATAAGGAAGAGCATTAAAGATCAGTTACTGAGAACAGAAGATCTGTGAGCTAACAAGATCATATCTGTAGAAGATAGTCTGCACTTGCAAATGATTTTATGTAACGTAGTGATTAAATATATTAAGCTAGGGAGAGCATTTGTTCACAGAGTTGTAGAATACATGTTTGGTATGTGTATGACATATTTCATATTGCTTGTGTTGCCATCAATACCAAAGGGAGAGATTGATGAACTACAACTGATTTGAATAAACTGTATGACTTGAAGATTTGTGATTTGAGATCACTGAGTTGCTAATTAGATATGTAAGATGATTAAATCAGTAATATGTTGTCATTGATGTCAACTAGTTTTGACAATACTTATCTTGTAAGTTACCATACCCAAACATCCATAGTGAAGTGGAATGAAAAGATGAAGAACTAAGATATCTACATTGAGGAATATGGAGATGACAGATAAGGATAAGAAATACATTGGGTAACTTTTGGATGAGTTTATGACCTTATGTTATTGACTTGATTATCTTGCATTCATCTATGATGAAGGATAGAGAAAAATACAAAAAGCAATGTGGTCGGTTAATGAAGCGTTCCAGTATACATCGAACAGTGTAGTGTATACCGATGATCATAGTACAAATCAAGCTTGTGTTCACCGATGCATTTCTTTGTTAACCAAGTAGAAGAAAAGAACTAAATGATCAGTTTAGCTGACAAGGATTGATGAGCTAGAAATCACCTCGATATCATTGATGGAGATAATGTTTATTATGAAGATCAACGACTAACATAATTTGAAGAAGATCTAAGGGATTGAAATAAAATGTGTTATTGACACATCAGTCGAGGAAGGTTTAAGTGACAAAATCAATGGAGTATAAGTGACAAAATATGATGGTTGGAATTAAAACATTTTCAATTTTTTTTTCCAAAAACATTTTCATATATTTTTTTAACATACGTGATTATAATTTATATCATTGCAAAAACCCTAGCAAGCTACTACCACCAGAGGGAGACATAGTAGAGGGACTAGACACTAGCTAGACTTAGGGAATATCTAGCTGAGGCTCCCTTCCTTCTGTGTGGAAGTCTAAAGAGAGGATAACCTCAGAGAATTCTTCTAGCCACTGATAGTCCTCGATAGGCTCCAATACGTGCCACTTTCAGAGGAAATCTCTCCTAATCTGTGCCCACTTCTGATGACATGTGAGCTGTTCAACATCAAGGTTCAGTAGAAATGGTTTCTTGGGAACATCTACTCTTGGTTGTAGAATCTTAGGCAAATCATTTGCCCAAGGAATTCCAGACCTAATTTCTAAAAATATGACAACATGCACATCATCGCCGAGGTACTCTTCTTTGAAAACTTTCCTTAGAAGCATGATAATATCCACCTTTTCCCCCCCAAGTCCAACAAAGATGCCAAGAACTGAGATGAAATATTAGTCTTAACTCTATACCGATTTTCACTCTCTAGAAATTCACGTCCGAGCACCATCCTTATAGCCTCCTTGGTGAAGGCTCCCAATTTCATAGCAACAGACACTAGGATTGGGTCTATGACCAGGCCCAAAAAGGCCTTTTGATCCTCAAAGGTAGTGCATCTTAGACGAATTGGAGTGTCCATTGAAAATCAAACTGATATTAGTATTCAAATTTTTGAGAAAAATCAAAAGAACCTAGCACTCAAAGACTATTTTCACAAATATGCTTTCACAATCATAAATTAACGAGTGTAGATCAATCTATTTATAAGTCCTAATTAAAATTATTTCTCTGCCCTAAAGATCTAATTAATTCATAAGATAAATGGTAACCATCCTTCAAAAATCTCCAAATATTTCATATTTAATGCAAAAGTGGGTGAAATTGGAAACAACACTTACGATAAGACATTTGCTATCTTAGGAATAATGAAGGCTGAAAGGATCGCACCATGTGGGTGCCCACTCCATAGAAACAATAAGAAAAGTACATTAGCTATGAAAAGGTGACATGAAATGAAGCTTTACCATTGATGTCAGATCAGCGAATGGTCAGAAAACAATGTCCTTAGATGACATGATGTTTTCATTCAAGCCTTCACTTTAAGGCATTATTCTATCAAGTATCGAGGTAATGATCTCACACATATCTATCGACTGTCAATGAAAATGAAAGGTGTCATCTAAGATCAAGAAACCATTAATTCACTTTACTTTAATTGATGTCATGAATCATCTACTCATCGCCATTAATTCATATTTCTATCTAATATTACCAAAGATTGCCAAAATGAGGTCACAGACTCATAGTGTCACACATCTATTTGATTACAACATATCAATGACCAAAGGTGAATTTTGGGCCTATTGTTGGTCTTCATAATCTTTACAGTAAATTCTTGGCGGAATCATGACACGTGATATGATTGATCATGGGCTTATTGGTATGATCAATCATACCACGTGTCATGATTCCGCCGAGAGTTTTCCGTAAATATTATTAAGAGAAAAAATAGGTCTGAAATTCACCTTTGGTCATTGATATGTTGTAATTCCAATGGATGTGTCAGTCTATAATGTTATAGTGATGGGACCCGATGCAACTTCAACATCAAATCACAACCATTGAATTAAGAGAGATGAATGGTGAAAGGTGCATTTTGGATGGAATGTGGTGAGATAACTCTTTTATTGAAAACTCTCTCCGAAATCATCACATGTGTCATTCTTCAATCACCATACCAACTGTAAATATTTGAAAACCATTCGCCATGACAAATAAATTAATTCAAATATTTGGAAAATAGTTTCACCATATTTTTATAGAAATGGTATCTGTTATTAAAAGATTCGTCACCAAATATCCATATTTTGAAACATAATTCGCCATCAATATTAATAATTTTCCTATAAAAAAATTGTAGTCCCTGATGTCCATACTTACCACATGTTGTGCAATTTAGCCAAGTGTTGTAATCCCAAGTTTACGCATTACCTTGCCTTCTCATTTGATATGTCTTGTTTTGTCCTCTTGATTTACAAACTCGTTTGTCTTGCATTCTTGTGATATGTGTCCATGCATGTTGCTTGATGCCCATACTTACCACAATTTTAACAATGACCATTAAATTTAGGAGTGGATTTAGGAATACATTTTTCTTTGCTTTTGCAAATATTTGATGTATGGCATGGTTTTCTACAATGATAGCATGAGAGTTTCTTTGACCTTGGATTTACATAGGCATTCTTCCATTTAGTTTGTTTTGATGACTCTCTATGCTTGGTATAGCCTAAACCAGTAGTGTTGTCAAGTCCTCTTTGACTACTTAGAAACTAATCCATCCTTTTTGTACTTTCTTTAGTTTTATTAATCATCTCATTATGTTGTTGTTGAATCTTTACTTCATTCTTTAATCTTTCATTTTCTTCTCTTAATTCACCAATGTCTTCCAATCTTCTAGTAAGTTCACTATTTACTCGGTTGACTTCTTGACTCATGACAACCATCTGATTGGAGATTTCAAAATGATGCTCGATAAGTCTCATTATCTCATATTCCTTTTCTTCCATCTTTTAAGTCATTTATCTTCTATCATCAATAGCCAAATTCCTTTCTTGTTCTTCATGCCTTGCATTGTTCATGACATCAATCATTCTAACCATTTATATCTCCTGACCGATCTGCAGTGCTTTCACTTGTTCAATAAGATGTTGATTTTTTTCAGATAGATCTAATATGGTTCCTTCAAATGCATCTAGATCTAGATCCAAATCCTTCAAATAGATCATCTATCTCTTCTTCATGATAATCAGTCTCATTATACCAAAGTGCCATATCCTTCCTCTTGTCCAGTAAATCTCTCAATATTTCTTTTTCTTCATTAAATTTTTCAATGTAGATCTACAACTGCAATCTTTTATTCTCAATAGTCTTGTCAAGCTTATACCTTTCCATCCTTAAGATATTTTCTCTTTAGTGATTAAACTTCCTTAACAAGAGAACTAGATTTGATACAAATTTTTGGAATTATGGAAAGGTGTGTACTGAGAGGAGAGGGGTGAATCAGTACCCTTAAAATTTTTCAAAGTAATCCTTGTAAATATCAACTTCAATAACTGACTATGTAAATTGCATTCACCATACATTGAATAGTATATCTGAAATGTAAATGCATGAAAGTAAATCAATAAAGCATTCATGAAAATTCAATACACAGGACACATGTATTTTGGTATCGTAGAAACCCTTGTTAGAAGGTAAAAACTGTGGTGGGGAAGGAACCCACAAAGGTTCACTTCTACATAAATAAAGGTGTCGGTTAAGGCTTACACAAATTATCACTTATGGTGATATTACCCTATTAAGAGTAACAAAAAGATCATCTAGATCTACCTAGTTAAAGGATTTTAGCAACACAATACATGTGTGCACTCGGTTAAGAGATTTAACTAAGAACGGTTAAGTCCACTCTGTTAGGAGATTTTGAATTTGCTACAATTGTTAGAGAGTAATAGTGATATATGACTTGAATGAAATACAACTCAAATTACTGATATCAGATCCTTTAAATGCAATAAAGATATCACCTTGTTGTGATGAGTGTATCCTTTTGAAGATAAACTAAATACTTCTATAGAAATCCTTCTATCAAAACCCTTTCTAAACTTCAAATGTCCTTGAGTGCAACTATTTCATGAAGATATTATATCAAAATGACATCCTTACAAATTTCATATCAAACTGATCTTGACCTAATTACGGTTTTAGATTACATTAGAAACCTAAGATCAACTATTCATATGATTAACCTAGATCATTATTACATAGGAATTATCATTCATTAAATGATTACATCCACAATAAATATTCACCTCAATCTTGGTAAACCATTTTCTTACTTGGCAAAAACTTGTTCACCTTTAACTATGTGCCATTCCAAACTTTTATGTGAACTCTGGATTACTCGGTAAATGTTTTCACTTGGTCTTGGTGTTCACTGGTACTTAGTAATTCTGTGTACTCAGTAACTATTACACTCGGTAATCTCTCTACTCGGTGACTACTATGTATTGATAAATGACTTAACTATCTTCCTGTATTTATTGACTGTATAATTGAATACTAATGACAACACTTAATCCATTTAGGAGTAACATTTTATCCATCTTTCAAATTCATCCTTAGAAAGTAATCTTTCAAATGCCACTATAATAAGGAAACTAATTCTTAGAAAGAAAAAGAATGAGAAGATTGATGCATAAAACCATTCCCACCAAGTGTAAAGGAAAATATAATATATTGTACACCCTAAGTGATAAACCTTTTAAAAAGGACATGCACTTTCCAACAAAAATAAGTTATAAACAAGGCTCTTGAAAAAAGAGAAGATCCTAATGTAAAACAAACACATTTATGCAAGAAATGACATCATACCATATGAGAAAAAAAATAACAAAGGGGGATTGAATGATTCTCAAAATAAAATAATATTCAATCCCTGAATGGAAGATCATTTTATGATATGCATGCCCTTTGAGGCATGAAATATATTGTTGAGAAAAGGTGAATGTACCTTGCATGAAACAAATAATCTGATGCCAAAAAGGATGTATCACCATAAAACAATAAAAATATATAAAGAGACAAGGAAGAGAGAGATGGAAGGATGCTAAATTATGCAAACTTAGTGGATAAATCAATTATACAAGATATACACTTCCAAACAAGGAAGAGATTGTAAAGAAGGGTATTAATCCTAGTAGAGAGAAAGATCCTAAACAAACAATTCTATATATGAAAGGGCCTTATAGTATAGAATATGTGACCAACAAAGAGATAATGGGTCCTTTGAAAGGAGAAATAGGTGAAATAGAGAGAGCTTTGCCCCCAAACGAGGAAACAAGGAAAACAACTTATTATGATGCTCATACTACACATTATTTAAAGCAAAGAGCTCCCAATGATGTAAACTAAAAAAATTACATAATTGAGAAAAACATAATAGGAAAAAGAGATGCTAATGTATGTCTTTGATATTAAGAAAAAATATAAGTTTAATTGTTAAACAAAGAAAAGATCTATTTACCAAATATTGAACAAATTGTCTAAATTAAATACAATAAGAAAGAGAGTGTGTATTGCTATTATGAACAAGACATATAAATTCACTGTTAACAAGTATTTGATTCTTTGGAAAAAAATTATAAGGAAAAAAATTAGGATCATATTTAATTCTCCAAAAGATTCTTTTAGCTAAAGCCAAATGATCTTCAAAAGGAGGTGTCAAAATAAATGGTGTTGGTAAAAGAATGTCAAAAGAAGGCTTAAGCTAGGATGACAAAAGATTTGAAGAAGGAAAAGTGGTAGCTTGAGGTATAAAACCTAGACCACAACTAGTAATTTATGTAGGATGATCTATAGGAACCTTAATACCTTATTCATTAATGCCAACACATAATCTATTGTAAACTTGTTGAGTAGTAATGTCATATCCCACATTGTAATCAAACTTTATGTAGAAGGTGAAGGAGATTCATCTTGAGATTTACATAAATGTGTAGTATAAATAAGAATAGGAGGAGAAATAGTCTCTTTAGGGAGATTCCTATCACTATTCTTATCTTCTTTAGGTAGTAGTGAAGAAGAAGGCTTATCAAGATCTTCTTGTATATTTAATATTCTTGGAGAGGAATCATCAAGAAAATAATCAACATCAGGATTATGAATAATGCTTTGATAGAAATAATATAATTTAAGATCATCCAAAGAATTGCATAAACTAGATTACCTAATACTATTAATTAAGGTTAGTTGAGGAGGTAAAGATCTAGGTCTCACTAAAATGTGATCATTAGGAGATAATCTCTATCATTGTGATCAATAGTAACCATAGGAGTAGGATTAGGAAGTTTTATACTAAGGTTATCTTTAGGTTCATCAACATATTCCATGTATTTTGTAAAAAAAAGAATGATAAAACCACATCAAATATTTATAAAAGTCTTGAAATATGTCTTATAAGGAAGAAAGATATTTGAAAGTCTCATAATGCCATAGAAATAACACCATGAAGGAATACACATATCATGATATGCAATAAAGTATGATTCACTGCATGTGATCAATAAAGAGAAGGAGAAATATAAGAACATAGGTTATCACACACCAATCTAAATTACAAAAATCCATAAATGCTAATGAAATTTAGCAAATACACAAAGATCTAAAACCAAAATTAGAATGGAAATGTTACGAGTCAAGCTCAACAAAATGTATAATGTGAAAAGAGAAGCAATGCAAAGAGGTAGATCACTTCTCCTTTTCAAAGTTGCACATTTGGAAGGAAGATGTCCCAATAGGCTAGGATGGTCACAAGGGTTAAATGGGTCAATGATCCTTCACTAAATATGTAAAATTAAAATTTAAAATGATAATAAGATAATAAATATAGATTAGGAAAGACCTATATGCACTTAGAATCAAAATAGGAGAGATACTTCTTCAGATTTGAATAACAGACAAATAAAATCTTGAAATCACTTGTAGCTTTTGACTATAGATCCCAAAGCTATAACCTATCTTCTGGTCAAATTTTAGTTGGATGCAGGAGATATAGGACATATGAAACATTATATACCTATGTATAGGCCGGGATTTGAGATGTTTTGTACCTGAATTTTCTACCTAAAATTGGCAAGGATGCTCTAACAACTCTTGACCTATTTGAAAATGTTTTGGTAGTAATGTAACCTATCCTAGAAAAAAAGGGAAGAAGGTTGGATAAAGGGGTTTTACTTATTCAAACCCCTATTAAAGAATTAACCTTGAAATTAAATGAAATAAAGGAAAGCATGCTATCATTTAGTAGAGCCTAGATCTAAGAAATGAAGTATACCATACCTTGGCAACACAAATGCTTTTTTGAATGTGACCAAGTATGATGATGCAATAGATTTTACTTAACAAAAAAACCAAAAAGGGAATCATGAAAGACAAAACCTCATGGATTGGATGTTTTAATTTGCTACAATGTTTGATTGAAGGAGAAATAAGAAAACTTGGATTGAAGAAGACTTGGTTTTGGAATCTCCTTCCTTGATAGAAAACTCATTTTCTTGGCCTCCTATGGGATAAAGAAGCTATATCTATGGAGAGAAATACCTTGAATGCTTGAGAAGAAGTCTAGATCTTGAATACTTGAACTTGGTTGCTTGATAGCTCTTGAACTTTATTTTCTTCCTTGCACAAGTAATAGCTTGATTATGGATGTTTGATCATGATAATGGATTGAAAATTATGATGGATACCAAAATGAGGAGAGATATGGTGTTTATATGCCTCTCGCAATATTTTGGGGATTAAAACTCAAGTAGGCTGAACAAATGATCTAATTTCCCACTAAAATCCTAAAATAGG
Source organism: Chamaecyparis obtusa (assembly GCA_027943335.1). Classification (NCBI taxonomy): domain Eukaryota; kingdom Viridiplantae; phylum Streptophyta; class Pinopsida; order Cupressales; family Cupressaceae; genus Chamaecyparis; species Chamaecyparis obtusa. The sequence continues at coordinate 1,333,351 of BSBK01000293.1, read as the reverse complement.
GCTCTCGACAAAAAATGGACCAAAATAGGTGGGTACATAATGTTTGAAATGTTTTGTACCTAGGAAAATAAAAAAATTGGGACTGGGTGCCAATATGATAGGGTAGATGCATGATAATCAAGTACAACTATTTCTAAGGTCGAGGTAGAACTCAAAGGCCACAATAGTGATATAGGGCCTATGTAATGAAATAAATTTTGGGTTTGGACGAAAAATAGAAGAGCACACTTAGAAATAAGTGCTAACCTTGATTTCAAACAATATTGAGATGAAAGAGGACCCATATTTTAATTTAGGTGTCCATTTGAGGTCCTTCCATAGAAAACACACTAAGGTGGGTACAAAATAGTCCTTAAATTGTACAATAATTAGGTGCTTAAAATTTAGGATGTTACAACCCCTTATAATATCTCAAATCTCAAAGCTCAAAGGAAGTCGAAGAAATTTATTATTTCCCACTTAACTATTGATATGGGCCCTTAATTTGAATTTTGGGGCAAACCCTAAGGAATAGTTGCACTAGCCAACCTATTCCCTCCAAAATATATTAAAATTTGGTTCAAGGGTTTGTAATGTGAGGAAGATTTCAAAATGAAAAGCAAAGGAGGGCCAGATGAAGCATAATGAGCATGAAAACTTGAGAACACTACAATGGGGCTTAATTTACCATCTAATTATAGATTCTTATAATTTAGGACAATATATTTAGCCCCCACTTTAATGAGAGTATGATATTACGTCATGCTCATAGTAAAGTAGATCAAAGAATTGGAAAAAAATTCTAAGGTTGAGGAGACACCAAGCCTCCAAGTGAGTTAGGTCCTCATTAAATCCATAACCATGCAAAAATGAAACAACTCTTGAAAAGGAGAGAGAAGAGAGATATGATCAACTAGCCTAGTAAGGTTTTTACTTACTACGAGCCCTGCAAAGAGAGATAAAGTGTTGAATATCAAAATAATTTATGGGGAGGGGGGGGGGTTGAATTAATTGTCTATAAAATTTTAAACCTTGATACAACTTTAATTAATTACATCGAATATACTTCAAACCTTAATTACATAAAGATGAAAATATGAAAGCACAACATTTACCAAACACATGAAACACCATATTTAAGTGAAAAACCTTATTAATGGAAAAACATTGAGAGAATTATCCTTAAATATGTAGACACTTGTTAGGGTGACATCGATTAAGGTGATTTTTACAAGGAAAGGCTCACTGTTGAAGGGATCACTACCTTAAGAAAGAAGGTTCACTTTCTAGAAGAAAAAGGATAAAAGAGAGTAGATCCATGATGCACAATAGAAACTCAACTAATTGATCTGTAGATACCTTTGTATCACTACTTTCAGTAACTAGAACATGATTATCTACATTATCCTCAAACACTCTTCACAATATCTCAAACATGTAGGGAGACAAATCCTCTTTCATACATTGTCTTTGCCTAGGTACACACTTGCACATAAATCAAACAAGTGTACATGAATACTACACACTCCTATACCATAATTATTTAACCTTTGTTTATACCAATATTTATTTTCAAAGTCTCCCACTATTGGCTAGGAAAGTAGAAAAATACAATTTGAATTAGGTCAGCACTAAACATTCTCATAGTTGTGAGGAATGAGAAGTGGACTACAACATGTCATAGATGGGATGAAAAATATCACCAACACATTACATTCTAGATTACATACATCAAGACAAATAATTGAAGTGTAAGTACTTGAGGTCGACCAAACCTAAAGTAGAAACACCATCAAACTTTGAAATCAAGTCTCCAAAGCCAAAAATATCACTCCATTTGAAATAAATGAAGCTAAGGACATTAATAACTCATTTCCAAAAGTATGCCATCATAAAATATCATGAAGAGAAATGTAAAGCATGCAATTTATGTAGAGATCACTATGTTGAAATTATGGAAAGATAAGTACTGAGAGGGGAGGGGTGAATAAGTACCTTCAAAACCTTTCAAGACTAAAAACTTTGTAGGTGTAGATAGCATTAATTGACTGGATCCATTGTATGAAACATACATTCAAATATAACTAAAAATGTAATTTGCATGTAATATAATCAATAACCCATACATGAAACTTCATACACATAACACACATATTTTGGTATTGTAGAAATCCTTGCAAGAAGGTAAAAAATGTAGTGGGGATGACACCCACAAATCTTCACTACTATAGTAACAAAGTATGCTGGTTAAGGCTAGAAAATGTGATCACTTATGGTGATCTTACCCTGTTAGGAGTAACAATCAGATCAACTAGATCTACCTTGTTAGAGTATTTTAACTCCTTTTTTCTCAAATCCTTTTTTCATAATATTCATTAGGCTCCAAATCATTAGCTATCAAAGCGGGCTACTCAAAATAGTTCTCCAGTAGTGTTCTTTTATGTCTTTGTCAAATTCACAACATGGCCACTTCAGATTCCTTCAGAATTTAAAGGTTCCAATAGTGGCTCTAGTTAGGGATGTGTTGTGACCGAATCACCACACCACCCATCTACGATGGGATCCCTATCCTTCCTTTTCCCTCTTGGCCCCTGTTCTGTCTTAGTAGTCTCTAAGTTGCATATCTCTGTCCCCTTTTGATCTGGGTGAGAAATAGAATGTAGGTTTGATTCTAAGACTTCATCCTAAAGGGGCTTTCAAAACCTGAGATGATTCAATGAAGAAGTTTGTTGCAAGAATCCATAGTGCACTCCAGGGTGCGACTAGTGTATTTTGGAGAGAATTACAGATTTTTCCTGAGAGAGAGGGACTCACGGGATAGCCAAGACACAATGATCACATTTGGCAATGAATGAAGGAAACAAGACATTGTTTGGAGAAAAACATCCCTGCTGGAGTCCAAGAATGGAGGAAGCCCCCTTTTCTATCTAAGGCTGACACACGAAGATGGAGATGAAGGGTTTCCTACTAAACAAATGTGTTAGGATCACCCAATGTGTGCAACACTATACATATGAATGCAGGTTTTGGGGGTTTCAAAGAAGCCATTATTTCAGATCATGTTTGGGTGATGAATGTTGTTCCTGCTTAAAGATCAAAACCGAAGCATTGAAGGAATGTCAGAGAGAGGAGAGTCTGCACGTGAGGATGAAGTGCGCTCAGAGTGCAAAACCGAAGCACTAAAGGAATCATCCAAGATGAAGAATCCCTGACCCATGGCAATGTGCACTCACAGCGCAAAAGTGGAGCGGTCACAGAATCCTCCAAAAGAAATAATCCTTAGCCCCATCCAAAATGCGCTAGCGGCGCAAAATGATGGCTGTCGTGTAGTCTCAATAAAGAAAAAATTCCCAACTCATGGTGATGTGCGCTCCGAGCGCAAACGAAAGCTATGAAGGATTGCAGTGAAGAACAAAATCCATGACTCCATACAATGTGCACCCAGAGGGCAAAACTAATGTAGTCTCAGAGAGTGAAGAAAATGGAAAATCCTTGACTCTAGGTCAAAGATTGCTCAAAACATAAATTTTACGAAGTTGTGGATTCTAGATTGTCAAAATTTTGAGAATTGTGAAAAATCTGAAAAAATATCTTGAAAATCTCAAAGCATGAGTTTTTTAAATTTGGGGAAAAAGCGAGAAAAAATAGATTTTGGGATTCAAAATTTTAATTTTAATTGAATATTGATTTTTTATTAATATTTAATTAAAACAAAATAAATCGATAAAAGCAATAAAAAAATGAAAACTCTTGAAAATGGAAATTGCTTTAAATATTTTTTGATTTTATATTTTAAAATTTGAAATTAATTGAATATTGATTTTATTGATATTTAATTAATTAACTTCAAGAAAATCAAAAAATTAAAAAAATTGCTTTTAGATTTAAAATCTTGAATTAATTAAATATTGGTTTAATATTTAATTAATATTTTAAATCGGTAAAAAGCAACTAAAAAGGGGAAACTTCTCCATGAAGACAAAAGCTCCTAAATTGGCAGATTCTAAAAAGCGGGAGAAAAACAATGACAAATGGCAGGGAATCTCTTTGAAAACTAGGAATCTGCTAAGTTTAGTGTCTCATTTTAAAGCAACTTTCCAGGTTCCCAGGTTTATAAAAGAGACCCTCTCCCAATTCATTTCTCACAAGCAAACTTTGAAGAGCAAGCTAAGCAGAGAGAGAGAAGGAAGCGTGAATTTTCTTGGAAAGTGTGGAAGTTATTTTTAAGAAAAAGGGGATTTCTTTTCAGTAAGTGGGAAGGATTGTGAAATTTCACGGAGAAAGAAAATTCCTATTCCAGAGGAAAATGCAAAACATCCAATTTTTTCTAAAATCTCCCTTTTATGGAGAAATTATTTTAGTTTATGTTTTCCTGGATACTCTTATCTCTATTTCTTTTCTATTTTGCAGGAGAAAGAGATGATAGAACCTAGAGGAACAAACATGACCAGGAGGTAGCTAATAAAGAGTGAGCAAAGTAGATTCTATCCAAAGTCTAGGATCATGTCAAAATTATCAAAAGTTAGCGATACCAACCTTGGAGGACTAGACCTAAATGCATTCCATAGGAGGATGTTTGGTTATAAAGAACATCGTCTCACACACCTAGCCAGCCGAATTGTGAACAATGGCATGGTGGTTGCAGTTGGATTCCCTCTTGCCTTCCAGCATCTTGAATTGATCATGGAGTGTGCAAGGCACTACCAGGCGAGAGACAGAACAATCACGGATGCTGATGGAAACTTGTTTGCAAACCTTTCTCCACTAGCAATTTTAGAGGCCTTCAGGATTCCTTCCTCTCGAAGATTGGTGATAAAAACTAGGGACCAAGCAGAAAGACTCTTCACTACCGGAGTCCAGTATTGTGAAGAGATCATCAATACAAGTGGTTGAGAAAGAATAGATCTCATTTTTCCAAGCTACCCAAAGAGCTAGCATGGCTAGATTTTCACCGTGAGTATAGTGACATGATAATGATGTTGAGTAGGATATTTGGCCTACCTCAGTCTTATCTCTTCGAGAGTTGGATGTGGTACTTTATCAAGCAGGTAGTGGAAGAGCATAATCATGTGGACTGGGTAGGGTTGATCAGTGACAACCTAAGCGAGTAGCTAGAAAGCTTGGAGCAAACAAAGAAATTCTACATGAGTTTGTACCTCATGTACATGTTGGCACAGGCAACAAGATATGAAGGACTGAAATGCAAGGGAGCAATTGGGAGGAGAACTCAATAGTTGAAAGTATATTATTTCTATCCCTAGTTGCATCTGCATGCAATTGATGATTATGTCCGGGTCAACGATGCATTTGCAATGCATATTGTGTGAACTTTAGAAAAGAAGCTGCATGTGAGACTGTCAGAGGAAGCCATAAAATTGGTGGAAGAATACGGGGCATGGTTTATTCAGTTTCCTACTTTTTCCTACATCAAGCTTCAAGGATTCTTAGGGCAACCATACAAGCTTCCTAGGTATCCGACAGATAAAATGGTCTTGCTAGAGATCACCCGACAGCTGACCATCTACAACAAGATTTAGAAAGGAAAGAAGAAATTGAGACTTGATTTTCCAATTTCCATAGGCAAGGATGAAGCTGAATTGTGTCCATGTCTGAAGGCAGCTGAGAAGTCTCATGAGGAATTGTCATTCTTTCATCTTCCTCTATATAAAGAAAGGCTAAAGTTTGATCCTTACAACAAGATACAGTCAGTAGCTGGGATCAAATATCAGCATATGGCACACCTTGAGGATTTTTGGGTGAATGTTGCAGATGAGCACAAAGTGAAGAAAAGAATGCATTCCGAATTGCCACTAAATCTGATCAGAGCGTGCAAGTGATGCAAGAGCATCCTGGGTGTAAGAGCAATCTCACATCACCCAAAAATATTTCTGGTTTCTTTTCAATAAGGGCTATCTTGTGTAGAGCTGCTATTTATGGAGACTTGCTATTTTTAGTAAGTTGGTCATACGATCTCGGAATGTTTTGATTTCATAGTTGGAAGTTCATCTTAGTCATATCAACCTGCCTATAAAGTGTCATTGCTAGATCAAGTCTGGTTTTGAAGATATTAAAACTTTTCAGTTTTGGAAACAGGGTACAGAAACTTTGAACTCAATTTTGAAGGCTTTAGAGGCCTCGGATGAGGTCAAATTTTTGGTTGAATGAAGCTTACTTGATTCAAGTGTTGTAGAGCTCCTCGTGCCCTTTCCAAAATGGGGTTATAATAGTCAATCGAGTCAATGGGTGATGACTTATGGTCTCCGAAAGTCGGGCCACCTGAAATGGTAGAAAATAATTTTTCTTCAAAATTTTTGTTTGGGTTTCAAAAGTTATTTTGAGCCGACTATGATGTAATAAAATGAAAAATAAAATAATTCTAAGTTTGGTTGGCCCTTAGGGCTAAATTTCTGGAACCTTCTCGGGTGGTGGAAATTGCTTATATAAGGAAGGCTGTAGTGTTGTCTTAGGTAGTTCAGGATAGTTCTAGGTAGTAGATCTGGGTATTGATTCGAGCCTTTGTCCTACAAAATATTGTAAGGGAATGCCCATGTGGCTTTGCATATTGTAATTCTGAAAGTTTGTAATTCCACATTTGTGGAGATAATAAGAAGCCAATTTTTTGTTCTTGCATATTGTTGTTATTTCTCTATTTCTATTATGTGTTTGTGGTATTAAGGGGAGCACCCTTCATCAGCAAGACTTTTCATATTCCTGACCAAATAGACGAAGGATTAAATGTGGTCCAAAAAGGATACTATGCCAAAAAGAGAGAAATTAGTGCCTACTATTGGTCAAGGAAAGAAGTTCTAGACCTTGACACTTTGTCTAGACCAATCTTGGATTTCATGAGGTATTGGATTGGGAGGCAATTAAGCTAGGTGGTTGTACAAAAGGAACAATGGACATACCAGCTGATGGGTCATCAAGCACTAAGGGATGAAAGACTGAGGTAGCTGCAAGGAAGAGCAATGGAAGAGGGAAAAATTCCATCAGGTTGTAAAGAACTCAGAAAAGATAAGGGTGTTTCTCAGGAAATACATGCAAAAAGGAAGTTGGACCTCCATAATGAAGAGACACAATAGAAAAAGCAAAGGTCTATAGATGTGCCATCCTCACCTAGTCAGACTCCTAGTGTGCAAGAGATAGGAACTTTCACCAGGGAGGAAACAGATATCACCAAGAGAATGATGGAGTAGGACCACATAAATAGGTCAGTTCAGCACAGGCTGAGTATTAGTGCTAATGAAAGGTTGCCACAAAGAGGGGGCAGAGAGAAGGATATCACCATTGAGGAGAGTCTTGGTACACTGCTAGAAAGAGAAATGATGGAAGAGGAAGTTCCAGAAATAGTGACAGAGGTTCCTGCAGCAGAAGAAGGATCTCCTAAAATGGAAGTTGTAGTGCCTATGTAAATGACAAAAAGTCCAAGGGCTGAGGAAGAAATTGATATTAGGACAGTCCAAGGACAAGAATAGTTGGTAGTGCACAAAGATAAGGAGACAAATGTTCCAGAATGGATGAGATAGAGGATTCAAAGGAGCCAGGAAAAGGAGATTGACCCAGCGATTGAATTGAAGGAAATCGTAGATCGAGTCAATCGATCAAATGAAAAGGGAAAGGCAAAGAGGTTCACAAAGATTATCCAAGGAGAATCTGGAGCTAGGATCCTATAGGTTGTGATACCAATGGTAGATAAAGAAAAGGATCAAATTTCTCCTAAAGAATACAATGTAACTGAAGTTAACTTAGGTCATGCATCTAGGGCCCAGGTCATGGAGGATTTTGATGACTGCACACAGGTAGTGAAAGAAAAAATGAAGAAGCTTGAAGAGAAGTATCAGAGGCAAAAAGGTGAAATTAAAGCCCTATGTGACTACATAAGCAGCCTGCCACATCTAGTTAGTGAGAAAGATCCATCATTCATTCCTCTAGTTGTCCCTATAGAGTTTGTTGAAGGAATAGACAGAATCAAGAGGATTGCACAAGGAGTAGAGGTTTGGATGGAGTGCATCTGAAATGAGGCCCACAAACACGCTGAGGATTTGGTAAATATACATAACAAAGCACTTGCCATCCTTTCTTGAATCTAGTGTATGGAGGGATCTTGGGAGGATGAATGCATCTATAGAGATGAGGTAATCACAAACTTGCACGAGCTGATGGAGACACCTAGTGAGAAACTGATTGGTGGTGGGGTTGTTAGAGAGGGTGAAGCATATGACTTTTCTAGATGGTATGGAGCAGTGGTGTTGGCCAAAGAAATTTTTGAGTATTTCATTAAGGAATCCACTTGACTGAAGGAAGTGGTTGATAATATCCGGCAGGAAGTTTCCAACAATGTTGCCTCACTTTTATCACAAAGGCTCACTGAAGAAGAGATAACTCTAGGAAACCTGAAGAGAAAGTTGGAGGAATCCCTTCAGTTGATCTTTTTCATGAAGGATGATTATGTGATGCAGGAGCATCCTGGGTGTAAGAGCAATCTTGCATCACCCAAAAATATTTATGTTTTTATTCAATAAGGGTTATTTTGTGCAGAGCTGCTATTTATGGAAAGTTACTATTTTTGGTAATTTTTGTATGTGCTTAGAATGATCTGATTTCTTTCTTGGAGGTTCATTTTGGTCATATAAGTCTGCCAGTAAAGTTTCATTGCCAGATCAAGTGTATATTGGAAGATATTGAAAATTTTCAGTTTTGGCAGCAGGGTACAGAAACTTTGAACTCAGTTTTGAAGGCTTTAGAGGCCCCGGATGAGGTCAAAAATTTGGGTGACGGGCGCTTACGTGGGTCAAGCCTGTAAAGCACTTTGTGGCATTTCTGAAATGGGGTTATAATAGTCGATCAGGTCAACTAGTGATGACTTATGGTCTTCGGAAGTTGGGCCACCTGAAATGGCGAAAAATAATTTTCATCAAAATTTCTGTTCGGGTTTCAAAGGTTATCTTGAGCTGACTATGATGTAATAAAATGTAAAATAAAATAATTCTAAGTTTGGTCGGCCTTATTGGCTAAAATTCTAGAACCTTCCCAGGTGGTGGAAAATTGCCTATATAAGGAAGGCTGTATTATTGTCTTAGGCAGTTCAGAATAGTTCTGGGTAATAGTTCGAGGCTTTGTCCTACGGAATATTGTAAGGGAATGCCCATGTGGCTTTGCATATTGTAATTCTGAAAGTTTGTAATTCCACATTTGTGGAGATAATAAGAAGCCAATTTTCTGTTCTCGCATATTGTTGTTGTTTCTCTATATCTGTAATGTGTTTGTGGTATTAAGGGGAGCACCCTTCATCAGGTAGTATCAGAGCAAGATTTCTTGAGTGTGTAAATAGATCACCGACTGTGAGGCAGTTTGCACCAAGACCGTGGTTAGGTTTTCAGCGCGCATCGCAAAAATGCCTCCACGAAGGGAACGTGGCAGAAGAGCTGGTGTTGTAACACCTGAGGTTAGAGAGCTGCAGAGACAAGTGCGAGCATTACAAGAAGAGATTCATAGAGGAATGAATCTTAATGTCAGAGACGAAAGTGAGGATGAAGCCGAAGAAGAATATCAGGAAGGAGAAGTTGAAATTATGAACCAGGAGGAAGAAAGACTTTTTCGGGTGATTTCCAAGATTGGAAAAAGACCTAAGATTGAGGTTCCTACATTTTCTGGAAATCTTAACCCAGAGGAATTGATCGACTGGATCAATGAATGTGAGGAATATTTTGAGTATGAAGATGTTGAGGATCCTGATAGGGTCAAATTTGGGAAGGCCAGACTGAAAGGTCATGCGAAGATATGGTGGCAAGAGATTCAGTTGGAGCGAAATAGAAGGGGAAAGGAGAAAATCACAAGATGGGATCGGATGGTGGATAAATTGAAGCGACAATTTATTCCTGTTGATTATGAGCTTGACCTACTGAAGAAAATGCAGAGTTTGAAGCAAGCAGGAAGATCTGTTCAGGAGTATACAAAGGAGTTTTACCGACTTCTCATCAGAACAGGCCATGCAAAAGCTGATAAGGAGAAAGTTTCCCAATACCTTAATGGGTTAAGGCCAAGCATTCAGGAAGAGTTGAATCTGGTTTGAATGAGCAGTATTGAGGAGGCATACCAATTTGCCCTAAAAGTAGAGGAAAAGCTGAACAAGAAGTTCGAGAGCAGACAAAATGGAAGAGGTCGCGGTGGACGATCTGGTGGACGGTCATATGGTGGCTGAAATGAAGATCCGAAAAAGAAGGATGAGGCCAGTAGCAGTCAGAATCAGCGAGGAAATAATTCCAATCGCTTCCAGGATCAGAATAATAGAGATCAGAGAGGAAGAGGGAGAGGACAAGGATCTGGAAGAGGTGGCTTCCATGGAACATATTTTCACTGTGGAGAAGAAGGTCATAGGGCATTTGAATGTCCTCAGCGCCAAGGCAGAACAGACAGAAGAAATGAAGGCCAGGCCAGAGTTGCACATGTAGATGAAGATGCCAGATCATCAAATTCTGAAGATGCTGAAAGAGGAGAAACGTTGATTAACAGAAGAGTCTTGTTGAGTGGTGAGAATGAACCTGAGCAAAGAAGGAGCCTGTTTCGCACCAGGTGCAAGTGCGAAGGTAAATGTTGTGATGTGATTATTGATAGTGGAAGCACTGACAATTTGGTGTCAGAAGAGATGGTGACAAAGTTGAAGCTCAAGAGACAGAAACACCCACATCCATATCGGATTGCCTGGGTACAGGATGACCACAAGGTCATGGTCAATGAACAATGCCTGGCGAAGTTCAAGATTGGCGGATACCAAGATGAGGTATTGTGTGATATCATATCTATGGATGCATGTCATATGTTGTTGGGTAGACCATGGCAGTTTGACAGATGTGCTGTACATGATGGTCGTGCGAATACCTATTCCCTGACAAAGGATAGAGTGCGACATAAGCTAAAACTATTAAAGGAGACTGAAGAAAAGGTATGTGGTAATGCAAGAATAACATTTGTTGATGGAAGGAAATTCCTAGATGGTATGAGGCATGAGCATGTGTGTTTTGCTTTAATTCCAAAAGCTGGTAAAGAGGAAGTAGAAGATGTTCCTGTAGAAGTTGTAGATTTGTTGAATGATTTTCAAGATATTGTATCCGATAACGTGCCTGATGGATTACCACCAGTCAGGAAGATCAGCCATCAGATGGACTTGATCCCAGGAGCGAGTTTGCCGAACAAGGCAGCACACAGAATGACACCAGCAGAAAGTGAAGAGTTGAACAGGCAAGTACATGAGTTGTTACAGAAAGGGTTGATTCGAGAGAGTCTGAGTCCCTGTGTTGTACCTGCGGTATTAGCACCAAAGAAGAATGGAGAGTGGAGGATGTGTACAGATTCCAGAGCAATAAACAAGATCACAATCAAGTACAGGTTTCCATTGCCACGAATGGATGATATTATGGACTGTTTGAGTGGAGCTGTGTATTTTTCAAAGATAGATCTGAAAAGTGGATATCATCAGATTCAGATCAGGGAGGGAGATGAATGGAAGACTGCCTTCAAGACAAAGGAAGGACTATATGAGTGGTTAGTCATGCCTTTTGGGCTAACCAATGCACCGAGCACTTTCATGCGGCTCATGAATGAGGTTCTGAAAGAATTTCTGGGTAAGTTTGTCATTGTTTACCTAGATGATATTTTGATCTTTAGTAAGACATTGGATGAGCATATGATGCATATTCGTATGGTATTTGAGAAGTTGAGAAAAGAGAAATTGTTGATTAATTTGAAGAAGTGCAGTTTTGTGAAGAAAGAGTTAGTGTATTTGGGATTTGTAGTTTCAGCAGAAGGTCTAAAAATGGACCCAGAGAAGGTACAGGCTATCCTTGAATGGCCTACTCCAAGGAGTGCTACTGAGGTAAGATCTTTTCATGGTCTAGCTAGCTTTTACAGAAAGTTTATCAGAAATTTTAGTAGTATTTGTGGACCCTTGACTGAAACAATGAGAGGGGATAGAAAAGAGTTTAAGTGGACTAATGGGCAGAAAAGAGTTTTCAATTATTGAAAGGAAAAGTTACAGAACAACCTATTTTAGCACTTCCAGATTTTAATAAGGTGTTTCAAGTAGATTGTGATGCTAGTGGTACTGCAATAGGAGCTGTTATGAGCCAAGAAGGTAAACCTGTTGCTTATTTCAGTGAGAAATTAAATGATGCCAAGAGAAAATATTATGTTTATGATCAGGAATTTTATGCTATAGTTCAGGCATTGAAAAGTGGAGGCACTATCTGCTTCCTAAGGAGTTTGTTTTGTATACTGATCATCAAGCTTTGCAATATTTGAATAGTCAAGGAAAATTGAATCAAAGGCATTTGAAATGGGTTGAGTTTTTGCAGAGTTATACATTTGTTTTGAAACACAAGAGTGGAAAGTCTAATAGGGTTGCAGATGCTCTTAGCAGAAGGCAACTATTGCTGACAGAAATGCAGATTGAAGTGGTTGGGTTCAAGGAACTCAAGAATTTGTATCCAGAGGATCCTGATTTTGGTGAAGCTTGGAAGGCTTGTACAGAACCTGTTACTCTAGACAGGATGAAATGGCTGGATTTTATCATCCAAGATGATATGTTATTCAGAGGGAGTCAGTTGTGCATTCCACGAAGTTCTATGAGGGAGAATCTCATCAAGGAGAAGCATAGTGGAGGTTTGGCTGGACATTTTGGTCGTGATAAAACCCTTGCTTTGGTTGGTGAGAATTATTATTGGCCACAATTGCAGCAAGATGTGAAGAAGTTTGTACAGAGTTGCAGAGTATGTCAGATGGAAAAAGGAGTGAAGTAGAATACAGGGTTGTATCAGCCATTACCTATACCAGAGAAGCCTTGGAAGGATATCAGTATGGACTTTGTTATTGGTTTACCGAGGACACAGCGGGGACATGATTCAATTTTTGTAGTAGTTGACCGATTTTCAAAGATGGCGCATTTCATTCCCTGCAAGAAGACTAATGATGCTGTTCATGTAGTAGAATTGTTTTTCAGAGAGGTAGTGAGACTTCATGGTTTGCCAAGGACCATAGTTTCAGATCGGGACACTAAGTTTGTTGGATATTTCTGGCGTACATTGTGGAAGAAGTTAAAGACAGATTTGAAGTTCAGTTCATCACATCATCCATAGACTGATGGACAGACATAGGTGGTGAATAGGAGTTTGGGAAATTTGCTGAGATGTTTGGTTGGAGATAAGCCAACAGGATGGGATTTGATTTTACCACAGGCAGAATTTGCATACAATAATTCTGTCAACAGGAGCACTGGTAAATCACCATTCCAGATTGTATATGGAAGTAGTCCAAGAAATGCATCTGAATTGAGGAAGATAGATAAAGGAGAAATAAGTAGTGCTGAAGCTGAGGATTTTGCAGAACACTTGAAGAACATCCATGGGGAGGTGAGGAAGCATATTACCAAGATGAACACACAGTATAAGGCTAAGGCAAATGAGAAAATGACGTATAAGGAATTTCAAGTTGGTGATGAAGTCATGGTTCATTTGCGGAAGGAGCAGTTTCCAGTTGGTACATATAACAAGCTGAAAATGAAGAGGTTTGGGCCATGTAGGATACTGAAGAAACATGATTCAGGAAATGCATATGAGGTAGAATTGCCTACTGAGCTAAATATTTCACCAGTGTTTAACATTTCAGATCTAACAGAGTATCATGAAGGAGGTGTTGAAGATGAGATCACAGCAGCACAGTGGAGTATTCCAGCAACTAGTTCAGACACTAAGGAGATCGAAGATATACTGGACAGTCATGTTGGCAGAAGCACAAGGAACAGGACATATGAAGAATATCTGGTCAAGTGGAAAGATGACCTGTTGAAGATTCATCATGGCTGACAAAGGAGGAGGTTAGCCGTCTTGGTTTTCCTCTGCACACCTAAGTCGTGACAGGGTCACTTCTCAAATTACCCCGATGTCTGATGCAAGAGCATCCTGGGTGTAAGAGCAATCTTGCATCACCCAAAAATATTTATGTTTTTATTCAATAAGGGTTATTTTGTGCAGAGCTGCTATTTATGGAAAGTTACTATTTTTGGTAATTTTCGTATGTGCTTAGAATGATCTAATTTCTTTCTTGGAGGTTCATTTTGGTCATATAAGTCTGCCAGTAAAGTTTCATTGCCAGATCAAGTGTATATTGGAAGATATTGAAAATTTTCAGTTTTGGCAGCAGGGTACAAAAACTTTGAACTCAGTTTTGAAGGCTTTAGAGGCCCCGGATGAGGTCAAAAATTTGGGTGACGGGCGCTTGCACGGTTCAAGCCTGTAAAGCGCTTCGTGGCATTTCCGAAATGGGGTTATAATAGCCGATCGGGTCAACTGGTGATGACTTATGGTCTTCGGAAGTTGGGCCACCTGAAATGGCAAAAAATAATTTTCTTCAAAATTTATGTTCGGGTTTCAAAGGTTATCTTGAGCCGACTATGATGTAATAAAATGTAAAATAAAATAATTCTAAGTTTGGTCGGCCTTATTGGCTAAAATTCTGGAACCTTCCCAGGCGGTGGAAAATTGCCTATATAAGGAAGGCTGTATTATTGTCTTAGGCAGTTCAGAATAGTTCTGGGTAATAGTTCGAGGCTTTGTCCTACGGAATATTGTAAGGGAATGCCCATGTGGCTTTGCATATTGTAATTCTGAAAGTTTGTAATTCCACATTTGTGGAGATAATAAGAAGCCAATTTTCTGTTCTCGCATATTGTTGTTGTTTCTCTATATCTGTAATGTGTTTGTGGTATTAAGGGGAGCACCCTTCATCATTATGAGAACCTTTCCATATTCTCAAATGATATGCATTCTGCTTAGGACTTGGTACCAAATTGGGATGATAGTTTGAAGAAGTCTTAGCGAGCAATGGTCACCTTGGAATTCAAGCAAGAATCCGCACCTAGCGTTAGCATGGAAGAATTGGAAATAGTGCTAGATCGATTCTTGGCATTCAAGAAGAGAGGTCAAAGATAGGACAATAGGCACATTTAATGCATAGTGGGAGCATGTAGTGGTCATTTATTGCACCCCACCTTCCTTCTGAGTGTGCATGCATAGTGGGCATTTATTACCCGCTATGGTAGTGGATTCTTTTTTACATTGATGTAGATTCCTTTTCTGTTCCCTAACCATAATTAGGGCTGAGGTGGAAAAATTTGGGCCATCGATTATTGTTTTCATCTGGGCCTTTCATTTTTTTCAAGGACCTATATAAATGCATCTTCTTCTCATGTGTAAGGGAGAAAATTTTGAGATTGTTGCTTATGAGCTATTAAGACAATAGAATTTTCATTGAAGTTTGGTGATCATTTGATGTGTCTTAATGCTTTCTTGGTTTCATTATTCTCTCAATTAGATTAAGTTTAATAGATAAAGTGTGATGAATGTTTTGGACAATATGATGATGTTTTGATGAGTTTCTTCAGTTCATACTTTTGTCACTTTAGTGATTCTAAAACATTGTGCAAAGTTAGCCTGAACCCTTATCTATGTGCCTAAATTTGATCATTCACACAAACCTTTGAAGATTGCACTGGTCTACGTATAGTTGTAGGTTGAATTGGAAAAGCGTGACTTGGTAATTAAGGAACTTGTCCATCAATGTACTTTCCTTGGCTATCATTACCCTTAGGATTAGATTAGGATCTCTGAACCCTAAACCCTTTTCATTTCCGCATATCCGGTGAAAACCCAAAAAAAATAGTACTTAATTGAAAATATTTTGATAGTACCCATATTCATCATGACATAAAGGATTGAAAACGTAAGGCCCCTTGTGATCATCAGCAAATCACATCAACACCGAGCATATCCACGAGTCGAGGAACCTTGGAGTTATCGTATGATCTTTTTGCAATCTTAGCATACGCAATACTTTGTTAAAGAGAGGATAGGATATTTTGGTATTTTGTTCTACTGTTTGGTGAGTCATAAAACATGCATCAATAGAAACTGGCGCTAGAAGGATTGCCTACATAGCAAGACCTATTTTTTCATGTCATGATTTGATATGGTGCTTTTGCATAGAGAGATTGTACCAATTTTACAACCTAATCTTGGATTTGGAGACAACCAAGAAGACATCATCACAGGATTGAACTCACTCACTTGGAAAGTTAAAAGAAGTGCATCAGAGTATATATGAGTGAGCTTTGTGTTAGAAGAAGAAGAAGAAAAGGCTCAAAGAATTGAAGCAGCTGTTCAGAGAGCATTGGTTGTTCAAAGGAATCAACAACCTCCAACACCTATAAGAAGGAATTAAAGTAGATTTCACATACTAGAGCACATTAATTCATTCTCGCTTGAGGTACACCAAAGAATCTTAAGATCCACTGCAGGAGCAAAAGAACTAGAAGAACTAAATTTTGATCCAAAGACTAGGTGAGGGAAGAACGAAGCATCTACAAGTCAGAACTCACCAAGTGTAGCTTATCTTACGAGACAATTTAAAACTCCACCTCAACAACGTCAGACACAAGGAACCACTCAAGGATTTCAACAAGGAGCTACACAAATTCAATAGTTGGTAGTACAAATTCCTATACAAGCCATTGTACCTCCAACTGCCCAACAACAAGTTCCAACAATGGCACAACAATGGCGACCGCATAATGCATCACCTCTTGCAACATTTTCTACTTACAATCATATGCCAAAGAATCATGAGCATTTTTGCTCTAAGTTCTTTGTGAATGACGTCAACCGCACTGCTGATGAACATGTAAAGATTTTCAAAGATGCTCTGCAAAATAGAAATATTCAAGATGAAGATGTGGCATGCTGATTGTTCCCATATTCACTGGGGGAAGAAGAATTTGATTGGTATATTAATTTACCCATGAATTCAATCCAAACATGACAAGAGTTGAAGGATGCATTCTTGGGAAAGTTTAGATTTCCTATCACCCCTGCTGAATTGTATAGGCAATTCATTTAGATAAGAAGAGAAGAGCGTGAACCTATTGGTGCCTTCAACAATAGTTTTTAGAAGGCCTACTCTCATTTGCATGATCCTTTCCGCATAAATGATGATGTTGCAAGGCCTATTTACTATGCAGCCTTGGATTGTTTCACTTCCATGTTCATCCAGAAGACCGATCTGCCCCCCACCAATTTAATCCAAGCATATGTTGAGGCTGAGAAGATCAATTTACAGTCACCAGCAACCATTGTTGGAGCACCTTCTTACTTTGGGAATGCTAATACATTGAATCAAGGGATGTTGAGCTATGCTCCTACTTTTAATCTGATTCCTACTCCTTCTAATCAGCTTGTGTTGCATATAGGAGCCTCGATATCTCATGCATCACCCGCACAACTAGTCTATCTTTAGAATATGACCACTTCCACAAGGACTCAAGAAGAACGAGATGAAATGAAAGACTTAATAGAACAAGTCAAGAAGTTATCTACTGAGGTCACTTACCTCAAAAATTAGAATAATCAATTACAGAACTCATAAAGGAATTATCAGTCACATCAAGGAAATAATTGAGGGTATCAAGGAAATCCTTCAGCTCACCATCAGAATCATCAAGATAACAATCAAGGATACCAAAACAATAATCAAGGTCATCAAGAAAGTAATCCTAGGTATTGAAACAATAATCAAGGATACCATAAGAGATCATGGAATACAAATCCAAATAATGGCAGAGTTCCTTCACCATTGGACAATCCACCAGCTTCTAAAAGTTGACCTGCTGACAAAGTTTTCCTAGTAGAAGTAGAATTATCTGGATGGTGTAGACTACATAAAACTAATCAACATTCTGAGTTACAATTCCAGGAGTTTCAGAGAGAAGCTGATATATTCAAAGGAGAAGTAAGAAACACTATTGCACCTGAACATCCTCCACCTAGAGGCTATAAGATAGTGCCTGCTCCCAAATATGACTAGGCATTGGTCTTTGATGATTTCAAGTTTCCATCTTCTGATTCTCAGGATTACATGCCTATACAAAGCAATCAAAAATTTCCACCTGCATCAGAAAATGGTCCCGTGGAGGTGCCATGATATCAAGTTCCACCAGAGAATCAACCTCCACCTGTTTCCCCAAATGAACCACTACAGAAGGATGAATTTATTTCCCCTCCACTTTACAATAGTGTCCTAGTGGAAGGAGTAAGTGAAGTTCAAGCTTTTCAACAGACATCTAGGAATGCTCCATTGAGGACTTATCAGAGAAATTATAGAAGTCATGAGCCATTGAAAACATCAACTCCTCCAAATAACTTTACAACTCCTTCACATCCCAATGCTAGTAATACTCCAAGTCCTCTCAGGGATTCATTCGAGTATTGACAACCTAGTAATGCACAATGAGAAAGAGGTCAATCTATTGTGACGAATGCTTCACAAAATTAGAAAGGGCAACTTGTGACACATTCTACTATACAATATGGAGGACAAAAGAAAAATCAAGAACAAGGGGAAAAAGAAAATCCTCCTAGGGAGGAATTCAAGAGGTTGAGTGCTTGTGTATTGGAAGAATTCAAGAAGATAAACGTAAGTCTACCACTGTATGAACTAATGAAAATTCCTGAGATAAGGGATGCATTTTTGGAAAGTCTGAATGATGCACCTCTGAAGATCATCTCACAAAATACCTCATACCCACCCAGAGGTCCCCCTAACAATTATCAATCTAGTTTTGCAGAAAACATGAATGTTGTTGATGTACAAGCAAGTGCACCTAATGTCTCACAAAGTTCAAGCTTCATTGGGATGGTGCAAAACTATTATGAGGAAGTAATCTCACAAAATGATCCTTCATGTCAAGGAGAAGAAAAAAATAGAGATCTCACCACTCTCATAGAACAAACAAGTGCTATTCAGAATGGGAGCAACAACCAATAGAATGTGAACAATGAGGAATTCCACCCTAGAGCACAAAAACCTGTGGTTTTCTACCAAGGAAAAGAAGAATCTACCCCTTTCCTTGTGTCAGTCCGAATTTGTGGAAAAATGTTGCATAACTATCTAATTGACTCTGGAGCATCAATTAATGTAATGCCCCTTGATATATGTAGAAAATTGGGATTAGTCCCATTACAAATAGATAAGAAGGTAACTCGGCTAGATAAAATAGAAGTTCCAGTTGTAGGAGAACTAAACAATATTCATATGCAATCAGCTTCAGATCCATGAGTTCAGAGTTGTATTGACATATCAATTGTGGACATTCCAGAAGGGTAGGGAATCCTTTTAAGTAGATAATGGGCAAGGAAATTGAATGGATACATAGCAACTAACTTCTCATACATGTGGCTTCCATGGAGAGGAATCCCAAATCAAATAAGGATAGAGAGCACACCAAGGCTCCAATTGTTGATAACCAAATATGGAGAAGGTAATGAGATCCTATTCATGGAAACAAGTATAGGCTCTTATGCACCTAAAATTGGGGAAATTTTGATGTTACAAGGTTACAACCAAGGAGGATGCCCATACATGATGCCCAGGTTGGTAGAGGCACAAACTGATGAAAATTTAGAACCATCAATGACAGAAGGAATGTTTGAAAATTTTAGGAATTATGTCTTGAAAAGTGTTAAGCAAGAAGTTGAGCTGGGGATAGATGCTCATATTCAAAATCTATTACTGCCTAATTGGTGTAGAATACATAATGCTTTTCATTTTGAAATATCATGCACGATGTGCAAAGCTGCAGTTGTACAAGTTTCAAAGATGGTTCCACAAGTATTGGTGGCATGATATTTTGAAGTTGTCAATGTGGAATATCCAAGTCAAGTAGCAATGTTAGAACCATAATATAAAGAAGTTAAAAGGGATGAGAATAATTTTTTTGAAGAAAAACATGAGAAACAAGTCAAGAAATCAAAGGGTGAACCTTCCAGTACTCAAGTTGATGATCAAGTCTGGACTCTATCATTTGATGGGTCAAAATCAAAGAAAGGAAGTGGAGCCGGTGTTGAACTTGTTAGCCCAACAGGGGAAGTTTATCTTGCAACACATAGATTAAAGTTTCCTTGCATGAATAATGTGGCTGAGTATGAGTCACTGGTTATTGGTTTGCTCCTCACTATCCAAAAATGTGCCAAGATCCTGTACGTACATGGAGATTTAGACATAGTGGTAGGACAAGTTTGAAAATAGTATGCATGTCATGATAAAAGATTGGGTCGTTATCACAACTAAGTTTGGGATTTGATTGAAAGCTAACGTAGTCAAGGTGGGTGAATCCAATTAAAGACTGACTGACCTTGTAGCCAATAGTAGAAATACACAATAACAACAACAGATCTGCAATGAAACAAAAGTCTTTATTCATGAAAACACCGATTACATGCAATGTGTCAGGCTATAGGGCCTTCCCGGTTACAACCAATTACAAAATAAGTAATAGTCTACAAGATCTCATAGGATCCAAATCTTTTCCCCAACATCAGCATCCAGCTAGTCTAGGTTTGCAACAGGCAGCACACTGGTAGGCACCCAGGAAAGATATAAACTTGTACTCAAACTTCCAAGCAATCTTCCTGCTCCTAAGCTCATGGGATACTAATCTTTGAACCAATAATATCCCTCCTAAACAACTACCCAAGAATCATATAAATATTGATTCCCAGCCACAAGTCAGCTGATGAAACAATAAATCTCTATAAATAAATATTAAATGCCAAAACATCTGTCAGCTCTCACCTAGCCTTACAAAATAAATAAACTCTTCAAAAGATGGCCCTAACGGTCATTAGATCCACATAGAAGAATGCAACACACCAAATCTAGGTCCCCATACATCCAACGGTCAATCCATTACTCAAGGAGCACGACCCAAATTAAATGCACCAGTCGGCCAAGCTGATCTAAAAAACTAATCCAGTCGGTAAGCAAGAACACTGAGCAATAGAGGAAATAACTGAGTGCCAGTCAACCAACCATGCCAATCATGACCGAGCAACATAGTTATTACTGAGCACTAGTGAAATGACACCTTCAATCACCGAGCATTCTTCAGAGACCAAGCACCCTGATAACCATACAAACTGAGAAAGAACTCCACCAAACAAAGATCAAAATCAATAATCTACTATCAAAGATAAACATATTTTGGTTGATACAGGATTGCCAAGAATCCTAAGATGCTCCTGCATCAGACACCCTAGGTCAGAAAGATTTTCTCATAAGGAAATCAAGAATGCCTCAAGGGAATCAGAATAGGTATGCCAAATCTATTCTTCACCCATATCTCTTCTTGTCCTTCTTCCCAAGTAGTCTTCACTTCATTCACTATCTCATGTAGAAAGTCCTTCTGTCTTCTACTCTATTTATCCCTCCGGTCGACAACTGATAGCAACTGACTCTGACCACTACCGACCACCTCAGTGCCTTGGTAAGGTTCATCCATTGCAGACTCTTCAATCAACTCAGTATCATCTGTATCTCTCTGTGTCATAAATGTCACCATCTGCTGAACCATCTCTGCAAGCAAAATCATCTACTTCTTAATCTCAACAAACTCTTTAGAGATATCATTCTCCTTCTCCTTCAAACTAGACTTAACAGGAATAGGTTCATCAACCTTCTTCTCTTGAGGCTTGTCACAAGGACAACACCTAATAAATCTACATCCTCTAATCCCTGTCTCTAGTAAAGGTATCAGCTTATACCGAGCTCCTTCATGCCTAACCACATAAGTGTTAGCACGACCATCAAACAAAACATTTATGTCAAACTGCCAAGGTCTATCGAGCAACAGATGATAGACATCCATAGGCAACACATCACACAATATCTCATCATGATAAGATCCAATCTAAAACTTAACCAAGCATTGTTCTTAAACTCTAACCTTAAAAACATCTTGTATCCAACTAATCTCATAAGGATTAGGATGCTTCCTTCTTTCCAAATTCAACTTACTAACCATTTCATCTAAAACAAAATTCTCAGAACTGCCACCATCAACTAAGACATTACATACCTTATCCTTGCACTTACATCTGGTTCTGAACAAATTTCTTCTTTTCACCAGTTCAAGAGCACATGCAGTCAATCTCCTAGTAACAAGACATTCACCTTTCTCAGAAACATTCTCAATGTCTTCTTCAGCAGCCAATGCAACTCTTTTCTCAGGACACTACCAACTTCTATGACCAGCTTCACCACAATTATAACTAGTGCCAGTAAACTCATTCTTCCACTTTCCTCTCTGTCCAGCATTCTTAGTAACTTGACCACTTCCAAATCCCACATCAGGCTTAGGATTCTCTATCACATTACTTTCAACAACAGTCTCACCAGTCTTACCACCTCATTTCCTACTATTCTATTTTCATTCATACTTCCTATTCAGCTTTTATTCAATCTTTAATGCCATCTAATAAGTATCACCGATTGTTGTCATCTACATAGTAAGTAACTCTTCTTGAATACTAGGTCTTAAACCATAGACATACCTAGCAACCTTCTTTTTATCAGCTTCAGAATGACCAGTTCTAATCAAGATTCTATAAAACTCCTCGGTATACTCATGTACCGATTTGTTAGTCCGCTTCAAAGATTGCATCTTCTTAAACATGTCCAATTCATAATCCACCGGAATGAATTGCTTCTTCAACTTGTCAACCATTCGGTTCCACTTAGTGATCTTTTCTTTTCCTCTTCTACCTCTTTCCAACTGAACTTCTCTCCACCAGATATTTGCATCACCTTTCAATTTAGTCTTTACTAATCTAACCCTATCAAGATCTTCTATTTCTTCATACTCAAAGTATTCATCAATCTCATTGATCCAATCAATCAATTCTTTAGGCCTAAGGCTTCTAGCAAATGCAGAGACTTCAATCTTAGGTCTCTTCCCAATCTTAGACATAGCTTTTAGAATTCAATTCTCCTCAAAATCTCTAGCTTCTTCAAATTGATCTTCCTCGGATTCATCATCACTATCCTCCTTCAAGGTAGGCTTCTTCTTTCTCAATTCCTCTTGTAGGTCTTGCACTTGTTTCTACAAAGCCCTAAAATCATCAAGACAAAATTGACCAGTAGTTTCTTCTTCTTCAGAGATCTCATGATTTCTCCTCGAAGGCATCTTCAAATCAAGATCTAGATACACAAGATCCACTTGGCTCCAACAGGAATAGACTTTTCTCAAACAGGAACAAAATTCTCTCTGATACCACCTGATGCAGTCAAGGTGGGTGAATCCAATTAAGGACTAACCAACCTTGCAGCCAAACCAATATGCAGCAGAAATACACAATAACAACAATAGATCTACAATGAAACATAAGTATTTATTCATGAAAACATCAACTACATGCAATGTGTTGGGCTACAAGGCCTTCCTGATTACGGCCAATTACAAAACAAGTAACAGTCTACAAGATCTCATAGGATCCAAATCTTTTCCCCAACATCAGCATCCAACTAGTTGAGGTCTGCAATAGGCATCACACTGGTAGGCACCTAGGAAAGATCTAAACTTGTACTCAAACTTCCAAGCAATCTTCCTTCTCCTAAGCTCGTGGGCTACTAACCTTCCAACCAACAATATCCCTTCTAAACAACTACCCAAACATCCTATAAATACTGATTCCCAGCCACAAGTTGGCTAATGAAAAAATAAATCTCTATAAACAAATATTAAATGCCAAAACATCCGTCATCTCTCACATAGCCTTAAAAAATAAATAAACTCTTCAAAAGATGGCCCCAATGGTCATCAGATCTACATAGAAGAATACAACACGCCAGATCTAGGTCCCCACATGTCCAACGGTCAATCCATAACTCGAGGAGTGTGACCCAAATTAAATGCACCAATCGACCAAGCCGATCTAACAAAATAATCCAGTTGGTAAGCAAGAACACCGAGCAACAGAGGAAATAACTAAGCACCAGTCAACCGATCACACCAAGCATGATCGAGAAACATAGTTATTACCGAGTGCCAGCAAATCAATGCCTTCAGTCACCGAGTGTTCTTCAGAGACCGAACACCCTGGTAACCACACAAACCGAGAAAGAACTCCACCAAACCAAGATCAAAACAAATTATCTACTATCAAAGACATACATATTTTGGTTGATACAGGATTGCCAAGAATCCTAGGATGCTCCTGCATCAAAATCTTTGATGCTTTTAACATTAAAAGAATAAATCGAACGTGTAATCTGGTAGCAAATTCATTAGCTCAATCTGCAAGTTCTTTAGAACCATTAGCCATGGATTGTGTGAAGAAGCTCATAGTTGAATTGACTTTAGTGCCATCTATTCCAGACAACATAACAAACTTTCAAGTATTTGAAGATGATAAGCATATCCTTGATTTCCTGACAAGTTCAAGGGTCTTTGAAGCAAAAGTCATTGATGAGGGAGAATCACAACAAGCTTAGTTCAAAATAGATCAGATAATGAATTTGAGCATAAATACTATTCCTAAGGGGATGATTGAACTAGAAATAATTTTTGATTCAGACAAATTGAGTGCCCTCAAGTATCAGACAACTAAAGGAGGGGAATGTGAAAAAGTGAACTTAGGAACCAAAGAAAAAGTCAAAAATATTTTTATTGGTAAAGTTTCTACTCCTCGGGAAAAGGAAGATATTCTGAATCTTATGAAGGAATTCCCAGATGTGATTACATGGGGATACGAAGATTTGACAACTTATGATACCTCCCTCATATCACACACAATCCCACTAAAGCCAAATAGTAAACCATTCCGGCAAAGGCAGAGACCGATAAATCCCTTGTTAGAGCCACTGATCCATCAAGAAGTGAAGAAATTACTTTCTGCTAGAATAATTTTTCTAGTCAGGCACTCAACGTGGGTCACCAACTTGGTTCCTGTTAGAAAAAAGAGTGGAGAAATAAGATTATGTGGATTTTTTCAATCTTAACAGAGCTTCAAAAAAGGATAATTATCTAGTACCATCACTAGATGAAGTTATACAAGTTGTGAATGGATCCCAAATGATGTCATTTTTAGATGGCTATTCTAAGTATAACCAGGTGATGGTCGAAGAAGAAGATAGATTGAAAACTACATTCACCACTAATTGGGGCACATTTCCATATAGAAGAATGCCCTTTGGTTTTATTAATGCCGGAGCCACTTTTCAAAGAGCCATGAAATGTGCTTTCAAGGATTTGGTCGGTAAATGCATTATTATATACATGGATGATCTCACTATGTTTTCTCGGTGCAGAGAGGATCATATGACTGATTTAAAGAGAATCTTTTAGAGATGCAGAAGATATGGAATTTCATTGAACCCAAAGAAGTGCATGTTTGTATTCATTGAGGGAAAATTGTTGGGACATGTGATTTCAGAGCATGGAATCTCAATTGATCCTAAGCGCATCGAAGCAATTTCAAAGTTGGGGTTGCCAGCTAGTCAAAAAGAGTTAAAGTCATTCTTCAGAAAAATTTCCTTCGTAAGGAAGTTCATATTAGGATTTGTAGAAATAGTCAAGCCACTAAACGACATGTTGAAGAATGGTGCAAAGATTGATTGGACACCTACAAAAAAGAAGGTTTTTGAGGAGATAAATCAAGCAATTGTGGATGCTCCTATTTTGATTAGTCCATATTACACTAGGCCATTCTACATATATTCATTTGCATCAGAACATACCTATGCAGCTATCCTTACTCAAAGAATGGAAGAGAAAGATGAGTATCCCATTGCCTTTATGAGCTCACCATTGAAGGATACAAAATTGAAATATCCAAACATAGAGAAGCAAGGCTATACTTCGATGAAGGCAATCAAGAAATTTTGACATTATATTTTGAGAAGTAAGGTTTATGCAATTGTCCTAGATGCGGCAGTGAAGACACTATTGATGCAGAACGAATTGGGAGAAAGAAGAGGAAAATGCATATCTATCATTCAAGAATACGACATGGAGATACAACCTATGAAGCTAGTTCGAGGACAAGCTCTAACACAAAAAATCACAACAACTGGTCCTGGATTGGTCCAACAAGTGTATGTGATGGAAGAAGTATCCCCAGATGAATGGTATGATGAGATTGTTTACTACCTTTTAAATCACAATTCTCCTACGCACCTAAATTCTATCCAAAAGTGTGCCTTGAGAATGAATAGTCAACAATTTATGCTTCAAGGAGCAGTTCTATATAGAAAGAATCATGACGGAGTCTATTTGAGATGTACTAGAAAAGAAGAAGTGAAGAAGATACTTGAACATTTTCATAGCAAGTATGGGACTAGTCATGGAAGTAGTCTCTCTATGGCCCACCATATTTCAAGGGTAGGATATTATTGGCCCACATTATTTAAAGATGCCTATGAACATGTAAAAACCTGTCACACTTGTCAAGTAGCCGCAATGTGCGAGAGAAATCCTGCAATGCCTTTGCAACCTGTTATTGAAGTAAGAACTTTTACAAAGTGGGGGTTAGACTTTATTGGTCCAATTAATCTACCCTCTTAAGGACAACATAGGTACATCCTAGCTGCTACTGATTATTGCAATCGCTGGCCGAAAGATCAAGCACTAAAGAATTGCACGATGAAGGTTGTTATCAAGTTCCTTGAAGAAAATATTGTCACAAGATTCAGATGTCCACATGCTCTTGTATGCGACAATGGTACTGCATTTAAATCTCTAAAGTTTTCAAACTGGGTGTTTGATTATGGGATTACCTTGAAGTTCTCATCAAATTACTATCCACAAGGGAATGGGTTAGCTAAGTCAACAAATAAGAATCTTTTAAGTGCCATCAAGAAGTTGTTGGACAAAAATCCCAGGGACTGGCATACGTAGCTAAGATTTTCACTTTGGGAAGACATAATAAGAATCAAGAGCTCCATAGGGACATCTCCCTATCATTTGATTTATGGACAAGATCCAATTTTTCCCATTCAGTTGAGAACTTTGACGTTACAGTTTATGCAGGAATACATGGAAGGTGAAGACGTAGCACGTACATGATTGACACAATTGCTTCTCTTGGAAGAGAAAAGAGATCAGGCACTGGAAAAGTTTGCAAAACATCAAGTTGTGGTAAAAAGATGGTTCAACAAAATGGTTAGAGTTAAGGATTTTTGAATTTCAGATTTGGTACTTTGTTGGGGTAAGGCATATGAAAACATAAGGCCCCTTGCGATCATTAGAAAATCACATCAACACCAAGCATATCCATGAGTTGAGGAACCTTGGAGTTATTGTATGATCTTTTTTCAATCTTAGCATACGCGATACTATGTTCAAGAGAGGATAGGATATTTTGGTATTTTGTTATACTATTTGGTGAGTCATAAGACACACATCAACAAAAAATGGTGCTAGAAAATAGAGGTCACCATGACAAGTTTGATAATCTATGGATGGGGCCTTTTCAAATTTTTGAGATGCTGGGAGATAATGCATTCAAGCTGAGAATTTTGACAGGAAAGGACGTCCCATTGCCCATCAATGGGCAATTCCTCAAGAATTATTTCTGCCCGTAGGTTTCCCTCTAGAAGCCTACCCTGTATATAGTCGGTCTAGGTTTTCCCTTCCATTCTTCCATTTTGGTTTCCCTCTTTCTTTGGTTTTCTTCTAGTTTAGATGGGATTTTGGTTTTTCTTCAACTATTTCCTTACCCTTTGTTTCTTTCCCATTATTGGGATTTTGGCTTTCTATAGTTTAGGTTGTTAGTTTAGGGTTTTCTTTCCCTTGAGCTTTGTTTGTTCAAGTTGTTTTGGTCTTCTTTTGGTTTTGGTTGGTTTTGGTTTTCACTGGGGGGCCTGGAGGTTTAGATGTTCCCATTTGTGTGGGGGGCATTGTGTGATTTCAAACTTCATTTGAAGATTCCACCAAGTCTTGTTTATCTCATTTCTTGGATAACTGTTTATGAAGATCCCTAGAAACTAAGGTTGTCTTTCTTATGTTCATCATTAGATTGGAATGCAGACTTGACTTAGAAGATTAATCATGCACTGTATCTTGACACTCAAACTCTAAGATTGAAATTTTTTTCACACCTAACTTATACTCTGAGTCCTTAGTTTCTTTAGGATAGGTCATGGCTTGTGAAAATTTTAAAATCTTGCTTCAACGCCACTATAATTCCTAAACCCCATAGTGAGCTTCATTGCTCATGAGCTAAAAGAAAAGAAAGGAATTTAATATCAATTGAAAAGGATAAAAGAGAAAATAAAAGAAAAGATGAAGTAATTGGATTTTGGGTGTACACAGAAATCTCCATAGGTGTTCAAAAGTATAATTTGCTAGAAGTGGAGCAATCTCTATTGGTTTTACAATGATAACTCCATCAGTGCTATGGACACCTGACTTGTAGCGGGGAAATATCCATGATGCTTTTGGAGTTAAGAAGAATATATAGGTTTCCATGGACAATCTTAGGGTTTCTAAGTGGTCTTGTTGAGTGGGAATTAACGCATTTACACACACATAGGTAAGTCAAGGATGACAGCGTTTTGATCCAATATATTCCTCCCCTTTTGAGTTATGTTTTCTCTCTTCATGATAACATAAGTTTCTTAACCAAGGAATCTGAGTTCAAAGTAAATTTTTATCCTTGAAATGTTTTCAACATTTAACCTGTGGAGTCGCTAGATGTTGTGATCGAATCACTACACCACCCATCTACGATGGGACCTCTCTCCTTCATTTTCCCTGTTGGCCCCTGTTCTGTCTCAGTAGGCTCTAAGTTACATATCTATGTCCACTTTTCATCTGGGTGAGAAATAGAATGTGGGTTTGATTCTATGACTTTATCCTAAAGGGGCTTTCAAAACCCGAGATGATTCAATAAAGAAGTTTGTTGCAATAATCCACAGTGCACTCCAGTGTGCAACTAGTGTATTTTGGAGAGAATTGGAGATTTTTCCTGAGAGAGGGACTCATGGGATAGCCAAGACATGTTGATCACATTTGGCAATGAATGAAGGAAACAAGGCATTGCTCAGAGAAAAACATCCCCGCTGGAGTCCAAGAACGGAGGAAGCCTCCTTTTCTATTCAAGGCTGACACACGAAGATGGAGACGAAGGGTTTCCTACTACACAAATGTGTTAGGATCACCCAATGTGCGCAACACTATGCATATGAATGCAGGTTTTGGGGGTTTCGAAGAAGCCATTATTTTAGATCATGTTTGGGTGATGAATGTTGTTCCTGCTTAAAGATCAAAATTGAAGCATTGAAGGAATGTCAGAGAGAGGAGAGTCTGTGCGTGAGCATGAAGTGCACTCAGAGTGCAAAACCAAAGCACTGAAGAAATCATGCAAGATGAAGAATCCCTGACCCATGGAAATCTGTGGTCACAATGCAAAAGTGGAGCGGGCACAGAATCCTTCAAAAGAAATCATCCTTAGCCCCATCCAAAATGTGCTTATGGTGCAAAATGATGGCTGTCATGGAGTCTCGATAAGGAAAATATTCCCCAACTCATGGTGATGTGCACTCCGAGTGCAAAATGAAAGCTATAAAGGAATGCAGTGAAGAACAAAATCCATGACCCCACACAATGTGTGCCCAGAGCACAAAATTGATGTAGTCTCGGAGAGTGAAGAAAATGGAAAATCCTTGACTCAGGTCAAAGATTGCTCAAAACACAAATTTTACAAAGTTGTGGATTCTAGATCGTCGAAATTTTCAGAATTGTGAAAAATCTGAAAAAATATCTTGAAAATCTCAAAGCATGAATTTTTGAAATTTGGGGACAAACTGAGAAAAAATAGATTTTGAGATTCAAAATTTTAATTTTAATTGAATATTGAGTTTTATTAATATTTAATTAAAACAAAAAAAATTGATAAAAGCAATAAAAAAATGAAAACTCTTGAAAATGGAAATTGCTTTAAATATTTTTTGATTTTATGTTTTAAAATTTGAAATTAATTGAATATTGATTTTATTGATATTTAATTAATTAACCCCAAGAAAATCAAAAAATTAAAAAAATTACTTTTGGATTTAAAATCTTGAATTAATTAAATATTGGTTTAATATTTAATTAATATTTTAAAGCAATAAAAAGCAACTAAAAAGGGGAAACTTCTCCATGAAGACAAAAGCTCCTAAATTGGGAGATTCTAAAAAGTGGGAGAAAAACAATGACAAATGGAAAGGAATCTCTTTGAAAACTAGGAATCTACTAAGTTTAGTGTCTCATTTTAAAGCAGCTTTCCAGGGTTCCCAGGTTTATAAAAGAGACCCTCTCCCAATTCATTTCTCACAAGCAGACTTTGAAGAGAAAGCTAAGCAAAGAGAGAGAAGGAAGTGTGCATTTTCTTGGAAAGTGTGGAAGTTATTTTCAAGAAAAAGGGGATTTCTTTTTAGTAAGTGGGAAAGATTGTGAAATTTCACGGAGAAAGAAAATTCCTATTCTGGAGGAAACTACAAAACATCCAAAAAATTTTGAAATCTCCCTTTTCTGGAGAAATTATTTTAGTTTCTATTTTCTTGCATACTCTTATCTCTGTTTCTTTTCTATTTTGCAAGAGAAGGAGATGGCAGAACCTAGAGGAACAAACATGACCAGGGGGAAACTAATAAAGAATGAGCACAGTAGATTCTATCTGGAGTCCAGGATCATGTCAAAATTATTAGAAGTTAGCAATACCAACCTTGGAGGACTGGACCTGAATGAATTCCATAGGAGGATGTTTGGTTATAAAGAACATCATCTGACACACCTAGCCAACTGAATTTTGAATAGTGGCATGGTGGCTGTAGCTGGATTCCCTCCTGCCTTCCAGCATCTTGAATTGATCATGGAGTGTGCAAGGCACTACCAAGCGAGAGACAGAACAATCAGGGATGCTGATGGAAACTTGTTTGCAAACCTTTCTCCACTAGCAATTTTAGAGGCCTTCAGGATTCCTTCCTCTTGGAGATTGGTGATAAAAACTAGGGACCAAGTAGAAAGAGTCTTCACTGCTAGAGTCCAGTATTGTGAAGAGATCATCAATTACAAGTGGCTAAGAAAGAATAGATCTCATTTTTCCAAGCTACCCAAAGAGCTAGTATGGCTAGATTTCCACTGTGATTATAGTGACATGATAATGATGTTGAGTAGGATATTTGGCCTACCTCAGTCTTATCTCTTTGAGAGTTGGATGTGGTACTTTATCAAGAAGGTAGTGGAAGAGCATAATCATGTGGACTGGGTAGGGTTGATTAGTGACAACCTGAGCGAGTAGCTAGAAAGCTTGGAGCAAATAAAGAAATTCTACATGAGTTCGTACCTCATCTACATGATGGCACAGGCAACAAGATATGAAGGACTGAGATGCAAGGGAGCGATCAGGAGCAGAACTCAATGGTTGAAAGTATATGATTGCTATCCTTAGTTGCATCTACATGCAATTGATGATTATGTTCAGGTCAACGATGCATTTGCAATGCGTATTGTGTGAACTTTAGAAAAGAAGCTACATGAGAGACTGTCAAAGGAATCCATCAAATTGGTGGAAGAATACAAGGCATGGTTTATTCAGTTTCCTACTTTTTCCTACATTAGGCTTCAAAGATTCTCAGGGAAACCATACAAGCTTTCAGTAGGCAAGGATGAAGCTAAATTGTG
The DNA here is from genome assembly GCA_027943335.1 of Chamaecyparis obtusa. Lineage (NCBI taxonomy): Eukaryota > Viridiplantae > Streptophyta > Pinopsida > Cupressales > Cupressaceae > Chamaecyparis > Chamaecyparis obtusa. The sequence goes on along the minus strand of BSBK01000293.1, from coordinate 1,301,829 downwards.
TCCATGTCTGAAGGTAGCTGAGAAGTCTCATGAGGAATTTTCATTCTTTCATCTTCCTGTATATACAAAAAGGATAAATTTTTATCCTTAAAACAAGATATGGTCAATGGCTGGGATCAAATATTAGCACATGGCACACCTTGAGGCTTTTTGCGTGAATGTTGCAGATTAGCACAAAGTAAAGAAAAGAATGCATTCCAAATTGCCACTAAATTTGATTAGAGCCTGCAATACTTTTCATATTCTTGACCGAATGGAGGAAGGATTAAATGTGGTCCAAAAAGAATACTGCCTCAAAAAGAGAGAAATTAGTGCCTACGATTGGTCAAGGAAAGAAGTTCTAGACCTTGACACTTTGTCTAGACCAGTCTTGGATTTCATGAGGTACTAGATTGGGAGGCAATTGAACCAGGTGGTCGTACCAAAGGAACAATGGACATATCAACTGATGGGTCATCAAGCACTGAGGGATGAAAGACTGAGGAAGCCGCAAGGAAGAGCAATGGAAGAGGGACAAATTCCATCAGGTAGTAAAGAACTTAGAAAAGATAAGGGTGTTTCTCAAGAAATACATGCAAAAAGGAAGTTTGACCTCCATAATGAAGAGCCACAATAGAAAGAGTAGAGGTCTATATATGTGCCATCCTCACCTAGTCGGACTCCTAGTGTGCACGAGATAGGAACATTCACCAGGGAGGAAACAAATATCACCAGGAGAATGATGGAATAGGACCACATAAATAGGTCAGTTCAGGATAGGTTGAGTATTATTGCTAATGAAAGGTTTCCACAAAGAGGTTGCAGAGAGTAGGATATCACCACTGAGGAGAGTCTCGGTACACTACTAGAAAGAGAAATGGTGGAAGGGGAAGTTCCAGAAATAGTGACAAAGGTCCTTGCAGTAGAAGAAGGATCTCCTACAATGGAAGCTATAGTGCCTATGGAAAAAAAGAAAGTCTGAAGGCTTAGGAAGAAATTGATATTAGGAGAGTCCAAGGACAAGAACAATTGGTAGTGTAGAAAGATCAGGAGACAAATGTTCTAGGATGGATGAGACAGAGGATTCAAAGGAGCCAGGAAAAGGAGGTTGACCCAGTGACTGAATTGAAGGAAATCCTAGATCCAGTCAACTGATCAGATGAAAAGGGAAAGGAAAAGAGGTTCACAAAGATTATCTAAGGAGAATTTGGAGCCAGGAGCCTATAGGTTACAACACCAACAATAGATAAAGAAAAGGATCAGATTTATCCTGAAGAATACAATGTAACTGAAGTGGACTTAGGTCATGCATCTAGGGCGTAGGTCATAAAGGATTTTGATGACTCCACACAGGCAATGAAAGACAAAATGAAGAAGATTGAGGAGAAGTATCAAAGGCAAAAAGGTGAAATTAAAGCCCTATGTGACTACATAAGCAGCCTATCACATTGAGTTAGTGAGAAAGATCCATCATTCATTCCTCTAGTTGTCCCTACAAATTTTATTGAAGAAATAGATAGAATGAAGAGGATTGCACAAGGAGTAGAGGTTTGGATGGGGGGCATCCAGAATGAGGCCTACAAACACACTGAGGATTTGGTAAAGATACATAACAGAGCACTTGCCATCCTTTCTCAAATCTAGTGTATGGAGGGATCTTGGGAGGATGAATGCATCTATAGAGATGAGGAAATCACAGAGATGCACGAGCTAATCAAGAAACCTAATGAGAAACTGATTGGTGACAGGGTTGTTAGAGAGGGTGAAGCATATGAATTTTCTAGATGGTATGGAGCAGTGGTGTTGGCCATAGAAATGTTTGAGTATTTTATTAAGGAATCCACTTGACTGAAGGAAGTGGTTGATAATATCTGGCAGGAAGTTTCCAATAATGTTGCCTTGCTTTTATCACAAAGGCTCACTAAAGAAGAGATAACTCAAGGAAGCCTAAAGAGAAAGTTGGAGGAATCCTTTAAGTTGATCTTTTTCATGAAGGATGATTATGAGAACCTTTCCACATTCTCAAATGATATGCATTCCACTCAAGACTTGGTACCAAATTGGGATGATAGTTTGAAGAAGTCTGAGCGAGCAATTCTCACCTTGGAATTCAAGTAAGAATCAACAACCAGCGTTAGCATGAAAGAATTGGAAATAGTGCTAGATAGATTCCAGGCATTCAAGAATAGAGGTCAAAGATAGGACAACAGACACATTTAATGCATAGTGGGAGCATGTAGTGGTCATTTATTGCACCCAACCTTCCTTCTGAGTGTGCATGCACAATGGGCATTTATTACCCACTATGGTAGCGGATTATTTTTTCCATTGATGTAGATTCCTTTTCTGTACCCTAACCCTAATTAGGGTTGAGATATAGGTCCTTGAAAACAATGAAAGGCCCTGATTTTCATCGAGGCCTTTCATTGTTTTCAAGGACCTATATAAGGCCTCTTCTTCTCATTTGTAAGGGAGTGAATTTTGAGATTGTTTCTTATGAGCTATTGAGACAATAGAATTTTCATTGAAGTGTGGTGATCATTTGATGTGTCTTAATGCTTGCTGGGTTTCATTATTCTCTCAATTAGATTAAGTTTAATAGCTAAAGTGTGATGAGTGTTTTGGAAAATATGATGATGTTTTGATGAGTTTCTTTCGTTCATACTTTTGACACTTTAGTGATTCTAAAACATTGTGCAAAGTTAGCCTGAACCCTTATCCATGTGACTAAATTTTATCATTCGCACAAACCTTTGAAGATTGCACCAGTCTACGTATAGTTGTAGCTTGACTTGGCAAAGTGTGACTTGGTAGTTAAGGAACTCATCCATCATCTTACTTTCCTTGGCTATCATTACCCTTAGGATTAGATTAAGATCTCTAAACCTTAAACCCTTTTCATTTTCGCATATCCAGTGAAACCCCCAAAAAAATAGTACTTAATTGAAAATATTTTGATAGTACCCATATTCATCATGACATAAAGGATTGAAAACATAAGGCCCCTTGTGATCATCTACAAATCACATCAACACCTAGCATATCCACAAGTCGAGGAACCTTGGAGTTATCGTATGGTCTTTTTGTAATCTTAGCATACACAATACTTTGTTCAAGAGAGGATAGGATATTTTGGTATTTTGTTCTACTATTTGGTGGGTCATAAAACACACATCGACAGAAACTGGCGCTAGAAGGAGTGCCTACACAGCAAGACCTATTTTTTCATGTCATGATTTGATATGGTGCTTTCGCATACAGAGATCGTACCAGTTTAAGAGCCTAATCTTGGATTTGGAGACAACCAAGAAGACATCATCGTAGGATTGAACTCACTCACGTGGAAAGTTAAGAGAAGTGCAACAGAGTATATGTGAGTGAGCTTTGTGTTAGAAGATGAAGAAGAAAATGCTCAAAGGATTGAAGTAGCTATTCAAAGAGCATTGGTCATTCAAAGGAATCAACAGCCTCCAACACCTATAAGAAGGAATTAAAGTAGATTTCACATATTGGAGTGCATTAATTCATTCTCACCTCAGGTACACTGAAGAATCTTAAGATCCACTCTAGGAGAAAATGAACTAGAAGAACTAAATTTTGATCCAAAGCCTAGGCGAGGCAAGAAAGAAGCATCTACAAGTCAGAACTCACCAAGTGTAGCTGATCTTACAAGACAATTTCAAACTCCACCTCAACATCAGACAAAAGGGACCACTCAAGGATTTCAACAAGGAGCTACACAAATTCAATAATTGATAGTACAAATTCCTATACAAGCCATTGTACCTCCAGCTACCCAACAACAAGTTCTAGCAATGGCATAGCAATGGCGACCACTTAATGCATCACCTCTTGCAACATTTTCTACTTACAATCATATGCCAAAGAATCCTGAGTATTTCTGCTCTAAGTTCTTTGTGAACGATGTCAACTGCACTGCTAATGAAAATGTAAAGATTTTCAAAGATGCTCTGCAAAATAGAAATATTCAAGATGAAGATGTGGCATGCCGATTGTTCCCATATTTCCTAGGGGAAGATGCATTTTATTGGTATATTAATTTACCCATGAATTCAATCCAAACATGGAAAGAGTTAAAGGATGCATTCTTGGGAAATTTTAGATTTCCTATCACCCCTGCTGAATTATATAGATAATTCATTGAGATAAGAAGACAAGAGCGTGAACCTATTGGTGCCTTCAACAATAGATTTTTGAATGCCTACTCTCATCTATGTGATCCTTTCCACATAAATGATGATGCCACAAGGCCTATTTACTTTACAGCCTTAGATTGTTTCACTTCCATGTTCATCCAAAAGACCCATCTGGCCCCCACCAATTTAATCCAAGCATATGCTGAGGCTGAGAAGATCAGTTTACAATCACCAGAAACTATTGTTGGAGCACCTACTTAATTTGGGAATGCCAATACATTGAATCAAGGGATGTTGAGCTATTCTCCTACTTTCAATCTGATTCCTACTCCTAATAAGCTTGTGCCACATCCAGGAGCTCCGATATCTCACACAGCACCCGCACAACTAGTCTATCTTCAGAATATGACCACTTCCATAAGGACTCAGGAACAACAAGATGAAATGAAAGACTTAATAGAACAAGTCAAGAAGTTATCTACTAAGGTCACTTACCTCAAAAATCAGAATAATCAATTACAGAACTCACAAAGGAATTATCAGTCATATTAAGGAAATAACCGAGGGTATCAAGGAAATCCTCTAGCTTACCATGAGAATCATTGAGATAAAATATCAAGGATACCGGAACAATAATAAAGGTCATCAAGAAAGTAATTCCAGGTATCAAAACAATAATCAAAGATACGATAAGAGATCATGGAATAAAAATCCAAACAATGGTGGAGTTCCTTCACCATTGGACAATTCACCAGCTTCTGACAGTTGACCTACTAAAAAAGTTTTCCTAGCAGAAGTAACATTGTCTGGATGGTGTAGACTGCATGAAACTAATCAACATTCTGAGTTACAATGCCAAGAGTTTCAAAGAGAAGCTGATATAGTCAAAGGAGAAGTAAGAAACACTACTGCACCTAAACATCCTCCACCTATAGGCTATGAGATAGTGCCTGCTCCTAGATACGACCAAGCATTGGTCTTTGATGATTTCAATTTTCCACCTCCTGATTTTGAGGATTACATGCCTATACAAACTAATTAGAAATTCCCACCTGCATCAGCAAATGGTTTCATAGAGGAACCACAATATCAAGTTCCACCAGAGAATCAACCTCCACCTATTTCCCTAAATGAGCCAGTATAAAGGGAAGGATTTATTTTCCCTCAACTTTACAATAGTGTCCTAGTGGAAGGAGTAAGTGAAGTTCAAGCTTTTCAACAGACATCTAGGAATGCTCCTTTGAGGACTTATCAAAGAAATTATAGAAGTCATTAGCCATTGACAACATCAACTCCTCCAAATAACTTTACAACTCCTCCACATCATAATGCCAGTAATACTCCAAGTCCTCTCAGGGATTCATCTGAGTATCGATAACCTAGTTATGTGCAAGGAGAAAGAGGTCAGTCTATTGCGACCAATGCTTTGCAAAATCAAAAAGGGAAACTTGTGACACATTCTACTATACAATATGAAGGACAAAATAAAAATCAAGAACAAGGGTAGAAAGAAAATCCTCCTAGGGTGGAATTCAAGAGGTTGAGCGCTTGCGTACTAGAAGAATTCAAGAAGATAAACGTAAGTCTTCCATTGTATGAACTAATGAAAATTCCTGAGATAAGGGATGCATTGTTGGGAAGTCTAAATGATGCACCTCCGAAGATCATCTCGCAAAATACCTCATACCCACCCAAAGGTTCCCCTAACAATCATCAATCTAGTTTTGCAAAAAACATGAATGTTGTTGATGTAAAAGCAAGTGCACCTGATGTCTCACAAAGTTCAAGCTTCATTGGGATGGTGCAAAATTATTCTAAGGAAGGAATCTCACAAAATGATCCTTCATGTCAAGGAGAAGAAACAACTAGAGATCTCACCGCTCTCGTAGAACAAACTAGTGCTATTCAGAATGGGAGTAACACCTGACAGAATGTGAACAATGAGGAATTCAACCCTAGAGCACAAAAACTTGTGGTTTTCTACCAAGGAAAAGAAGAATCTACCCCTTTCCTTGTGTCAGTCCAATTTTTTTTTTAAATGTTGCATAACTGTCTAATTGACTCTAGAGCATCAAGTAATGTAATTCCCCTTAATATATGTAGAAAATTAGGATTAGTCCCATTACAAATAGATAAGAAGGTAACTTAGCTAGATAAAATAGAAGTTCCATTTGTAGGAGAACTAAACAATATTTATATGCAATTGGCTTCAGATCCACGAGTTCAGAGTTGTATTGACATATCAATTGTGGACATTCCAGAAGGGTATGGAATGCTTTTAAGTAGAGAATGGGAAAGGAAATTAAATGGATAAATAGCAACTAACTTCTCACACATGTGGCTTCCATGGAGAGGAATCCCAAATCAGATAAGGATAGAAAGCACACCAAGGCTCCGATTGTTGATAACCGAATATGGAGAAGGTAATGAGATCCTATTCATGGAAACAAGTATAGGCTCTTATGCACCTAAAATTGGGGAAATTTTGATGTTACAAGGTTACAACCAAGGAGGATGCCCATACATGATGCCTAGGTTGGTAGAGGCACAAACTGATGAAAATTTAGAACCATCAATGATAGAAGGAATGTTTCAAAATTTTAGGAATTTTGTCTTGAAAAGTGTTAAGCAAGAAGTTGAGCTGGGGATAGATGCTCATATTTAGAATCTATTACTGCCTAATTGGTGCATAATACATAATGCTTTTCATTTTGCAATATCATGCACGATGTTCCAAGCTACAGTTGTACAAGTTTCAAAGATGGTTCCACAAGTATCGGTGGCACGATATTTTGAAGAAGTTGTTAATGTGGAATATCCAAGTCAAGTAGCGACATTAGAACCACAATATAAAGAAGTTAAAAGGGATGAGAAGAATTTTTTTGAAGAAAAACATGAGAAACAAGTCAAGCAATCAAAGGGTGAACCTTCCAGTACTCAAGCTGATGATCAAGTCTGGACTCTATCATTTGATGGGTCAAAATCAAAGAAAGGAAGTGGAGCAGGTGTTGAACTTGTTAGCCCACTAGGGGAAGTCTATCTTGCAGCACATAGATTACAGTTTCCTTGCATGAATAGTGTGGCTAAGTATGAATCACTAGTTATTGGTTTGGTCCTTGCTATCCAAAACTGTGCCAAGATCCTATACATACGTGGAGATTTAGACATAGTGGTAGTACAAGTTCAAAAATAGTATGCATGTCATGATAAAATATTGGGTCGTTATCGCAACAGAGTTTGGGATTTGATTGAAAGCTATGATGCTTTTAACATTAAAAGAATAAATTGAACGTGAGATCTGGTAGCAAATTCATTAGCTCGATCTGCAAGTTCTTTAGAACCATTAGCCATGGATTGTGTGAAGAAGTTCACAGTTGAATTGACTTCAGTGCCATCTATTCCAGAAAACATAAAAAACTTCCAAGTATTTGAAGATGATAAGCATATCCTTGATTTGCTGACAAGTTCAAGGGTCTTTGAAGAAAAAGTCATCGATGAGGGAGAACCACAACAAGCTCAGTTCAAAATAGATGAGATAATGAATTTGATGACAAATACTATTCCTAAGGGGATGATTGAGCTTGAAATAATTTTTGATTCAGACAGATTGAGTGCCCTCAAGTATCAGAAAACTGAAGGAGGGGAATGTGAAAAAGTGAACTTAGGAACTGAAGAAAAAGTCAAAAATATTTTTAATGGTAAAGTTTGTACTCCTGGGAAAAAGGAAGATATTCTGAAGCTTATGAGGAAATTCCTAGATGTGATTGCATGGGGATACAAAGATTTGAAAACTTATGATACCTCCTTCATCAAACACACAATCCCACTGAAGCCAAATAGTAAACTATTCTGGAAAAGGCAGAGACCGATAAATCCCTTGTTAGAGCCACTGATCCTTCAAGAAGTGAAGAAATTACTTGCTGCCAAAATAATTTTTCTAGTCAGACAGTCGACATGGGTCACCAAATTGGTTCGTGTTATAAAGTAGAGTGGAGAAATAAGATTGTGTGTGGATTTTCACAATCTTAATAGAGCTTCAGAAAAGGACAATTATCCAGTACCATCACTAGATGAAGTTATAAAATTTGTGAATGGATCCCAAATGATGTCATTTTTAGATGGCTATTCTGGGTATAAGCAGGTGATGGTCGAAGAAGAAGACAGATTGAAAAATGCATTCATCACAAAGTTGGGCACATTTTCATATAGAAGAATGCCCTTTGGTTTGATTAATGTCATAGCCACTTTTCAGAAAGCCATGGACTATGCTTTCAAGGATTTGGTCGATAAATGCATTATTATATACATGGATGATTTCACTGTGTTTTCTCAATGCAAAGAGGATCATATGACTGATTTAAAGAGAATCTTTCAGAGATGCAAAATATATGAAATTTCATTGAACCCAAAGAAGTGCATGTTAGTAGTCACCAAGGGAAAATTGTTGGGACATGTGATTTCAGAGCATGGAATCTCAATTGATCCTGAGTGCATCGAAGCAATTTCAAAGTTGGGGTTGCTAGCTAGTCAGAAAGAGTTAAAGTCATTCTTCAACAAATTAACTTTATAAGGAAGTTCATATCAGGATTTGCATAAATAGTCAAGCCACTGAATGACATGTTGAAGAAGGGTGCAAAGATTGATTGGACACCTACAACAAAGAAGGCTTTCGAGGAGATAAAGCAAGAAATTGTGGATGCTCCTATTTTGATTAGTCCATATTACACTAGGCCATTCTACATATATTCATTTGCATCAGAGCATACCTGTGTAGCTATCCTTACTCAGAGAATGGAAGAGAAAGATGAGTATCCCATTGCCTTTATGAGCTCACCATTGAAGGATGCAGAATTGAAATATCCAAACATAGAGAAGCAAGCCTATGCTTTGGTGAAGGCAATCAAGAAATTTTGACATTGTATTTTGAGAAGTAAGGTTTATGCAATTGTCCCAAATGCGGCAGTGAAGACACTATTGATGTAGAATGAATTGGGGGAAAGAAGAGGAAAATGGGTGTCTATCATTCAAGAATATGACATGGAGATACAACCTATGAAGCTAGTTTGAGGACAAGCTTTGACACAAACAATTGCAACAACTGGTCCCAGATTGGTCCAACAAGTGTATGTGATGGAAGAAGTATCCCCAGATGAATGGTATGATGACATTGTTTACTACCTCTTGAATCAAAAGTCTCCTACGCACCTAAATTCTGTCCAAAAGCGTGCCTTGAGAATGAAGAGTCAACAATTTATGCTTCAAGGAGCATTTCTATATAGAAAGAATCGTGACAGAGTCTATTTGAGATGTATCAGAAAAGAAGAAGTGAAGTAGATACTTGAAGATTTTCATAGCAAGTATGGGACCAGTCATGGAAGTCATCTCTCTATGGCCCACCAAATTTCAAGGGTAGGATATTACTGGCCTACATTGTTTAAAGATGCCTACAAACAAGTAAAAACATGACACATTGTCAAGTAGCTGCAATGCATGAGAGAAATCCTGCAATGCCTTTGCAACCTGTTATTGAAGTAAGACCTTTTGCAAAGTGGGGGTTAGACTTTATTGGTCCAATTAATCCACCCTCTTCAGGACAACATAGGTACATCCTAGCTACTACTAATTATTGCACTTGCTGGTTAGAAGCTCAAGCACTAAAGAATTGCATGATGAAGGTTGTTATCAAGTTCCTTGAAGAAAATATTGTCATGAGATTCAGATGTCCACATGCTCTTATATGCGATAATGGTACTGCATTCAAATCTCTAAAGTTTTCAAACTAGGCATTTGATTATGGGATTACCTTGAAGTTCTCATCAAATTACTATCCACAAGGGATTAGGTTAGCTGAGTCAACAAATAAGAATCTTTTAAGTGCCGTCAAGAAGTTTTTGCACAAAAATCCCAAGGACTGGCATATGCAGCTAAGATTTTCACTTTGGGTAGACATAATAAGAATCAAGAGCTCTATAGGGACATCTCCCTATCATCTGGGTTATGGACAAGATCCAATTTTTCCCATTCAGTTGAGAATTCTGATGGTACAGTTTAAGTAGGAATACATCGAAGGTGAAGACATAGCACATACACAATTGACACAATTATTTCTCTTGGAAGAGAAGAGATCAGGCACTGGAAAAGTTTGCAAAACATCAAGCTGTGGTAAAAAGATGGTTCAACAGAATGGCCAAAGTTAAGGATTTTTTAATTTCAAATTTGGTACTTTGTTGGGATAAGGCCCATGAAAACGTAAGGCCCCTTGTGATCATCATCAAATCACATCAACACCAAGCATATCCACGAGTTGAAGAACCTTGGAGTTATCATATGATCTTTTTGCAATCTTAGCATATGCGATACTTTGTTCAAGAGAGGATAGGATATTTTGGTATTTTGTTCTATTGTTTGGTGAGTCATAAAACATGCATCAATAGAAAATGGTGCTAGAAAAGAGAGGTGACCATGACAAGTTTGATAATCTATGGATGGGGCCTTTTCAAATTTCTGAGATGCTGGGAGATAATGCATTCAAGCTAAGAACTCTAACAGGAAAGGAAGTCCCATTACCAGTCAGTAGGCAATTCCTCAAGTATTATTTCTGCCCGTAGGTTTCCCTCTAGAAGCCTACCCTGTATATAGTCAGTCTAGGTTTTCCCTTCCATTCTTTCATTTTGGTTTCCATCTTTCTTCAATTTTCTTCTAGTTTAGAGGGGATTTTGGTTTTTCTTCCCCTGTTTCCTTTCCCTTTGTTTCTTTCCAGTTGGTGGGATTTTGGCTTTCTATAGTTTAGGTTGTTAGTTTAGGGTTTTCTTTCCCCCGAGCTTTGTTTCTTTGGGTGGTTTTGGTCTTCTTTTGGTTTTGGTTTTCGTTAGGAGGCCTGGAGGTTTGGGTGTTCCCATTTGTGTGGGGGGCATTGTGTGATTTCAAACTTCATTTGAAGATTCCACCAAGTCTTGTTTATCTCATTTCTTGGATAACTGTTTATGAAGATCTATAGAAACTAAGGTTGTCTTTCTTATGTTCATCATTAGGTTGGAATGCAGACTTGACTCGAGAGGTTAATCATGCACTATATCTTGACACTCGAACTCTAAGATTGCAATTTTTTTCACACCTAACTTTTTCTCTGAGTCCTTAGTGTAGACACCTAAAAATCCTTTAGAAAATAAAGTATTTTTATTTTCTAAAAAATCCTTGATGACATCATCATTTATTAATTAATTATTTAATTAATTAATTAATTAATTTTTATGCCATTAATTCCCTTTATCTTAATTAAAAATATTTAATTAAGAAATCCCTCCCAAAAATGTTTAAATCTTATTTAAACATTATTCCCCTATTTATTAATTATTTAATAAATTGACCAAAAATTCCAAAATAAATTATTTATTTATTTTTTGCCCAAAACTTGGCCAATTTCCTTAAGACCACTAACCTCTTCCAGAATCTTCTAATCCTTCTTTAATTTCGATTAGAGGCTAATCCCATCATTTCCTAACCCTAATCCCAACTCAAAATATTTAATTAAGATTAAATATTTAATCCTCATGTTTATTAAATTCATATTAATAAATATTCTCAAACCTAAACCATGGAAATAAATAAATCTTTATCTATTTCCTAAAAATCTATGTTTATCCTAAGGAAATTTTAGACTCTTCTAGAAAATCCTAATCCTAATCCCCCCCCTAACCTTGTCACATTCCCTAACCAAGATTAGCCAACTCCTAAGCTTAACCCAAAGTCAACAAACTTCTAGAGGCTTCTCTTACATGCATTAAATGCATTTAAAACCTCCTTATCCCTCTTACATGCCTTTATGATGCATTTAAGAAGCCCCTCACCCCTTTCTTACACCCTTTGACCTTAGGCACATTTCCCAAATTGTGCACATCTCTCCCATCTTTCAACCCAATGCCCTTGTGACACTTGTCACAAGGAGGTGGCCCTGAACTAGCACAATCCATGTGCTCCCCTTTGAATGAATCTTGGCCTCTCTTAAGGATTTTGATCCTGGCCACTCATTCCCCCTTAGAAAATCCTATAAATACCCTCATTTCTAAGAGCATTCATTCACCTTTTATTTCAAGCATTGTTATCATGCTCATTTAGCTCTAGACTTAGCATAATCAATACTAATTGTTAGTTTTTCATCATTTTCAAGCTTTCTTAAAACACATCTTAGCATAGATTTAATGGATTAACCTAGTTTCTTTCATTGTTTTGCATAAGCATAGCATCATATCACATCTCTATTTGGTTTAAAATGAATCTTAGCATAAACATCATGTAGCTTAATCTTCATTTCAGCATCATTTGGATCCTTGAGGCCTTAGGGGCAAATCAGGTGTTCTATACCTATTTTGTGTCATTTATAGGGTTTTTATGGATCTCAATCCATCCTAAAAAGTATTAGGAACATGTTCCAAGTGCTTAGAGAGCACACCCACATCCCCTAAGCAAGAGAAAATCAAACAGTGCTTGGGTGCACCTGTTTAAGCTCTATCTGAGGTGGCTTAGTTTAGAGTTTCCTTATTTTTGGATTGATTTCATGCTAGGTTAAAATCTAATGTTTGTTTGGCTTGAAGCTTTCAAAACAAGTATCCTTAAAAGCCTAGTCTACATTCTGGCATGCCCGGTGGGACCCCTGTCCTGATCATCTACTCCAGAATCAACATTTTGTGGCTGTTTTTCTCCTCTTTTTTTCTCAAAATTCTGGGTTTCAACATTCTGTCGTATCAAAAACTATGCATTTATTGTCTATAACTGTGCATTTGCACAAAATTTTGTAAATTTGCACATTTATCATGAAAAATTGTGCATTTATAATTAAAACTACACATTTTTCACTAAAATTGCGCATTTTTTCAGACTTGTTGCGCCTATGTGCAAACTTGCTGCGCATATGTTCAAACTTGCTGCACATTTGTTCAGACTTACTGGGCATTTGTTTTTTGTGAAAATTAGCATTTTTAAAAGCATTCTGGCAAAATAGATGTAGTTGCGTATACATTCTTTGTTATTGTGCATATGTTCAAAATTGGAAAAGTGCGCATTCATCACATATTCTTACGGATTTGTTCTTTGTAACTGTGAGTTTATTCCAGAAAGAGGTAATCTGATGTTTTTAAAGTTTTTCAACTTTGATTTTTCTTATAGGATCTAAACTCTATGTTTTGCAGGTACTTCTTGGAGGGAAAGGAAATCACCAAAATGATAAAGCCTTAAGGCTCATGAACCTTCTTGCATGTTTAGGAACCTCAAACTTTCATTTGGTTGGCTTAAAATAAACTTCAATGCACTCTTGAATGCCTTAACAAAATCTTGCAAAAATTTTTATTTTTTTTTCATGCATCAAAGCTAAATTAGGAACTTGTCTTCTTAATCAAAGAAAATGATCAAAAAAAGTCTTGAATGAAACTAAAAAGGAATGAAGCTAAGTCCTAAGAGTCATTGTCAATTTGAAAAACAAACATACTCTTGAATGCACTAAAAGAAACAAACATCTCTATTCCTTCTTTTGTTTCAATTCAAAGCAAGCACGCAATCAAATCTTGAATGCCTTAAAGGATCAAAACAAAGCACTTCAAAGTTATTAAATCAACATGCAAATCTCAATCTTGAATGCCCAAGTCAAAGCAACTGCAAACGCTCGAAAGTCTTTTGGAAAAAGAACAAATCAAACCTTAAGCACTTGTGTCTTCAATTTCAAAGTTCAAATCACACTTAATCCATTTATGAAAAAGAAAAACTTTCTTGATGTGCATCTAGGAGCTTTCTTTTTCTTTCCAAACCCTTGTTAAAGTAAGCAACGTAGAACATTTGGACTCGGACAAGTTCACTTGTTCTACTTTTAGCGAGGCCTATCCAGGGAGAAAAGTGCTTCCTCCTCGAAGAATGACCTCAAACCGGTATCCCCCCCAGCCAGTATATAAATAAAGTGAAGGCAAAAAGTACTCACGTATATCTCCTAATCCACGAGCATTTTGTGCCAAATGCAAATGTCTGGGGATAGGTAAATATTCCTCCCCCAACGTTGTTGGCTAGGCTCTTAAGTGAGTCACAGGCGGTCAGCATAACCGGGTATGGAGACTCCACGGAACTATTAAAAACTTGATAAAATAGAGGCTACCCTATCTACATCTGAAAGTATCAAAATCCTTGTGCAAGGACTGATTCCAAGGGGTTTACCAGGTCACCTCAAGATTACTCACCATTTGTATTCCCTTCTAGGGGGTACCAAGCTGTGGGCAAGCGATTTTGATACTCACCTTTCTTAAGTAGATCTGTTTGAAGTTCTTGACAGTCAATACTCACCTTCCTTAGGAGAAACCCTTGGAATCAGATATCCAAAAGAACCTTTTGTCCCAAAACCAAACTTATCAGAATTTCCCCGAGTTATGCCCAATTTGATCAAACATCCGAAAGCTAAGTTACCCAAATCCAAGGATTATCAAGAGAAGAAAGTTGCAGAAAGAAACCTTAAGAGCCATCAATCCTCTATCCAAGCAACCCAAGTAGAAGAAAAATATCAAGAAAGGCTTGATAATATTGGCTATAATGCAAGAGTCAAACAATTTGCCTACCGATTCTGAGTGAACCATTGCTACATCAATCGTGAAAGAGAAAATTAGCTGGATCCATTGCATGTCCCAATCTACCTTCAGATCTCAAAATCCTATCTTGGCAGTCCTTCATCCTAGTTTCATCCTAGTTTCATACTTGCATCATCATCAAATCCTTAGTTACATTCTAGAGTCTTTTGTTGCATTCATCATCATCTTCCTAGTAGCATCATAGATCATCCATCCTGGTTGCATTTGCATCATCCTTTTAGAGAGAGCATTGTTTCATCATCCTTCACCATCTTTCTGTCAGTAATCCACAATTAGAATCCCAAATCCTTGATCCAAATCTAGCATCCATCATCCAAAAAATAATCCACCATCCTTTGCACCAAATCTAGAGATCCAAATCCACAAAACACTTAGTGTTTAGAACCTTTGAGTTGTTTCCATCCCTTATCCTAAATCAGAAATCCTCCCCTTTTTGACAGAGCATTGTCTAAAGGAAATCCAACTTGTCCTTGCATAGCCTCATCATCTCAAGCAAAGAGATTGGCTTGTATTGATAAGAATCTGGTTGACCGAAGATCATTAGTCTATCCTAGGTTGGCCAAATCCTATCACTAATCCTCCATTGGGAAAAATAGCAGCTCATTGTTGACACTTAGTAATCTTCCACCAGCATCCCACCAATCCTCCACCCAATCTTGACCCAAATCAGAGCATCCCACCAAGCCTCCATCATCACCAAGCTTTTTTACCAATCTGCCACCATCTCCCATCAATCTTCCACCATCCTTGACCCAAATCCAAGCATTTCACCAATCCTTGCATTGCATTCTAGAAATTCATCATCCTTAGAAGTTCCTTAAGCTTGCATCCATCATCCTTTAGAGTCTTTTAGGAAACATCTTACATCTATCTAACATCTGCATCTCCATGCCTATCGAGACAAGATCCAGATCTAGAAAAAGAAGGAACATGAATCCTTATCCAATCACCAGTTCATCTAATCCCAACATTTTTACCAGTGCAATGATAGCCTATGATCCCTAAATACAAATTGGAAATACATGGGATGATCCCAATATCCCCTCAGCTCCTCTGGCAATAGAAACATTTGTGAATCATCTAGAGAATCCACTAGTAGTCAATGCACTCATGGCCCAAAACTAGAAAAGCATGTTCACTAACTTTGCACAAGCGCATACTTCCATTCTGCCATATCTCCATCCTCACATTTCCATAAGTACTATCCAAATCCTAGCACAAGTATACTCTCCATTTATCCAACCGTTCCTTGATCCAACCTTACAAACATCACAAGAAACCTCCGCCATTCCCCTTCTTCTGCAAGGGAGCCTTGCAAATCCCGTAACACAAGCTATAACACCATCTGCTCCATTCCCTATCATAGGTACTTCATCATCTGCCATGGCTGCTCAAGCTCTTGCACAAATCCAACGCTTGTCCCAGAATCAACTCCCACCTCCTACACAAACCTTTGCACAAGAAGTTCCACCATCTTCCATAGGCCAAGCAGCACCTTTGACTCTGGGAGGGATGCAATCATCCTTCCCCTTCACTTCACAAGCTTCCACATCCACACCTTTTGTGTCAGGAGGGACACAATCATCTTTTCCTTTTAATCCCTAAGCTTCAGCATCCACACTATCATTTCAAGGGTCAACACAATCATTTCCCTCTTTCACCCAGCAACCCTCTACATCATCTACTTCAGAGGCAACACAATCATTCCCCTTTCAAAATCAGCAAACTTCCACATCACCTTTTTCATGGGGAACACAAGTGTCCTCTTCATTCTCCCCCCAAGAAGCATCTACCCAAGCACAAGCCCAACAAAATTCCTTCACCACAGGAATGCCTTCCATGGGTTTTTCCAATCCACCATTCATATCCCAAACTCCCATTACATCTACCTTCCAAGCATCCACTGTAGCACAATTCCCACCTCACAATGGTTCTCGTTGGGGTCTCACTCAAGAAGACATGAAAGCCTTTGGAATACCAACTCACTCTCCTACATTCATGTTTGAAAACCAACAAGCCACCTTCTCACAAGCAGCACAACAACAACCATCTTAGCCTCCACCAACTTCATCCTTCACAAGCTATCCATTCCCAACACCTAGTGCTTTTCAGCAAGTTCCTCCACCTCAGCAAAAAATTTCCTCCCATTTCACAAGTCATCTTGCCTAGCCACCCTTTGCTTCAAGCTTCCCTACATCAGTTCCACCCTTAAGCAATGCGGGAATGCACCCAACCTATATCGGTCAACCACAGAGCCAAGTTCAGCAAGGACCATCTTATCAACAAACTACACCATTCCACCAGCCACCCCCACAGCAACCATACTTCCAGTCACAGTAACAAACCCCCATCATTCCCCAACAGCAACAAGTTTCCTCCTATCAGTTACAGCAGCAAGTCCCCATCATCCCACAACACCAGCAAGCAGTCCCGTATCCTCCACCACAATATCCCCCTATGCTGCATCAACAATATCCCCAGCAAAAATCACTCCAAAATCCACTCCAATCTTCCTATCCCGCTGGGCCATCTCCATATCCCACTCCATAATACCCACCTCAAATGGGAGCACCCACTCAAACACCAATCAATGCCGAGTGGGAAGCCATCAAGAACGCTCTTAAGGAGCTTCAAACCGGTACCAATAGCAAAACCTACAAGTTTGAGGAGGTGTGTCCTTATCTGTTTGATCGATCCATCGCCACTATACCTTTCCCCAAGTACTTTGAGACACCTAAATTTGATAAATATCAGGGGAAAGGAGATCCACTCAACCATATTAAATAATTCTATATGGCATGCTAAGAAGTAGCTTACAGTGATAACTATCTCTTACGCCTATTCCACAAAAGCTTGGGAGGAACTGCTGTTGAATGGTTCTACAAAATACCATGTGGGACTATCACAACCTTTGCTGAACTTTCTAAGAAGTTCATTTCCCACTATGCCCACAATGTTGAGAATAATTTGACCTTGTTAGATCTCTGCAACTCAAAACAGAAAGAAGGAGAAAGCCTAGCAGAATACTTGCAACGATGGCAGAACCTTACCACCAGGTTATCATACCAGCCACCTGAAAAACATTTGACCAAAATCTTTATTGATAATTTGCATCCTAAGCTGTCCCACTTCATGAGGATGAATTGTCTCCAAACCTATCAAGATATCAAGAGCAAGGGGATAGGTATTGAAAAGGCCCTCCTAGATGAAGGCATGATTCGACACTTAAAAAATGATGCCCAAAAACCCAGCAATGATAAATCTCGTTACTGGAATCGTAACAAGAACATTGTTACTAATGGAGCCACTGATACCAAGCATGTCCAATTTGTCATGGCTAGTCCTCCATCAACTCCTACATACCAATAACAACAAGTGTCTGTCTATCAGCAACCTCCTCAAGTCCATCAGAAACCCATGCAACAATATCATTCTCAGAATAATCAGTAGAATTATCAGTAGCAAACCCCTCAAGCTTATCAAGGTAATCCAAACAATCAGGTCAATGCTGTTAATGTTGCTCCCAAACAACACAAGCCCAGAGCTCAAAACAACCCAAGGAAGACCTTCACACCACTGGGTGAACCTCTGGATGTTATCTTTCACTGAATGGCCAAGGCCAACCTGATCACATTTCCACCAATCCAGCCAGTTGATGATACCACTCCCAAGCCCGATTGGTACAAAGATCATGAGTACTATGATTTTCATCATGTCAAAGGACACACTACTTTGAAGTGTATGAGACTCAAAAACTATATCCAAGATCTCATTGATCAAAAAGAAATTCAAGTAGATGCACCTGCTCAAGCCTCACCAAATGCCAATTTACAAATCTATTAGAATGTGTTCCCACAACACAATGCTGGAAAAAACCAAGCTAATACCAATCATCCCTAGAATCATGGTAAAGGAAAGCAAGAAGATCACACTACTGCCTACATCAATTATGATAAATTTGTTGGATGTATAACCCAAGTTGAGCCCACAGTCAATACCATCCATGTCAGAGGAGCGGATTGTCAATGTGTTGTTACTACCCATAGGGGTTAGATCACTGTTGCTAGTGCCCGTCCAAGGCTAGTACAAAATGCACACAATGCACAGTATAACCTCATAGAACATCTTGGGAATACACCAGCCCAAATATCCATCTTGGACCTTCTCTGCACTTCACCTCTCCATCAGGAGATCCTTGACCAAGCTCTCAAAGAAGGACATGTCCCCACAGACATTAACACCACCCAGTTTGCGACCCTTGTTGGACATTTATCCATAGCCTATGCTTTATCCTTCAAAACATCTAACATGCCAGATGTTGCACCTGACCATACTCTCCCTCTCCGCATCATCATCATGGATAGAGACTTTTCCATCAAACGGGTCTTAATAGATAATGTCTTAGCCCTGAACTTGTGTACTTTGAAATTCATTCAGCAGATTGGGTTCACACAAGCCGATATAGCACATGAAGTAATCACTATCAAAGCCTATGACAACTTGGAGCATACCTCTGAAGGTACTATTACTTTGCCTATCCAACTAGGCCCAGCAACCCAAGATACCATTTGCCATGTTGTTGATCTTGACCTACCATTCAATATCCTCCTCGGCCGACCATGGATTCATTCCATCAAGGTTGTACCATCCACACACCATCAATACATCAAATTTCCACATCATAGCACCGAGGTTACCATCCATGCTGATCCCCAACCCTTCGCATACTGCCGTGCGATGAAAGCATCATTTCCTCATTCTACTCATTGTCCTAGAATTGACATTGGCACTTCTGTTGCCAACTCATCTTGATCCCATTGCGATCCAGAAACCATTCTCACCTCCACCCTCTCTTCCATCAAGATCAATAACCAAGGTTGTGGTGAATATAGCCTACATGATGCATTTTCCGTAGGAGCCCTCCCGCTTGATCCACATACTCAAGGGCGCCCGAATCACCAAAGCAAGCCTATTGAAGAGCATCATGAAATCAAGAGAATGGGACCTATGACTTTTGAATCCCATGGCACATTAAACAGTTAAGAAATAGATCCTAACATTAATAGGTGGTTGTACAAAGATCCCCCACCACCTGACACTCAACTCCTTGGCTACTTCAAAGATAAATACCCATAATCACACAAGTACACTACTAAGCAATGGAACTACCAAGGTGGTGGTCTAGGACCACAAGAAGGTGGAAGCAAAGACCCAATTATAGCATCCAAAACCCCACAACATCAAGGTCTTTGATTTAATACCCCTCACCTACATATAGAAGGGCCCAATACCACAACTAGGGGCACCAACATGACTAGCATTCCCCTCTTAAATAGCCAAGATGACCTCGTAGAGATCAAAGACATCCCTTAAGAGAAAGACATCAGATCCTATGATGATATCTTTGACGATGACACCCTCTTGGGGACTTCTATCCTCCAACAACTTGCCATCAATCTCATAGAACTTCCCCTCATTCACCCTCAACTCATAGACTAGGACCAACCAAGCATCACACACATCGATGAGTTCCAGAGCATAGAAGCACTCCTAGAGTTCATGGGGGCATCAGGCCTACAATCAATTCACAATTCAGAGTCAACTCACATCTATAAGCTTGACCCAGAAGGATACTTTGGGGAGGAGGCAAGCTTTAGCTGCAAAAAAGAAATGGAAAAAGTAAAACATGAGTTTTTATGTGAAAACCCTTCTGGGACACATTCTGATTCCAAAATAGTAAAAATAAAGAGCATATCTTCTAGTGAAAACTTGGCAATTCAAGCGCTAGAAGATGAAGACTTACCTCTTCCTCTCATCTAGGATTACCGACTAGAGCAATCACCTATCATCATAGAAGAAACCAAGCCAGTCAACTTAGGTACAAAGGAATGTCTGAGAATCACCTACATTGCGGCCAACATGACAGAAGGTGAAGAAATGGCTCTGATTGCACTCCTTTGAGAATCAATTATAAATTTTTCATTGTCATATGCACACATGCAGCTTGGGCTTGATCCTAATCTTATCATCCATCATCTAGTAGTGGATC
Organism: Chamaecyparis obtusa; assembly: GCA_027943335.1. NCBI lineage: Eukaryota > Viridiplantae > Streptophyta > Pinopsida > Cupressales > Cupressaceae > Chamaecyparis > Chamaecyparis obtusa. Next base: position 1,281,025 of record BSBK01000293.1, on the reverse strand, counting down.
CTAATCTCAAGCCAGTAAAGTAGAAGCTAAGAAAAATGCACCCAAAGGTAGCCTTATTAGTCAAAGCAGAGCTTGAAAAACTCCTCCAAGCCAAGATTATCAGAGCTATAGATTACTTTGATTGGATCTCTAACATGGTACCTATCACAAAGCCTTCAGGTGACATCAGAATATGCACAGATTTCAAGGACCTGAACAAGGCATGCCCTAAAGATGACTTTCCGCTACCAAATATAGACATGATTGTAGATCTTACAGCGGGTCATGAAATGTTGTCACTAATGGATGGCTTCTCAAGCTACAATCAGATTCATATAGCAGAAGCAGATCAACATAAAACAACATTCACAACTCCATGGGGTACCTTTTGCTACAACATGATGCCATTCAGGCTAAAGAATGCAGGAGCCACATATCAAAGAGCGATGACAACAATCTTCCATGACATGATCCACAAGATTCTAGAAGACTATGTGGATGATATTCTTGCAAAATCAAAGACACGCCATGAACACCTTGACATTCTTGAGAGTGTGTTTGATCACTTGTAGCACTATGGGTTATGGCTCAATCCAAAGAAATGTGTCTTTGGTCTTACATCTGAAAAGCTCCTAGGTTTCATAGTATCATGACGAGGCATAGAGATTGACCCTAAAAAGGTCAAAGCAATAACAGAAATGCCTCCACCAAGAACACTCAAACAGTTCAGAAGCCTATAGGGAAAGCTTCAATTAGTGTGTTGGTTCATTTCTCAACTAGCAGACAAGTGCCAACCTTTTACGCATCTCTTATGTAAAGGCACGAGCTTCAAATGGGATCCCATATGTCAGAGAAGCTTTGATAAGCTCAAGGAGTATCTAGCCAATTCTCCAATCCTAGTACCACCAATTCTAGGATGCCCTCTCATACTCTACATCTCAGCAACCACTATAGCACTGGGGGCAATCCTAGCTCAGCATGATGATGAAAACAAAGAGAGATCCATCTACTGCATTAGTCAAACTCTTGTCAACTATGAGCTTAATTACTCACCCATGGAAAAATATGCCTTGCAATGGTTTTTGCCACTCAAAAGCTTAGACATTACATGCTCAGTCACACAATCAGGCTCATTTCAAAGGTGGACCCCCTCAAATATCTACTATCAAGGACAACTCTCACAGGCCGTATGGAAAAATGGGTCATGTTACTTAGCGAGTTTGACCTCCAGTACATAGATGGGAAAGTAATCAAGGGGAAAGTCATTGCCGATCAGCTAGCAGAGGCACCACTGGTGGATGCTTATCCACTAATCATGGAATTCCTTGATGAAGATTTATGTATGATCGAAGAGCAACCCATATGGAAACTATACTTTGATGGCTCCTACACATCACATGGATTAGGGGCAGGAATCCTATTCATCACACCTCAAGGTAACTACATTCCAAAATCATTCAAATTGGGATTCCCATGTACCAACAACATTGTAGAATATGAGGCACTCATCTCAGGTCTCAAAATATCTATTCAATGGAATATCACAGAACTGCAAGTGTTTGGAGATTCACAACTGATTATCAAACAAGTCCTTGATGAATATCAGACAAAGGATAACAAGTTGCTACCCTACAAAGAGCTAGTGGATAGACTTAAAGAGCATTTCCTGAATCTACAGTTCACACAGATACCAAGACTTCAAAACAAAGTGGCCGATGCAATGGCATCCATTGGATCCTTGTTATAAATCCCACGCGATGCATCATAGTATGAATTCCTAGTTAAGCAGCTACATACACCAGCTTATGAGAACGCTAATGCAGAAATGGTGTGTGTCTTGGTTGGTCCTCAGTCCCCATGGTACCATGACATCCATGCATATCTAAAGAATGGTATCATATCTCCCCATCTCACCAACAACCAATGCCAAAACCTTATTCATAGAGCTTCCCGCTACACTCTTGTAGCCAACACCCTTTATCATCGAGGATATCACAACATCCTTTCTAGGTGTTTAGATTTGAACGAGGCCATCCTGGCTTTACAAGAGGTCCACGCTAGAATTTGTGGTGCCCACATGAGTGGCATGGTTCTAGCTAAGCATTTGCTTCGAGTTGGGTATTATTGGCCAACCATGGAACATGATGCTTGTGAGTTTGTCAGAAAATGTTTACCATGTCAACAACATGCAAATTTGATTCATGCACCAGCACAAGACTTGCAACCCATTGCGCCACCTTGGCCATTTTCATGTTGGGTCTTTGACCTTGTCAGCTTAATCACTCCCCTTTCCTCATATGGACACAAGTACATAATAACTACCATGAAGTACTTCACCAAATGGGTTGAAGCGATTCTGCTCACCCTAACTACTGGCATTCAAATATCCAAGTTCATCCTTTACCACATTGTTTGTCACTTTGGCATACCATCTACCATCTTCACAGACCATCACACACCTTTTGAAAACTAGCATGTGGATGAGCTATGTGCTAGATTCCACATCCATCACCATTTCTCCAGTCCATATTTCCCTCAAGGAAATGGCCAAGCTGAGGCAACCAACAAAACTATCTTGAAAATCCTCAAGAAGGTTGTCAATGATTCTGGTCATGATTGGCACCTCCAAATCAATCCCGCCCTTTGGGCCTACCGTACTTCTTATCATACTCCCATAGGCACCACCCCATATTCCCTTGTATATGGTGCTGAAGCCATTCTGCCAATTGAGGTTGAGCTCCCATCATTGCGAGTCTCCATGAAGAACTACACCACTAATGAAGACTATCGTGTGGCCCGTCTCACATAGCTAGACCTATTAGATGAAAAGAGACAACAAGCATATGATCACCTGGTTGCATACTAGAATCGACTCAAAAGGAGTTATAACAAGAAGGTCCATCCTAGACAGTTCCAAGTCGGTGACATGGTCCTCAAAGAAAATAAGAAAGTCTGAGAAAATAGAGAAAAGAAAGGCAAGTTTGAGGCTACTTGGCTGGGCCCCTATGTTGTCACAACATGCTTCGGCTCTGGCACCTATCATCTATCTACACCAGAAGGTGAGCCTTTGCATGATCCAATCAACATCATACATTTGAAGAGGTTCTATGCCGGAACCAGATCTACATATTCAGAAAATCCATAAAAATTGAAAAAAGCAGAAAAAAAAAATCAAAAAAGCAAAAAAGAAGAGAAAATAATCGTCCAATGGTGAAAACTTGGCAATTCAAGCACCTTGGACAAGTATGTTGGTGAAAACCTAGCAAATAGGTGCCATACATAGTGGACCAAGTCATTATCTATCAAACTCTCATCCTCCCCATCCTAGCATCTTAGTCCTTTTTCTCCCATCCCCATCCCCATCCACCATCCACCCCATTCCTCTTTTCATAATCCTCAAGAAAATCCACAATCCCACCTATACCATATCTTATACCCTATCTTGCCCATACATGCACATATCTTGTACCATATCCTGTATAGCATGATCCTTCTTGTATATCCTGTATAGCACCATCCTTCCTGTATATCATGTATAGTGTGGTCCTTCCTATCCCCAATCCTGAGCTTTTGTACATATCCATTGTATCTCTTTTCCCGTCCATTGTACATATCTTCATGTCTTGTTGTACATAGTCCTTGTCAGTCCTGCAGCAGCATTTGATCAGAACACTTTGTCCTACCTAGCCTTGTACTTTAGTAACATCAATTGTCGACTATTCTTGATCCCAGTGATTATTCTTTGACTTCATCATTTTCCCAGCACCCAACAACACTCATTCTCCCATCAATTAGTGGGTCCTTGAGGATGTATCCTTCCTCCTGTCAGATCCAATCTTCCACCAATCCCCCAAGGTCTATGTCGATGTATCCTTCCACACGTTTAGACCAATCTTCCCACCATCCCTCAATCCATCAGATCAAATCTCTCTCCTTGGCAAAGGATGTCCTTTTGGAGTTCTCATTTTGGTCTTGGATTTTGTCCTTTGGATCTTGTTAATCTTTTACGGCTTCTCATTATTCTCTACTCAAAGTCGCCATGATCCTTTATATCATGGTGTGCTAAGAATGAGGACAATCTGGGGCAAGGTCTTTTGATCTTTTGCTTCTGCCTGTGAGTCAGTCATGTGTTTGTGGTTTCTTCAGCATCGTTTCCACCATGCTTCATCTTGGGTTCATGCGTGATGCTAGGGCAACCCTGCGTGTCTTTTTAGCATCAGTCCTATGCAACATTGGTGACAAGGCCTCGTAATCCCAGTATCCTTGGCAGGTCTCTAGCATTGCTATATCAAACTAGGTTGTGCTCTCCACATTTGCACTTGGAGCTTCCCCCAATCCCTTGCATCCTGCATCATATAGATTAATCTTGCATCCTCATATCGCTGCATCCTGCATTTTGCATTCCATCTCATCTTGCATTCACCCATCTTTTCTCTTGGAAGTCTGGTTATTTATCTCCCCTTCTTCCTAGGTCCTTCCTTCTCTATTTCCTTTCGAGAAAATTCCACAATGTTTACTCCTTGCGTTATTTTCTCGAGGGGGCACAACCCCTTATTCCTCTAAATTCTAGCCTTGGGCATCTTATTTTCTTGTCTTTGACGCCATGCCACTTGCGGCATCACATCAAAGAGGGGTAAAATGTAGACACCTAAAAATCCTTTAGAAAATAAAGTATTTTTATTTTCTAAAAAATTCCTGATGACATCATCATTTATTAATTAATTATTTATTTAATTAATTAATTAATTTTTATGCCATCAAATCTCTTTATCTTAATTAAAAATATTTAATTAAGAAATCCCTCCCAAAAATGTTTAAATCTTATTTAAACATTATTCCCCTATTTATTAATTATTTAATAAATTGACCAAAAATCCTAAAATAAATAATTTATTTATTTTTTGCCCAAAACTTGGTCAATTTCCTTAAGACCACTAACCTCTTCCAGAATCTTCTAATCCTTCTTTAATTTTGATTAGAGGCTAATCCCATCATTTCCTAACCCTAATCCCAACTCAAAATATTTAATTAAGATTAAATATTTAATCCTCATGTTTATTAAATTCATTTTAATAAATATTCTCAAACCTAAACCATGGAAATAAATAAATCTTTATCTATTTCCTAAAAATCTATGTTTATCCTAAGGAAATTCTAGACTCTTCTAGAAAATCCTAATCCTAATCCCCCCCTAACCTTGTCACATTCCCTAACTAAGGTTAGCTAACTCCTAAGCTTAACCCAAAGTCAACAAACTTTTAGAGGCTTCTCTTACATGCATTAAATGCATTTAAAGCCTCTTTATCCCTCTTACATGGCTTTATGATGCATTTAAGAAGCCCCTCACCCCTTTCTTACACCCTTTGACCTTAGGCACATTTCTCAAATTGTGCACATCTCTCCCATCTTTCAACCCAATGCCCTTGTGACACTTGTCACAAGGAGGTGGCCCTGAACTAGCACAATCCATGTGCTCCTCTTTGAATGAATCATGGCCTCTCTTAAAGATTTTGATCCTGGCCACTCATTCCCCCTTAGAAAATCTTATAAATGCCCTCATTTCTAAGAGCACTCATTCACCTTTTATTTCAAGCATTGTTATCATGCTCATTTAGCTCTAGACTTAGCATAATCAATACTAATTATTAGTTTTTCATCATTTTCAAGCTTTCTTAAAACACATCTTAGCATAGATCTAATGGATTAACCTAGTTTATTTCATTGTTTTGCATAAGCATAGCATCATATCACATCTTTATTTGGTTTAAAATGAATCTTAGCATAAACATCATGTAGCTTAATCTTCATTTCAGCATCATTTGGATCCTTGAGGCCTTAGGGGCAAATCAGGTGTTCTATACCTATTTTGTTCCATTTATAGGGTTTTTATGGATCTCAATCCATCCTAAAAAGCATTAGGATCATGCTCCAAGTTTTTAGAGAGCACACCCACATCCCCTAAGCAAGAGCAAATCAAATAGTGCTTGGGTGCACCTGTTTAAGCTCTATCTGAGGTGGCTTAGTTTAGAGTTTCCTTATTTTTGGATTGATTTCATGCTAGGTTAAAATCTAATGTTTGTTTGGCTTGAAGCTTTCAAAATAGGTATCCTCAAAAGCCTAGTCTACACTTAGTTTCTTTAGGATAGGTCATGGCTTGTGAAAATTTTAAAATCTTGTTTCAGCGCCACTATAATTCCTAAACCCCACAGTGAGCTTCACTACTCACAAGCCAAAAGAGAAAAAGGAATGTAATATCAATTGAAAAGGATAAAAGAGAAAATAAAATAAAAGATGAAGTAATTAGCTTTTGGGGGTACACAGAAATCTCCATAGGTGTTCAAAAGTATAATTCACCGAAAGTGGAGCAATCTCCATTGGTTGTACAACGACAACTCCATTGGGGCTATGGACGCCTGACTGGCAGTGGGGCAATGTCCAGGATGCTTTTGGAGTTAAGAAGAACATATAGCTTTCCATGGCAAATCATAGGGTTTCTGAGTGGTCTTGTTGAGTGAGAATTAACGCATTTGCACACACATACATAAGTCAAGGATGACAGTGTCTTGATCCAATATATCATTCTCCTCCCCTTTCAAGTTATGTTTTCTCTCTTCATGATAACATAAGTTTGTTAATGAAGGAATCTGAGTTCAAAGTAAATTTTTATCCTTGAAATGTTTTCAACATTTCATGTGTGGAGTCACCTGACATTGTGACCGAATCACCACACCACCCATCTGCGATGGGACCCCGGTCCTTCCTTTTCCCTCTTGGCCCCTGTTCTCTCTCAGTATGCTCTATGTTGCATATCTCTATCCCCTTTTGATTTGGGTGAGAAATAGAATGTGGGTTTGATTCTAAGACCTTATCCTAAAGGGGCTTCCAAAACCCAAGATAATTCAATGAAGAAGTTTGTTGTAAGAATCCAGAGTGCACTCCAAGGCACGACTAGTGTATTTTGGAGAGAATTGCAAATTTTTCCACAGAGAGAGGGACTCACGGGATAGCCAAGACATTTTGATCACATTTGGAAATGAATGAAGGAAACAAGGCATTGTTTGGGGAAAGCCATCCCCGCTGGAGTCCAAGAACAGAGGAAGCCCCCTTTTCTATTCAAGGCTGACACACGAAGATGGAGATGAAGGGTTTCATACTAAACAAATGTGTTAGGATCACTCAATGTGTGCAACACTATGCATATGAATGTATATTTTGGGGGTTTCGAAGAAGCCATTATTTCAGATCATGTTTGGGTGATGAATTTTGTTCCTGCTTCAAGATCAAAATTGAAGCATTGAAGGAATGTCAGAGAGAGGAGAGTCTGCGCATGAGGATGAACTGCGCTCAGAGTGCAAAATAGAAGCACTAAAGGAATTGTCAAAGATGAAGAATCCCCAACCCATGGCAATGTGTGCTCACATCGCAAAAGTGGAGCAGTCAATAAATCCTCCAAAAGAAATAATCCTTAGCCCCATCCAAAATGCGCTCGCGGTGCAAAATGATGGTTGTCATGGAGTCTCAATAAGGAATAAATTCCCAACTCAAAGTGATATGCACTCTGAGTGCAAAATGAAAGCTATAAAGGAATGCAATGAAGAACAAAATCCATGACCCCACACAATGTGTGCCCAGAGCGCAAAACTAATGTAGTCTCGGAGAGTGAAGAAAATGGAAAATCCTTGACTCAAGTCAAAGATTGCTCAAAACACAAATTTTACGAAGTTGTCGATTCCAGATCGTCAAAATTTTGAGAATTGTGAAAAATCTGAAAAAATATCTTGAAGATCTCAAAGAATCAATTTTGAAATTTGGGGAAAAAGCAAAAAAAATTGATTTTGGGATTCAAAATTTTAATTTTAATTGAATATTGATTTTTTATTAATATTTAATTAAAACAAAATAAATCGATAAAAGCAATAAAAAAATGAAAACTCTTGAAAATGGAAATTGCTTTAAATATTTTTTTAGTTTATGTTTTAAAATTTGAAATTAATTGAATATTGATTTTATTGATATTTAATTAATTAACCTCAAGAAAATCAAAAAATTAAAAAAATTGCTTTTGGATATAAAATCTTGAATTAATTAAATATTGATTTAATATTTTAAACCAATAAAAAGCAACTGAAAAGGGGAAACTTCTCCATGAAGAAAAAAGCTCCTAAATTGGTAGATTCTAAAAAGCAGGAGAAAAACAATGACAAATGGAAGGGAATCTCTTTGAAAACTAGGAATCTGCTAAGTTTAGTGTCTCATTTTAAAGCATCTCTCTAGGGTTCCCAGGTTTATAAAAGAGACCCTCTCCCAATTCATTTCTCACAAGCAGACTTTGAAGAGAAAGCTAAGCAGAGAGAGAGAAGGAAGCGTGAATTTTCTTGGAAAGTGTGGAAGTTATTTTCAAGAAAAAGGGGATTTCTTTTCAGTAAGTGGGAAGGATTGTGAAATTTCTCGGAGAAAGAAAATTCCCATTCCGGAGGAAAATGCAAAACATCCAAAAAATTCTGAAATCTCCCTTTTCTAGAGAAATTATTTTTGTTTTTGTTTTCCTGCATACTCTTATCTCTATTTCTTTTCTATTTTGTAGGAGAAGGATATGGTAGAACCTAGAGGAAAAAACATGACCAGGAGGCAACTAATAAAGAATGAGAAAATTAGGTTCTATCTGAAGTCCAGGATCATGTCAAAATTATCAGAAGTTATCGATACCAACCTTGGAGGACTGGACCTGAATGAATTCCATATGAGGATGTTTGGTTATAAAGAACATCATCTGACACACCTAGCCAACCAGATTGTGAACAGTGGCATGGTGGCTTTAACTGGATTCCCTCATGCCTTCCAGCATCTTGAATTGATCATGGAGTGTGCAAGGCACTACCAGGCAAGAGACAGAACAATCAAGGATGCTAATGGAAACTTTCTTGTAGACCTTTCTCCACAAGTAATTTCAGAGGCCTTCAGGATTCATTCCTCTCAGAGATTGGTGATAAAAACTAGGGACCAAGAAGAAAGAATCTTCACTGCCGAAGTCTAGTATTGTGAAGAGATCATTAATAACAAGTGGCTGAGAAAGAAGAGATCTCATTTTTCCAAGCTACCCAAAGAGCTAGTATGGCTAGATTTCCACCGTGAGTATAGTGACATGATAATGATGTTGAGTAGGATATTTTGCCTACCTCAGTCTTATCTCTTCAAGAGTTGGATTTGGTACTTTATCGAGCAAGTAGTGGAAGAGCATAATCATGTGGATTGGGCAAGGTTGATTAGTGACAACCTGAGCGAGCAGCAAGAAAGCTTGGAGCAAACAAAGAAATTCTACATGAGTTTGTACCTCATCTACATGCTGGCACATGCAATAAGATATGAAGGATTGAGATGCAAGGGAGAAATCAGGAGCAGAACTCAATGGTTGAAATTATATGATTGCTATCCTCAGTTGTATCTACATGTAGTTGAATATTATGTCTAGGTCAACAATGCATTTGTAATGCGTATTGTGCGAACTTTACAAAAGAAGTTGCATGTGAGACTGTCAGAGGAAGCCATAAAATTGGTGGAAGAATACGGGGCATGGTTTATTCAGTTTACTAATTTTTCCTACATTAGGCTTCAAGGATTCTCAGGGAAACCATACAAGCTTCCTAGTTATCCGATAGATAAAATGGTTCTACTAGAGATCACCTAGCAACTAACTGTCTACGACAAGATTCAGAAAGGAAAGAAGAAATTGGGACTTCATTTTCCAATTTCCATAGGCAAGGATGAAGCTGAATTATGTCCATATCTGAAGGTAGCTGAGAAGTCTCATGAGGAATTGTCATTCTTTCATCTTCCTCTATATATAGAAAGGCTAAAGTTTTATCCTTACAACAAGATACGGTCAGTGGCTGGGATCAAATATCAGCATATGGCACACCTTAAGGATTTTTGGGTGAATGTTGCAAATGAGCACGAAGTGAAGAAAAGAATGCATTCCAAATTTCCACTGAATCTGATTAGAGCGTGCAATACTTTTCATATTCTTGACCAAATGGAGGAAGGATTAAATGTGGTCCAAAAAGGATACTACCCCGAAAAGAGAGAAATTAGTGCCTACGATTAGTCAATGAAAGAAGTTCTAGACCTTGACACTTTGTCTAGACCAGTCTTGGATTTCATGAGGTACTAGATTTAGAGGCAATTGAGCTAGGTGACCATACCAAAGGAAAAATGGACATACCAGTTGATGGGTCATCAAGCACTGAGGGATGAAAGATCGAGGCAGCTGCAAGGAAGAGCAATGGAAGAGGGAGAAATTCCATCAGGTAGTAAAGAACTTAGAAAAGATAAGGGTCTTTCTCAAGAAATACATGCAAAAAGGAAGTTGGACCTCCATAATGAAGAGCCACAATAGAAAAAGTAGAGGTCTATAGATGTGCCATCCTCGCCTAGTCGGACTCCTAGTGTGCAAGAGGTAGGAACTTTCACCAGGGAGGAAATAGATATCACCACAAGAATGATGGAGCAAGGCCAAATAAATAGGTCAGTTTAGGAAAGGCTGAGTATTAGAGCTAATGAAAGGTTGCCACAAAGAGGGGGCAGAGAGTAGGATATCACCACTGAGGAGAGTCTTAGTACACTGCTAGAAAGAGAAATGATGGAAGAGGAAGTTCCAGAAATAGTGATAGAGGTCCCTGGAGTAGAAGAAGGATCTCCTACAATGGAAGCTATAGCACCTATGGAAATGATAGAAAGTCCCAGGTCTAAGGAAGAAATTGATATTAGGACAGTCCAAGGACAAGAACAGTTGGCAGTGTAGAAAGATTAAGACTTAGATGTTCCAAAATGGCTGAGACAGAATTCAAAGGAGCCAAGAAAAGGAGATTGACCCAGCAACTGAATTCAAGGAAATCCTAGATCGAGTCAACCAATCCAATAAAAAGGGAAAGGAAAAGAGGTTCACAAAGATTATCTAAGGAGAATCTGGAGCCAGGATCCTATAGGTTTCAACACCAATGGTAGATAAAGAAAAGGATTAGATTTGTCTTGAAGAATACAATGTAACTAAAGTTGACATAGGTCATGCATCTAGGGCGCAGTTCATGGAGGATTTTGATGACTCCACACAGGCAGTGAAAGAAAAAATGAAGAAGCTTGAGCAGAAGTATCAGAGGCAGAAAGGTGAAATTAAAGCCCTATGTGACTACATAAGCAGCCTATCACATCCAGTTAGTGAGAAAGATCCATCATTCGTTCCTCTAGTCATCCCTACGAAGTTTGTTGAAGGAATAGACAGAAGCAAGAGGATTGCACAAGGAGTAGAGGTTTAGATGGAGGGCATCCAGAATGACACCTACAAACATGCTGAAGATTTGGTAAAGATACATAACAAAGCACTTGGTATCCTTCCTCGAATCCATTGTACGGAGGGATATTGGGAGGATGAACGCATCTATAGAGAAGAGGTAATCATAGAGTTGCACGAGCTGATGGATACACCTAGTGAGAAACTGACTGGTGGTGGGGTTGTGAGAGAGTGTGAAGCATATAAATTTTCTAGATGGTATGGAGCAATGGTGTTGCCCAATGAAATGTTTGATTATTTCATTAAGAAATCCACTCGACTAAAGGAAGTGGATGATAATATCAGCTAGGAATTTTCCAACAATATTGCCTCGCTTTTATCACAAAGGCTCACTAAAGAAGAGATAACTCTAGGCAACCTGAAGAGAAAGTTGGAGGAATCCTTTCAGTTGATCTTTTTCATGAAGGATGATTATGAGAACCTTTCCATATTCTCAAATGATATGTATTCCTCTCAGGACATGGTACCAAATTAGGATGATAGTTTGAAGAAGTCTGAGCAAGCAATGGTCGCCTTGGAATTCAAGCAAGAATTGACACCCAGCGTTAGCGTGGAAGAATTGGAAATAGTGCTAGATATATTCTAGGCATTCAAGAAGAGAGGTCAAAGATAGAACAATAGATGCATTTAATGCATAGTGGGAGCATGTAGTGGTCATTTATTGCACCCCACCTTCCTTCTGAGTGTGTATGCACAGTCGGCATTTATTACCCACTATGGTAGTGGATTCTTTTTTGTATTGATGAAGATTCCTTTTCTATTCCCTAACCCTAATTAGGGCTGAGGTGGCAAAATCTAGGCCATCGGTTATTGTTTTCATCCAAGCCTTTCATTGTTTTCAAGGACCTATATAAAGGCCTCTTCTTCTCATTTGTAAGGGAGTGAATTCTGAGATTGTTGCTTATGAGCTATTGAGACAATAGAATTTTCATTGAAGTGTGGTGATCATTTGATGTGTCTTAATGCTTGCTTGATTTCATTATTCTCTCAATTAGATTAAGTTTAATAGTTAAAGTGTGATGAATTTTTTGGACAATATGATGATGTTTTAATGAGTTTCTTTGGTTCATACTTTTGATGCTTTAGTGATTCTAAAATGTTGTGCAAAGTTAGCCTGAACCCTTATCCATGTGCCTAAATTTGATCATTCGTACAAACCTTTGAAGATTGCACTAGTCTACCTATAATTGTAGCTTCACTTGGCAAAGTGTGACTTTGTAATTAAGGAACTCATCCATCAGCTTACTTTCCTTGGCTATCATTACCCTTAGGATTAGATTAAGATCTCTAAAACCTAAACCCTTTTCATTTCTGCATATCCGGTGAAAACCCAAAAAAAATAGTACTTAATTGAAAATCTTTTGATAGTACCCATATTCATCATGACATAAAGTATTGAAAATGTAAGGCCCCTTTTGATCATCATCAAATCACATCAACACTGAGCATATCCACGAGTCAAGGAACCTTGGAGTTATTGTATGATCTTTTTGCAATCTTAGCATACGCAATACTTTGTTCAAGAGAGGATAGGATATTTTGGTATTTTGTTCTACTGTTTGGTGAGTCATAAAACACGCATCATTAGGATGCATGCCCCTTGTGGGCATGAAAAGACTCCAGATCTATGGTAGAAGTAGACCAAGTATATTTTCTCTCCTTTTGGTTTCGTATTGACTGAGAATCGTGCATATTCTTCAATTAGCGGCCTTGAGCCACCAAAAAATATAGAACCGCAACTTTCCTCTGTCATAAATATGATACTCATCATAACAAAGTATGACCAATCTAAAAAAATTATTCAAAATCATTTGACCATACATGTTACAGTTGACATCTCTCATCCACTTGACATACTTCTCATATCCACAACATGGTAAATATTCATGTGCAACATGATAACCTTCAGTTTCAATCCCACTATTGTCCTCAACAAAAAACTCATCTATTTGTACTAGGAATTTAAAACATTCCATTTCAATTACATTACTAGGATCATCATGCCTTTCTTCAAAGAAAAATTTATCAAATTCATACTTATGCCCATTAAGTGAGAATTCTTGAAATTCCTTATGCACTAGGACCTTTGATTGCATTTTTTGTTCATTTCTCAAACCATCATTCATACCCATGCTATAAGAATCTTCAAATTCAACACCATGCTTCTCATACAAGCCTTCTGGAATATGGATAAACATATTCACATGATCAACACTAAAGCATCCTTGGTCACTATAGAAACATTGCTCAAGTTCACATGCACCATGCTAGTCATTCTTAGATTCATCATCATGGCTTCTTGCAAGATCACTAAAGATTGATAAATCTGATATAACAATTTCATCAGCCATCTGATCTTCTTCACAAAATAACGTAGTACTCCCATCAACTAAAAATGTCACGTACTCATACAATAGATTCACAAAATAATGTGAATTGCATTTGAATGTTCCATGACAAAACATTACTTGGTCACCATCCATGCTTCATCATATATAGGATTTGAAAAAATCTAAAAAACATTTTCAGACTCATCATGACAAGGTACAATATGGCCTTCCTCTATTATCTCTTCATAGAGTGGATTTGAAGACTCTTGAAAGTTACCTTCAACTACACATAATGCCCCACCTTGCTGATCACAAAAATTGTCCTTACTTGTATTGGAGCAGCACACATCAGAATTAGTCTCATCATTTTCATAGATATATTTTGCATCATGGACTTGAGCATCTTCACTCCCATCACCCCTGAAACTTTTAGCATCATCATTAAGTCCATATGCTACAAGTAACTCTAAATTTGGTTTACACATATTTTTGTATATGTGGGACAACAAACATCATGAGTTGAACTATCAAATAATGGTATACAAGGATAATCAATAGTGTCACAATAAAGACTCTTATCAATGGCACACTTAACATCATTATAACTTGTTGTCCATACTCTAATATATGAATTTCTTCACCAACATCAACATCTTTGAATATCTCACATGAATCATTTCCACTATAAGACTTCCCCTGAACATCAATAGATGTAACTTCTTTATTCTTGTCAAGCCTCCATGTTTCAACTTTAATGATTACTTAGATATGTGCAATGGAGCTAACAATCTTTTCATATTGTTGGTATAAATCCACAAGCTTAATTTGATTTGCAACAGTGGACTATGCATCATTGGGGGCAGAAAATTGATTACAATACTAAGAATTCATGGAAACTTCTAAACTTCTTTGTTCAACTTCATATGCAGCCCTATGAGATCCTATGGTATCAAGGTTATGAAACTTTGCTATTTCATCATGGCTTCTATATACATTTCCATTTGAAATGCCTTATGAAAATTTTGGGGCTCTTTGTTTCTCATTTGGTAACTTACTTTATTATCAAGTGCACCCAAGTACACCACTAATGCCATTGCATCTTGAGGTCTACAACTTTGAGGAATCTTCTTTAGTGATTTCATGAACATTAGATTGTAGATTAAACCCACACACCAACTCATTATTCATAATTGTTGGTGTAATTAATTAATTCTAATTTCACTTCACTTAATCTTACTCATGGTAATGCATTACGTAGTAGTTTTCAATGTAGACACCTAGGAGTTTACATCTTATTTTAGCACATGATGTAGGAGAATATCACTTTATGTGGTGATAGTTAAAATATCATTCCGCTTTATGTGTGAGATCCACTTTTAGCGCTCTTATCACATTATTATCCTCTCATTGTTTCACATGTTTTTACATACATTATTGTATAATGGAGGATAATCCACCTTTGGTGGACATGTGATTCCACCTAGTGTGGACAATAGGATATCTCCTGCATATCTCCTAGTTATCATTCATTGCCTATATATTTAGGTATATCTACATTGTAATCAATAAGCATTATTTGAATGTATTATTGATCATTATTGAATCTAATCAATTGAGGATCATATCATTTTCCTATCTCTCTTGTGGTATTCTTTGAGCTTCTAGATCTTGGCATTTTCATTCATTGCCTTGGGAAAATTCTTACTTGGTATCAAAGCTTGATCCAAATTCTTAAATGGTATTCGATACATAGGAGGGATCATTGCATATCCATTTGGAGAGTTTTTGCTTCAAATTTTGGTGGGATATTATTTAGATCTAGGGTAAAAGTAGCTTCTGGGAGTTTCTGGAACAAGATTTGACCTTACCTTTGAGTCTAGGTGGTTTTTTTCACAAATTTTGACTATAAATTTGCCTTCCTTAAACAAAAGTCAAATCTGAGGCAAAAAAAAAATTGCAAATTAGGTTTGGGTAGCCCGATCTGCAATTTGACAGTACGAATCCGATTTTTTAATAGAAAAATTAAAAATTATTTTTTCCCTACTCAGATCTGAAATTATTTTTCGTCAATTTTATCTCTCTACAAAAATTGGGGTTTTATTGGGGTCCCCACTGTAATCACCTGAAATTGGTCTACTAGAACTTGAGCCCCTGGCTCTTGATAAAATTGTCTATTTACTAAACATTATTATGCAGAGTAACCCTTAAAATTGCCTTTGCATATTTAAATCAAAAAACTTATATCAAGCTTATACTATGGTCTAATTTCTAGAGTTTGCATATTTATTTAATTGTTATAACCTTACTTTTAATATAAAGTTTCTACACTTTTATTAAAAGAACACATTCACATGTGTTCACCCACTTAATCTTGATTAATTAGTAATTAAAAGGGATTTATGCTATCAAAAATGCTATTTTTTCTCATTCTACCTAAAATTTCCCTTTTGTCTCTTAATGCTCACCACTCATTTCTACCTAACCTTGCATCTCCTTGCATCTCCTTTTGCCTCTTCATCTCATCCACTCATACTTTTTCCTATTCATCTCCACCCTTCATTCTTGAGGCAATGCCTTTAAAAGGAAGTTATTCCCTTGCTCAAGGCCCCTGAATTTTTGATTAATCTTAGCTCTCTTGCATTTTTAGACTAATATTAATAATTTTAATTCTTAGCTTTAAATCTCATTTCTTAGCTTAGCTTAATTTCTAGCTTAATCTTGCATTGCTAATCTAGTTCCTTTTTTTTTTTACTTCATAGATTTAGCTCTTGCATTCTCATTCTAGATTACTAATTTCTTGCATACATTCTTAGCTTAATCTCTCACTCTAGCTTGCACTCTTGCATTCTTAGCTTCATTCTTATCTTTGAATCTTCCATTTTGGAGTAGTCAAGTCACTAATCATTCATGTCAATTTGATGAGCATCATGAGAAGGGTTAAACACGCTTCAACTAGGAAGCTATGAGCCACTTCTTGGAGTATCCTCTTCCATGGGTTTCTCTCAAGAGTAATGGTTCATAGAAGTGTGTCACACTTTTGATCACACATCTTTGGCACCCACCATGGGTCAAAGCATCCATGTATTGCTCCATTTCTTGTGCTTTTGATTTCTTGTTGTCGCAGGTTTAGATATTTTATTTTTACAGGCTAAAGGATCATACAACATTTCTTATAATACTCGGGTGATACTTCATTATACTACTGTGAAAAATTTAATATCTATTAAAGAATCATTCTGACATACAGAGAAGTGTCACATGGCCTTATTGGGAAATGTCACACTACCTTTATAAGGTATGTCGTATGGCCCCTATGAGGTTTGTCATATGATTTTCTGATAGATTGATTAACTATCGCCCAAAATTTATCTCTGTCACAGTCTAAGTTTTGGCTTAGATTGCTTGGTTTTTATGGCATTTTCCAATTATTTGGTCTTCTAACAGTGGCTAATCAATGATATTGCAGGGTTATCACTTCATTTTGCATACTTTTAATGATCTAACTCATGGTTTTGTAGGGCTTGCCTATGATTTGATCTTTATGCCTACTAATGTTTTGTGATGTAGGATTCACTTGTCAAAGGCTCTATCTTGAAACTACTAATGCTTTGTCTTGTAGGTTTCCTTGGAGATACAAATAAACCATTTCCTTGTTTACATTTCATTTCTAGGCACCTAGCATAATTAGAAGAGTTATTTTTTTGGAATTGGTTAGTCACTTTCAAACCCTTTGCTAACATCTCTAGCAAATCTACTCTATCCTCTCCTAAGCTGGCACATAGTGTTTCTTACACTCCAACCATGGACTAATGAAGTAAAAGGATTGGAGAGTTCCTAAAACAACTTGATGACAAACACTTTGGACAAGAAAATCAAGAATTCCCTAACTCTAGACATGGTTCTCAACAAGGATCTCAACACACTAGACATGAATCACATGGCTCGCAAGGCGGTGATTCAGATAACGAAATAGCTGAGGAAGATATCTTGCAGTTTCGACAAGATGAACATTTGCAAAAACTCATGAAGTTGACTTTGAGTCAAAACAAAGACCAATACTTCTTTCACTTGGCCTCCCAAGGAGTTAAATTACCTCACAACTTTGACATTGATAACCTAATAAAAAAGGAAGAACTGTCTTAAATGGAAATCTTGAGGAAACAAATGGAAGACATGATGAAACATACACAACACGTAGAAAAAGATAAATAACAACCAACCACATCTTTCTCTCTTGAGGTTGTTTGCTCATTTCCTTTTGACAAAGACCTATATATGCCTCCTTTTCCTCGCAAGGTTGGACTTCCAAAATATGAGAAATAT
Organism: Chamaecyparis obtusa; assembly: GCA_027943335.1. Lineage (NCBI taxonomy): Eukaryota > Viridiplantae > Streptophyta > Pinopsida > Cupressales > Cupressaceae > Chamaecyparis > Chamaecyparis obtusa. Next base: position 1,263,049 of record BSBK01000293.1, on the reverse strand, counting down.
GATGGTAGAAAAGATCCTCATGACCACATTAGGGAATTTTGCACACTTAGCATGGAGTTCTTACATGAACCAAATTATCTAATGAGGCTCTTTCCTAAGAGTCTTAGTGGTCAAGCTATGAAGTGGTTCACCAAACTATCTCCCCCTCTTAAATCATTTGACCAGCTAGTGCAACGGTTTATCCAACAATATTCCTACAACATTCAACATGCTATCACCATGCTTGATCTTTGCAACATAAAACAATGTCAAGTTGTGGTCTTTCTTCAACAATGGAGGAAGCTATACTCGCACTATCCTCAATAGATTCCTGAGACTGAAAAAATTGACATATTTATCAACTCTTTAGTTCATGAAATGAACTATGCATTACAAATGAAAACCCATGCTTCATTTGATAAACTGGTTGAAACACCTATTCTCATAGAGGATGTTCTTGTTCATAAGGGCGATTCCACTCTTCAATCTAAATCCTCTTCCAACAACTAGCCTAACAAAGACAAAAGAAAATTTTGGAACAAAACTAAGGATATCATCAATGACAGAATCGTAGCTTCAACTTCACAATCTATTAATGCTAAAGAGACAACATTTAATCTCTCTAGTGTTGTGAAGGCTAAAACTGACAAGCCTTGGGCTCCTAAGTCTAAAATAAACTTTACTCCTCTTGGATTTTCACTTGAGAATGCTTTGAAGACTCTTCTCACTAATAAAATCATCACTTTCCCTGATAATTCACGACCTTAGGATCTAGAAATCAAGCCTAAATGGTGGAATGAAAACCACTATTGTGATTATCATCACAACAAAGGCCATAAAGCCAATGAATTTATGAAACTTAAAAATCTCATTCAAGATCTAATTGACAATGAGAATATTGTGGTTGACTCCCCACAAGAAAACAATGATCATAAGGCTTTCTAGGAGCCTTTTCCTAAATTTGAAAAAAGAGAATCTTCTAAAGCAAAGGATAAAAAAGTTGCCTACACTTATTCTAACAACGACAACATGATCAATATGCTTCAATCTTCTGATCATGCTAAAGGAAAAGCTAAAGTTGAATCACCCAACATGGAAACTAACTCTCAAGGAGAAGGATCTTCCTCCACTTCTAAGCATATTTCAACTCAACTAGATACCCTATCAACTAGAACTCAGATTTCAATGCTTGAGCTACTTGACATCTCTCCTACTCACAAGAAGATTCTTAATCAAGCCCTTCTTGTATCAAACGTTCCTAGAGACCTAGACGTTGACAAGTTCCAGTCTATGGTCAGACACCTCACTTCACCTCCTTTTCTCACTTTCTCATAAAAATATGACACCTATGTCAGTCATCCTCACAATCAGCCCCTTCACATCGAAGTCTCCATTAGACAACTTAGATTCAAGCACATTTTGATATATGGAGGTGCAGGTTTAAACATATGTAATTTTAAGCTAGTTAAAGCTCTTGGATTTTTGAACATGTTGTCGATCCTAGATGAAAAATAATGATCAAAGCATGCGACGAAGAGGAGAACTCTTCTAAAGGCTTAGTAGTCTTACCTATTTGGGTAGGTCTTGTTCAATGGGACATCATCTACCAAGTCCTAGATATTCCTTTGGCTTATAACACACTCTTGGGTTGCCCTTGGATCTATGCTATGCAACCAGTTCCTTCAACATACCATCACTACATAAAATTTCCTCATGATGGAATATAGATCAATATTCTTGTAGACTCAACCTGTGCTCCTAATAGTCCTAAACAATCAGACTGTATGGTTCCCCACAACAAAGAAGGATCACTTCCTAAAACAAAATCCATATCAGATCATGGAAAAAGAATACTTGTCATACCTACTAGCATGGGAACCTATCGGGTGGACACTTTCCCAAAATTACATGGAAAATCATCTCCATCAACCTCCATGCCTTTTATTCATAAGGGAACTAGGATGATCAAAGCTATAATTCCCCTAGAGCTGGAAAGGCATGAAAGTGGTACCTCACTCTTCAAGGAAAAAGAGTATGAACTACAAGATAAACATGTTGAAATCTCACCTCAAAAATATGGTATGGGCTATCATCTCATGTAGAAGATGGGACACAATGGAAAAAGTTCCCTTGGAAAAAGAAAAGGTCTTCTTGAACCTATACATGTTGAATTAAGAGATCCTAAGGATAAAACTAGTTTTGGTTATCACAAACAGAAGCTTAGTAAACCTAGCAACAGTACCAATGCATATGAGGACTCAGATTATGAGGACGAAATAGAAATCCAACCACTGACTTACGAAAGGCTCCTATACATTCAAAATTCTAATCTAGATTATCAAAGAGAACCTTACTTACCTAATTAGGTACCTCAAGAACATGACCCTGGTTCTACAAAGGAAAATCTCAATCCAACTACTAAACAACCTACTACTACTATTGAACTTATGCAGAAGCATCTCGAGTCCTTGGCAATCCTGTGTCACTAAGAACATATTTGAGTTTTTTGGTGTTGCTCAGTTCCTACTTTGACCGAGTTGGTTTGGTGTTGCTCGGTTTCCTTTTTTCGCCGGTGTTGGCTGGTTATCTCTTTGGCACTCGGTGAATTTCCCTGGTGCTTGGTGATGCTTCCCTGGTGCTCGATTACCCTTGCTTACCGACGGGTTTCTTTTGAGTTCTTGTTGAGGCTGACTTGTGCATTTATTATGGGTCATGGATTTAATGTCGGTATCCATTATTAGGAAGCGTGTGGACCTAGATCTGGTTGTCCCTTTCATTGATTGTGGATCTAAAGGCCGACTTGGCTCGGTAGCTTCTTGTATAAATGTAGTTGTTGGGTAGAGTTTTAGGGAGGAAGTTTTGATAGAAGATAGAAGATATAAGTTTAGAGATTGTTTGTAGATCCTCTCATGTTTGAGGACTTCTGTAGTTGATTGTAATATCTAGCCAAAACTGGGAAGGCCTTACAACCTGACATGTATGAATCAAATTGAAGATAATATATGAAGTTTTTGCATTCTCTCTCTCACTGTTGTGTGTTGTTGCTTCCGTGTGTTGTTGAGAAAGGTGGATCTAGTTAGGGTGTGCCTTTGGCCTCTCTCATGTCCTCCTTTGTGTCAAGTGGTATCAGAGTGAGGTGAGATCTGGATCTAGATTTGCGAATCTAGGTTTGAAGGTTTCTTCTTGTGAAGCCCGAGTTGAATTATTGTGGGGTGGTAGATTATGATCTGACTTGCAATTGCAGAAGGTTTTCAAGATGGTTCATGGGAGGCAAGATGTGGATCCAGGATTGGAAGACATGTTGAGACAACTTGCTGCTAGGCTTGAAGCTGTTGAAAAAGCCCAAAGAAGAGAGAGACATCTTGAAGATGTTAGTGATGATGAAATTGAGGTAGAACAAGGTGATGTAGAACCTGCACCTGTGATGGATTAGGGTGAGGAAATATTATTGAAAGCTTTGACAAGTCTGAAGTCTACACCACACTTTAATCCTCTTGAGTATGGTGGAAAATTGGATCCTGATGAATTGGTCAACTGGATCACTGAGATGGAAAAGTACTTTGAGTATGAAAATGTACCTGAGGAAAAGAAGGTGAAAATTGCAAGTACAAAGTTGAAAATTCATACATCCTTGTGTTGGGTGTTAGTATACAGATTTGTCCTTCCACAAATTAACAAAAAATTCAACTCTAAATGCCTAGAAAGAAAGATGAACAATATTAACAGTTGTACGAGCTATCATTAATTGATAACCCTCCTTTGAATTAAGAGGTACAACTCCCTCATGAAAAGATATTCAATGAATTAGATAACAGAGTGTATCTTTAACCTGAAGATACAAAAGGATTTTTGACATTCATCCATAAACATGAAATGAATGTGATTACAATATAAAAGATTTAGAGGAAATAAATGAATGACCAACTGATCATCTATTCCATCTTCCCAACTACAGAGAAAACAAAGGAAGATTAAATATTTTAATCAGTAAAATATAAGTGCACAAAAACCAACTGATTCATTATACACTCATACACTTGACTTGAAACAAGATGGTACTCAAAAAATATGAATGAGATAACCAATTGATTAAACGCAAACAGAGAAATAAATAACCAGACCTACAGACCTGATGTAAAATTCTCTTTTTATTTCCAAATACACAATAAGGAAAATATAGATTTTTCCCTACTCCTGGATCTTCATCAAGCTGCTCAAAAAATAAAATATATCCCTTTCTCTCTATTACAATAAGATCATAAAATCATTTCTTCCCCTATAGCCGACTGACTCCCAAAAAGAGAAGATCCCTTCTCTGCTCAATGCTTTTACAATATATGGAATTGGTGGGCACATTCTCCGTTACTGAAACTGATTCTTTCTTTTTTAAAATCTTTTTATGCTTGTTCCTCTCTTTAGAATATTTCATATATTCTTCTTGATTATGGGTTCTCTCCTGCGAATACTTCTATCTCATTAATTATTATGAAAGTAGAATCATTTAATTAGGGAGCAAATGCCAAATGTCACTATGTAGAATTTCTGACTTCCTAAAAATAAGCCATCATCTCCCACCCTCGTGGAGTCTTTGTATAAATATCTCCAAACTATTCCCTAATGAATCATTAGGATCACATCATAATAATAAGATATCTTGTGATGTTTAAGAAAGTAATTTCATGCCAAGTGACTGCCAAATGTCATTCTTCTACCATTATACTCCACCGAAATCAATAATTTTCCTGACAGAGAAATTAGGTCTCCATGCGAGGGGCATAACTTATTTTTCCACCGTCGGATTGACCTAAGTTTTGGATATGTTTTCCAAGACCTAGCTTGCTACAGTCTGACAAGAGAGATTTCCAAATTAATATCTGAGGAGAAAGATACAGGATATTTTTTAAGGGTATATATGACTGTCTTAAAATCCATCTTGCAAAAACAGAGTTTGCAATCACTTTCAAATTTTCCTTCATTGCCCAAATTTTTCTTTATGTTATCCTTACTAAGTGGTAAAATGTCTCTTGGATTTGATAACCTTCCTTTAATTTTAGAACTTGGGAAAGCAGTTTGAAGATTATCAGATAATGTTACAAGATTCATCAGTGAATTGGTGGCTACATTTGACACCTTATCAAACATTACAGACTTTGTTGATTTCTCTGCTTGTATTTGTAATAGTTATCCTCCTGTATAATGGGGAATGAATTCCCTCAACTAAAAATTGAACAATCTCACACACATGAATTTTGAAAAATCATTTCCAAACATTGCATTAGCAATGTCTAAAGATTTCTTTTCTTCCAAATTACTGACTTCTGTGACCATCTGACTTATATAAGAATGTTCTATTGAAAAGCAATGCATATAATTCATGTTTCCTTCACTTTGGAATCTCCCTTCATGGTAGCGCTTGCATTTTTTCAAACAATAAACATGCATATTCTAGTGTCTTCATATTGATAGTTTCATGAGGATCCAAATGACAGTGAGTCACGGTGTTCTTCTTCATTCTACAAGGCACTTTCAATGCTTCATGAAGACACCTCGGCTGAGAGATTGAGAGACAAGGGGTCTTTTACATACAACCTAAAAAATTAATGCCTTCTTAATGTGAGATCCCAATCCATTTAATCACATTGGCATCATATGAGTTCATAGTGACCGAAACAGAGTAATCCAGATCTACTACTTTCCAAATGCAAATTTGGCACCTGATTATCAAGCTATGACTTCTTTTTCTATATTTTGTGAATATGAAAATTTCCATGGGCATCCAATGATTGACTCAAGACTTTCTCATCTGAACCTTTTGATTTGGTCTTTGTATACTTAGACTCACAACTTGGAGCTCTAAAACTTAACCACTAGACTGCTAAGAGACCAGTCATATCACCAAGACATGGCATCAGTTTGAGGTTTTGAATCTTCATATCAGAATCTGACTTTGAACCTTGAATCTGGACTAGTAACTCTGAACTTTCACATTTTAGACTGAGCTTTGAAATGGGCTTTGAACTAAACTTGAACTCTTTGAATTTGCAAGTTTGATTTTGAACTTTGAACTTTGCAAACTGCATTTCAAACTTTGAACTTTGAACTTTGAACCTTGAGGTTCTAAGTTCAAGTTCAACACATCCTTGAACACTACCCTTTCATAAATTACACTTTACCAAAGCATCATTAGCAATAAAAAGTAGTAAGATAACAAGACAATTTAGGAACATTTCTCATGGGGCTGATTTTTAAAAGTTTAAAATTTGGGGTGTTGGAAGCAAGCCAACAACTAGCTCTGACTGGGGATGTGTGCTGTAAGGTGCATGAAGAATTCAGCTATCTCTGGTTAAAGGCCAGTGCTCATCCACTAGGAAATAGAGTCGGCGAACAACAACGATCAAAGGGACTGCTTGAGAGAGGGGAAGAAAATAGGGGAACACCAAAAAAAAACACCTAACTAAAACAAGCTGGAGACAAGCAAGCTAAATACCTAAACTAACCAACACAACAAAAAATTATTTACAAAAAATATAGGGCTAGCAGCCCATACCTCCAAGGATTCCTCTCGCTGCTCATGTGAAGCCATTGATTGGCTGTGAGAAGTAGGATCCTTTACAGAGCAACAAATGATGACCATAAGATGCAAGCAAATACTTATGGCATATGGTGGCAATTATGATATTGGATCCTAGGCTGGATGAGTGAAAAACTTTCAGGCACTTGTGCTTGCATTCAAACAACCATTCTTCATCATACACCTCTGTGGCCTTTTGGAAATCATTACCCATACTTTCTTCAATCATCTCAAACATTTGGGACTTCTCTGCTATAAGAAATTCTGAGTGGGTGCTATGATTCAAATTAACTTTTTCTTCACAAAAATCAGAGATATTAGCCTTGTCATCAATATTACCAATCACAAAATTTTCAGCCATAAATTCAGCTAGATCATGCCCTTCAAATGCTAACTCAACCAAAATTTTATTTTCAAAAGAGGAATCATTAGCAAAAAATTTATCTTCACTATTTTTCTCATATATGATCCTACTTTTGTCTCCTTTGAGAACACATTTTTTTAGCTCATCTTGATCATATAGAAGAGGCCAATCTTTATCAGCTAATTGAGGATCAACAAATTCAAATAGAGGGTTATCCTTGATCTTAAAATCTTGGCTAAACTTAAGAGGTAAATACAAGTCATTTACACTACCCCAATTGATTTCATTATCAACTTTCTCTATTTGCCTTTCAACTACTGCAATATCAATTATGCTTTCATTTTGATGAAGAAAAGAAACATCAAGATTCAAAGATTCTTTTTGCATGTCATAAGTTGAACTATCCTCATGATGTATAGCTAAGGGAAATGATTCTTGGACATTTCTTTCAAGAATCATAGGATCAAATTTAGCAAGAAAAACCTCCTCTTTTTGGGTGTGATTAAAATCTTTATCACATGAAAATAAAGATTGACAATCTAAAGTGCACACTTGTTTACCAACATTTACCATAAACTTTTCTTGAATATGTGGCTCTTCTTGTTTAGCTTTTTTTTTATTTCCCTTTTGTAACTGATCAGAAATCCAAGGCACTGGTAATTTTTCCATTGGTGTTGAAAAGTCTTGATCTTTAAAGACCAAGAGATTGGAGGGAAAGGGTTCTTTAATCTTAGATTTTTCTTTAGATTTCTTTGAAGCAGCAAGAACTCTTTGATCAACATTCTTGAGATTATTATATCTTTTATGTACACATTCTAGCAGTATGGTAGATCGATGATCCTTAGAAGGATTTAGTTTATTCTTTTCAGCCTCACAAATGCTCCCTTCGAAGGCATTCCAAAGATACTGGAGCATCTCATCTTCCTCTAAATTAATTTCATCAGCAGTAGGCTTCTTTTGAGGTTGTTCCCTCAAGTTGATTTCTTGTTCACTCAAAACCGAGTAGCTGCAAGAGATATAACTCGATGAAATCACTGGAGCTTCTTCCTCCACAACCTCCAATTCTTTTTCAAGTTGCTGCACTTTTCTCTTGCATGTCTCCAAATCTTTGAGCTTGTGAAATCTATGACACAAACTCATCCATAGCAAGGTAGAGGTGTGGTCATCTTCAAGGCTTATCTTCAACTTCAAGGCCTTTGAAATACTTTGTTTATAATGTTCCCAGAAATCTCGTAGAACCTTATCATCCATTTGAAGAATCTCCGAGATAGTGGGGCCTAGTCTTTTTACCATTCTTACAACACTTTTGGATTTGCATTAAGAATCAGTAGAGTCACCACTTTATTAGAGTTTCCAATCTCCTACACATGGAGATATACATATAAACTGAGGAAACTATTATTCAACACTGATCTTCATTTCCAATTCCCCAACAGAGTCGCCAAAAATATGTTAGTATAAAAATTTTTCCTTCTACAAATTAACAAACAATTCAACTCTAAATGCCTGAAAAGAAAGATGAACAATACTAACAGTTGGACGAGCTATCATTAATTGATAACCCTCCTCTGAATTAAGAGGTACAACTCCCTCATGAAAAGATATTCAATGAATTAGATAATAGAGCGTATCTTTAACCTAAAGATACAAAAGGCTTTTTGACATTCATCCATAAACATGAAATGAATGTGATTACAATATAAAAGATTTAGATAAAAGAAATGAATGACCAACTGATCATCTATTCCATCTTCCCAACTACAGAGAAAACAAAGGAAGATTAAATATTTTAATAACTAAAATATAAGTGCACAAAAACCAACTGATTCATTATACACTCATACACTTGACTCAAAACAAGATGGTACTCAAAAAATATGAATGAGATAACCAATTGATTAAACTCAAACAGAGAAGTAAATAACTGGACCTACAGATCTGATGTAAAATTCTCTTTTTATTTTCAAATACACTAAGGAAAATAAATATTTTTCCCTACTCTTGGATCTTCATCAAGCTACTCAGAAAATAAAATATATCCCTTTCTCTTTGTTACAATAAGATCAAAAAATTATTTCTTCCCCTGTAGCCGACTGACTCCCAAGAAGAGAAGAACCCTTCTCTGCTCAATGCTTTTACAATATATAGAATTGGTGGGCACATTCTCCGTTACCAAAACTGATTCTTTCTTTTTTAAAATCTTTTTATGCTTGTTCCTCTCTTTAGAATATTTCATATATTCTTCTTGATTATGCATTCTCTCCTGTGAATACTTCTATGTCATTAATTATTATGAAAGTAGAATTATTTAATTAGGGACCAAATGCCAAATGTCACTATGTAGAATTTCTGTCTTCCTAAAAATAAGCCATCATCTCCCACCCTCGTGGAGTCTTTGTATAAATGTCTCCAAACTATTCCCTAATGAATCATTAGGATCACATCATAATAATAAGATATCTTGTGATGTTTAAGAAAGTAATTTCATGCCAAGTGACTACTAGATGTCATTCTTCTACCATTACACTCCACCGAAATCAATAATTTTCCTGACAGAGAAATTAGGTTTCCATGCGGGGGGGGAATAACTTATTTTTCCACTGTTGGATTGACCTAAGTTTTGGATATGTTTTCCAAAACCTAGCTTGCTACAATTTGACTAGAGAAATTTCCAAATTAATAGCTGAGGAGAAAGATAGAGGATATTGTTTGAGGGTATATATGACTATCATAAAATCTGTCTTGCAAAAATAGAGTTTGCAATCACTTTCAAATTTTCCTTCACTGCCCAGATTTTTCTTCATGTTATCCATACTAAGTGGTAAAATGTCTCTTGGATTTGATAACCTTACTTTCTTTTTAGAACCTGGGAAAGCAGTCTGAAGATTATCAAATAATGTTACAATATTCATCAGTGAATTGGTGGCTACATTTGACACCTTATCAAACATTACAGACTTTGTTGATTTCTCTGCTTGTATTTGTAATAGCTGTCCTCCTGTATAATGGGGAATGAATTCCCTCAATTGAAAATTGAACAATCTCACATGCATGAATTTTGAAAAATTATTTCCAAACATTGCATTAGCAATGTCTAAAGATTTATTTTCTTCCAAATTACCGACTTTTGTGACCATCTGACTTATATAAGAATGTTTTATTGACAAGCAATGCGTATAATTCATGTTTCCTTCACTTTGGAATCTCCCTTCATGGAAGCACTCGCATTTTGTCAAACAATAAACATCCATATTCTAGTGTCTTCATATTGATAGTTTCATGAGGATCCAAATGGCAGTGAGTCATGATGTTCTTCTTCATTTTGCAGGGCACTTTCAATGCTTCATGAAGAGACCTCGGCTGAGAGATTGAGAGACAAGGGGTCTATTACATACAACCTAAAAAAGTAATGCCTTCTTAATGTGAGATCCCAATCCATTTAATCACATTGGCATCATATGAGTTCATAGTGACTGAAACAGAGTAATCCAGATGTACTACGTTACAAATGCAAATTTGGCACATGATTATCAAGCTATGACTTCTTTTTATGTATTCTACGAATATGACAATGTCCATGGGCATCCAATGATTGACTCAAGACCTACTCATCTGAACCTTTTGATTTGGTCTTTGTATACTCAGACTCACAACCTGGAGCTCTGAAATTTAACCACTAGACTGCTACGAGACCAGTCATATCACCAAGACATGGCATCAGTTTGAGGTTTTGAATCTGCATATCAGAATCTAACTTTGAACCTTGAATCTAGACTGGTAACTCTAAACTTTCACATTTTAGACTGAGCTTTGAAACGGGCTTTGAACTGAACTTGAACTCTCTGAATTTTCAAGTTTAATTTTGAACTTTGAACTTTGCAAACTGCATTTCAAACTTTGAAATTTGAACTTTGAACCTTGAGGTTCTAAGTTCAAGTTCAACACATCCTTGAACTCTTCCCTTTCATAAATTACACTTTACCAAAGCATCATTAGCAATAAAAATCAGTAAGATAACAAGACAATTTAGGAACATTTCTCATGGGGCTGATTTTTAAAAGTTTAAAATTTGGGGTGTTGGAAGCAAGCCAACAACTAGCTCTGACTGGGGATGTGTGCTGTAAGGTGCATGAAGAATTCAGCTATCTCTGGTTAAAGGCCAGTGCTCATCCACTAGGAAATAGAGTCGGCGAACAACAACGATCAAAGGGACTGCTTGAGAGAGGGGAAGAAAATAGGGGAACACCAAAAAAAAACACCTAACTAAAACAAGCTGGAGACAAGCAAGCTAAATACCTAAACTAACCAACACAACAAAAAATTATTTACAAAAAATATAGGGCTAGCAGCCCATACCTCCAAGGATTCCTCTCGCTGCTCATGTGAAGCCATTGATTGGCTGTGAGAAGTAGGATCCTTTACAGAGCAACAAATGATGACCATAAGATGCAAGCAAATACTTATGGCATATGGTGGCAATTATGATATTGGATCCTAGGCTGGATGAGTGAAAAACTTTCAGGCACTTGTGCTTGCATTCAAACAACCATTCTTCATCATACACCTCTGTGGCCTTTTGGAAATCATTACCCATACTTTCTTCAATCATCTCAAACATTTGGGACTTCTCTGCTATAAGAAATTCTGAGTGGGTGCTATGATTCAAATTAACTTTTTCTTCACAAAAATCAGAGATATTAGCCTTGTCATCAATATTACCAATCACAAAATTTTCAGCCATAAATTCAGCTAGATCATGCCCTTCAAATGCTAACTCAACCAAAATTTTATTTTCAAAAGAGGAATCATTAGCAAAAAATTTATCTTCACTATTTTTCTCATATATGATCCTACTTTTGTCTCCTTTGAGAACACATTTTTTTAGCTCATCTTGATCATATAGAAGAGGCCAATCTTTATCAGCTAATTGAGGATCAACAAATTCAAATAGAGGGTTATCCTTGATCTTAAAATCTTGGCTAAACTTAAGAGGTAAATACAAGTCATTTACACTACCCCAATTGATTTCATTATCAACTTTCTCTATTTGCCTTTCAACTACTGCAATATCAATTATGCTTTCATTTTGATGAAGAAAAGAAACATCAAGATTCAAAGATTCTTTTTGCATGTCATAAGTTGAACTATCCTCATGATGTATAGCTAAGGGAAATGATTCTTGGACATTTCTTTCAAGAATCATAGGATCAAATTTAGCAAGAAAAACCTCCTCTTTTTGGGTGTGATTAAAATCTTTATCACATGAAAATAAAGATTGACAATCTAAAGTGCACACTTGTTTACCAACATTTACCATAAACTTTTCTTGAATATGTGGCTCTTCTTGTTTAGCTTTTTTTTTATTTCCCTTTTGTAACTGATCAGAAATCCAAGGCACTGGTAATTTTTCCATTGGTGTTGAAAAGTCTTGATCTTTAAAGACCAAGAGATTGGAGGGAAAGGGTTCTTTAATCTTAGATTTTTCTTTAGATTTCTTTGAAGCAGCAAGAACTCTTTGATCAACATTCTTGAGATTATTATATCTTTTATGTACACATTCTAGCAGTATGGTAGATCGATGATCCTTAGAAGGATTTAGTTTATTCTTTTCAGCCTCACAAATGCTCCCTTCGAAGGCATTCCAAAGATACTGGAGCATCTCATCTTCCTCTAAATTAATTTCATCAGCAGTAGGCTTCTTTTGAGGTTGTTCCCTCAAGTTGATTTCTTGTTCACTCAAAACCGAGTAGTTGCAAGAGATATAACTCGATGAAATCACTGGAGCTTCTTCCTCCACAACCTCCAATTCTTTTTCAAGTTGCTGCACTTTTCTCTTGCATGTCTCCAAATCTTTGAGCTTGTGAAATCTATGACACAAACTCATCCATAGCAAGGTAGAGGTGTGGTCATCTTCAAGGCTTATCTTCAACTTCAAGGCCTTTGAAATACTTTGTTTATAATGTTCCCAGAAATCTCGTAGAACCTTATCATCCATTTGAAGAATCTCCGAGATAGTGGGGCCTAGTCTTTTTACCATTCTTACAACACTTTTGGATTTGCATTAAGAATCAGTAGAGTCACCACTTTATTAGAGTTTCCAATCTCCTACACATGGAGATATACATATAAACTGAGGAAACTATTATTCAACACTGATCTTCATTTCCAATTCCCCAACAGAGTCGCCAAAAATATGTTAGTATAAAAATTTTTCCTTCTACAAATTAACAAACAATTCAACTCTAAATGCCTGAAAAGAAAGATGAACAATACTAACAGTTGGACGAGCTATCATTAATTGATAACCCTCCTCTGAATTAAGAGGTACAACTCCCTCATGAAAAGATATTCAATGAATTAGATAATAGAGCGTATCTTTAACCTAAAGATACAAAAGGCTTTTTGACATTCATCCATAAACATGAAATGAATGTGATTACAATATAAAAGATTTAGATAAAAGAAATGAATGACCAACTGATCATCTATTCCATCTTCCCAACTACAGAGAAAACAAAGGAAGATTAAATATTTTAATAACTAAAATATAAGTGCACAAAAACCAACTGATTCATTATACACTCATACACTTGACTCAAAACAAGATGGTACTCAAAAAATATGAATGAGATAACCAATTGATTAAACTCAAACAGAGAAGTAAATAACTGGACCTACAGATCTGATGTAAAATTCTCTTTTTATTTTCAAATACACTAAGGAAAATAAATATTTTTCCCTACTCTTGGATCTTCATCAAGCTACTCAGAAAATAAAATATATCCCTTTCTCTTTGTTACAATAAGATCAAAAAATTATTTCTTCCCCTGTAGCCGACTGACTCCCAAGAAGAGAAGAACCCTTCTCTGCTCAATGCTTTTACAATATATAGAATTGGTGGGCACATTCTCCGTTACCAAAACTGATTCTTTCTTTTTTAAAATCTTTTTATGCTTGTTCCTCTCTTTAGAATATTTCATATATTCTTCTTGATTATGCATTCTCTCCTGTGAATACTTCTATGTCATTAATTATTATGAAAGTAGAATTATTTAATTAGGGACCAAATGCCAAATGTCACTATGTAGAATTTCTGTCTTCCTAAAAATAAGCCATCATCTCCCACCCTCGTGGAGTCTTTGTATAAATGTCTCCAAACTATTCCCTAATGAATCATTAGGATCACATCATAATAATAAGATATCTTGTGATGTTTAAGAAAGTAATTTCATGCCAAGTGACTACTAGATGTCATTCTTCTACCATTACACTCCACCGAAATCAATAATTTTCCTGACAGAGAAATTAGGTTTCCATGCGGGGGGGGAATAACTTATTTTTCCACTGTTGGATTGACCTAAGTTTTGGATATGTTTTCCAAAACCTAGCTTGCTACAATTTGACTAGAGAAATTTCCAAATTAATAGCTGAGGAGAAAGATAGAGGATATTGTTTGAGGGTATATATGACTATCATAAAATCTGTCTTGCAAAAATAGAGTTTGCAATCACTTTCAAATTTTCCTTCACTGCCCAGATTTTTCTTCATGTTATCCATACTAAGTGGTAAAATGTCTCTTGGATTTGATAACCTTACTTTCTTTTTAGAACCTGGGAAAGCAGTCTGAAGATTATCAAATAATGTTACAATATTCATCAGTGAATTGGTGGCTACATTTGACACCTTATCAAACATTACAGACTTTGTTGATTTCTCTGCTTGTATTTGTAATAGCTGTCCTCCTGTATAATGGGGAATGAATTCCCTCAATTGAAAATTGAACAATCTCACATGCATGAATTTTGAAAAATTATTTCCAAACATTGCATTAGCAATGTCTAAAGATTTATTTTCTTCCAAATTACCGACTTTTGTGACCATCTGACTTATATAAGAATGTTTTATTGACAAGCAATGCGTATAATTCATGTTTCCTTCACTTTGGAATCTCCCTTCATGGAAGCACTCGCATTTTGTCAAACAATAAACATCCATATTCTAGTGTCTTCATATTGATAGTTTCATGAGGATCCAAATGGCAGTGAGTCATGATGTTCTTCTTCATTTTGCAGGGCACTTTCAATGCTTCATGAAGAGACCTCGGCTGAGAGATTGAGAGACAAGGGGTCTATTACATACAACCTAAAAAAGTAATGCCTTCTTAATGTGAGATCCCAATCCATTTAATCACATTGGCATCATATGAGTTCATAGTGACTGAAACAGAGTAATCCAGATGTACTACGTTACAAATGCAAATTTGGCACATGATTATCAAGCTATGACTTCTTTTTATGTATTCTACGAATATGACAATGTCCATGGGCATCCAATGATTGACTCAAGACCTACTCATCTGAACCTTTTGATTTGGTCTTTGTATACTCAGACTCACAACCTGGAGCTCTGAAATTTAACCACTAGACTGCTACGAGACCAGTCATATCACCAAGACATGGCATCAGTTTGAGGTTTTGAATCTGCATATCAGAATCTAACTTTGAACCTTGAATCTAGACTGGTAACTCTAAACTTTCACATTTTAGACTGAGCTTTGAAACGGGCTTTGAACTGAACTTGAACTCTCTGAATTTTCAAGTTTAATTTTGAACTTTGAACTTTGCAAACTGCATTTCAAACTTTGAAATTTGAACTTTGAACCTTGAGGTTCTAAGTTCAAGTTCAACACATCCTTGAACTCTTCCCTTTCATAAATTACACTTTACCAAAGCATCATTAGCAATAAAAATCAGTAAGATAACAAGACAATTTAGGAACATTTCTCATGGGGCTGATTTTTAAAAGTTTAAAATTTGGGGTGTTGGAAGCAAACCAACACTGGGAACATCTACAGCTAGACAAAAAGATGAAAGGCAAAGACAAAATCAATGTATGGAGTGAAATGGTGAATAAATTGAAAGGAAAGCTCTTACCTTGTGATTATTAGATTAACCTAGTTAGGCGAATGCAAAGTCTAAGGCAGAAAGATAGCTCCGTAAAGGAATATACTGAAGAATTCTATAGATAAGATATCAGATTTAGACATGATGAAGATGATGTGGAAAGAATTGCTAGATACCTGAATGGTTTGAGGGTTTCCATCCAAGAAGAGATCAGTTTGGTCAAATTGGAGAACATTGAAGAAGCTTATCAATTTGCATTGAAAGCTGAGGATAAATTAAATAAGAGACAAGAGCAAAGACAAAGAGGTAGAGGTGGTAGATTCCCTAGAGGAAGAGGTTGATCTCATGGTGAAAATAGTAGATCTGAACCCAAAAAGACAAATCTGGATAAAGACAAGACCGAGTGGAAAGGTGAAAGTTCATCTAGAGGATAAAGTAACTACCGAGATGGTTATAACAGAGGTGGTTTCTGAGGAACTTTTTGTTAGGAATGAATGCTAAATGTTTGGCAACCATTCTATAGCATTTGTTGTTGCATTCATGACTATGATTGTCATTGATGTCAACATAGTGATTTATCGAAGACTTGTAGAGAAGTAGACAGAGTTTGGATTAGCGCACATGGGTTATTGCAGTTGGAGCTATGTGATTTTGAGGATATACTCTTTGATATGTTATATGTCTATGGTTAAGAGTGCAAACAGTAATTCATTTATTCATAGAAGTTATAAGCATTTTGGTGGAAGTAATATTCAGGCAGTGTTCCTGAGTAGCGGTTTGTGGAAATTGGATGATAACTCCTAATCAGGATGGAATTTATTCTATTTGGAAGCCGACAGTTTTTTGTAATTTTGGTGTAGCATGTGGAAACTTTTATATTGTAATTGTATGCCGACTCATTTGTAATTATTTGAGTGTGGTATAAAGGAAGGAATGTCTTTCCTTGTTGTAGTGTGTGAGTTTGTAGTCGTGATATGATAGCAGTGGTTGTGTGTAATTTTGTATGCATGAAGTGAGGAAAGGAGCTAAGTATTAAAGCAAATTTGGGAAGGAAGACATGCGAGGTACAAAGATCTGAAATTGAGCTTTGATGTAATAGTGAGTGCAGTTTGGCACAATCAAAGAAGAGGTAACATATTATTGTTAGAAATAAGAAATACTGAGAGGGGGGGGTGAATCAGTATTTCACAAACTTTTTCTTTTGCCCACTTATGGATATAATAGATTACTTTAGTGCATACAAAGATTATCAAGCTGATTAACAAACATAGCAGTAAATAGAAAGAGCTCATAACACATCATATGTTCTCGAGGAAACCCTGGCCAAGGGAAAACCCCAGTGGGGATGATACCCACAAAGATCACTAATCAAAAGTATCTTTTTAGGGATATCGGACCCTTTTAGGAGTCAATTTACAATATATAGTAGATCTATCCTGGTTAAATGACTTTAGGCCTTGTTAGAAGCCTTAACCCTGTTAGGAGTTAGATTACAAAACCTTATCACCAGCTAAGCCCACTGCTCAAACAAGTAATACAAAAATGTTTCTGACTGTAATATGGTACTGCTTACAATTTTGCATCAATAGTCTTTTCTGCTATCACAATAAACAACTATCACAAGTTATCTTTTCTTCCTTTTTACATATCACTTTTGTGTTTCATTACATTTCAAGTATGCCTAATATATGAGTTATTAAAGCTAATAACTTTATATGGTCAGCTTCCAAAATCTTTATCCAAGAGTAAACATCTAGGATGTCATCCCTTCATAATGTTAAGTCATTATTTTGACAAGAAAAAATAATCCCTTAACTCTTTCGTTAATACTGTCTCCAAAACTGTTCTGTCTGCAAAAACTATCTTCGGTAAACTTTGAATAACTTTGTCCATACTGCTCCAAACTTTATGCGCACTGAGATGGGGTATCCTCATACTCTATAGAAGCTTCAGTTAACTACACAAACAAAAATATTTCTCCAATGGACATCGCCAACTAAATCTTCATCGGGTGCTCTGTTAGGATCACTGTATCCATACGTAGACAATTTCTTCCTTCAACTTTCCATACTTGCATTCCAGATTCTGCGCTCTTAATAGAGATCATATGTTTCCATAATGACAACATCTATGCATCCACATTAGCCAAATTGCCAACAATCTCCCCCTTTGTCATTGGTGGCAACATATGGGAAATTTGGCTAAGTGTGCAAACAAAACTTCAAAAAAAAACTTATACAAAATTGTGGCCAAAATTTTATACAATATGTATACAATATCATACTCCATAGAATAGCTCCCCCTATGAGTATCCTTCCTCAACATATATTCAATTTTCTACTATCTCTCCCCCTTTGACAACAATGACAAAGATAGGGTGTACAAAAAATTTCAAAAACTTTATACCTTATTATCAGTTATTGCAAAGCCGGTAGGCTTGCAACACAATCACCAAACTCTAACTTCCAAGATTCAAAATCTTTCTCCCATACCTTCCTGATGGATTCAGCAACATTGAGTAGAGTACTCAATCCATATGCTGCTGTTTGACAAGCTTGCAGGGAATTGAAGCTAAACTTCTGAAATGATGTCTTTGCTGAAAGACACTGCTCAATTTGATCTTCAATAATTGATATCTTGATTGAGACATGCTCTCTCAAGATGTTAACCCTGATCATCTTTCTGTTCTTCTCCTCTACTAACATTTTGATTTCATCTTTCAATTTCCTTATGCTCTTTTCTACAGAACTTATCTTGACATTAGGGCTTGTCAAGGTGTTTGTCTCAGCTGTAATAGCATCTAGCTTCTCTCTGATCTTCTTATCCTCTTCAACTGTTAGGATTTCTGATTTAGTGCATTATATGTACAATTTTTTTCCTGTCTCAAAATGTCTCCTCAAATTCTTTATGCATACATCTAAACTACCAATATCATTTCGAATATTTACACTTAAGGTTTGTTGCATTTCTGCTTCAAAGTCTTCCTAAGCTTTTATTCTAGCAATATCCTTCAAGTTAGAAAATTTAGAGTCAAAAGAATTCATTACTGATTGAGCTTTCTCAAGTGGATTTGATTCAGATACCTTAGTGCTGATCACACTCTCAAGTTTCTCTGCCAAAACTCTAACTTTTCCTTCAAGGTCTTTCACCTTCTTATTCTTTCCAACAATTTTATTCAGAGATGTGATGAACTCAAGCTGATCATCATCTTCAACTTATTTTCCAAGGTCTTCAAACAATGAGCCAATATGCCTCTTCTTACTGTCAGGTGCACTAATGTCTTCAACTGGTATAGAAGGTGCACTAGAGGTAGCGGCCTCTGTCAAAATTTGTTTGCCTTTAACTAACTGCCCTGCTGGAACTGATTCTGATACAGTTGGTGCTTCCTCTGCCTCTGTATTCTTCTCTGATTCTGTGACCTTTTCTTGCTCTCCCAAAGCCAAATTATCAACAACATTTCCTAGATCATGAAATATTGCATCATCTGATTCTAGAGTCACTTTGGTGCCTTCAATATCCATTGATTCTTTGCCAATATTGATATGTGAAGAAGATGGAACTTCTTCAATACCAACTTCCTCTGCATGCAGTTCCTTTGATTGCTTCTACTGAGGGTCTGATTCAACATGCTTTTCTGCAACTATATCTGCAAGAACTTGCATTACTGCTTGCTCTATCTCTTTTTGTACTTCCTCCTTTTTGCCTCCCATTATAAGGATTATTCTTCTCTTAGTTCTCAATAAAGTTCCAAGAGACTTCAAGAATCTCTTCAAATGATCTTCATCCTTAACTTCACAAAACTGTATGATTACATGTTCTCTCATCTTTATGTCCTCTTCTTGTGCTTTTGTTTTCTATTCACAAGTCTGTTATACAAATCTTCTGGGATCTTACCATGAATAGTGCTAAGTTTCTTATCTACCACAATCATGTGTGTAACCATTGCATTTTCAAAGTTCAATCTGTCAAATGATCCATATAGATCATAGAATTTATTCAACTTAGTGAAGTTCCATGCTTCAATATATCTTCATTAACTCTTTCAATTCTTGGTTTCCAAGTTTTCTTCTTGATTGAAACTACATCATCATCTTTAATTACTACTACATTTCTAGGTATAGGTGGTACAACCACTTTCTGTCTCTTGCCGGGTCCTGTTGCACTCACTTTTACTCTTTTGCTAGGAATAGGAGAAAAAGATTTATCTCCTTCATCTTTTTCAGGTACTTCAACTTTTACCTTTACTGTAATAGGATCAACAGGATCTGCACTTGATGTCTCAGGTGAAATTATAAGATTTTCACTTTGCTTCAAGGCTTCTCCAGTCTTCTGAGCTATGTCAAACTCATGACTTGACATACCAGATTCTTTCAATATTTTCTTCATAGTAGATTCAACTCTCTTACTAGATTGCTTCTTTTCTCTCAAAATTATTGCAGAGTTGAAGTTATCTTCATAGGTTCCAAACCTATTTGCATGACCATCCAACTCACACTTTAACAATCTATTCACATATCCTACTATTTTTGCTTCAGATATTTCATAGCCAAGAGGGTCTATGAATTCCATTCTAGGCTCAACTGCTTCAATGTATGTGAAATCAGTGTCAACCATAAAACAAATGTCATCTTTATGCTTTTCAACTAAGGATTGAGGAATCCTTGATTTGTTCTTAACAATATTCTAAAAAGTCTTCAATACAAGCTTCACATTGTCATTAACTTTATCAAAAAGGTGCTTCATGTAGACTGAGTTTATTCTTTCCATTGTGTTCACATTTTCACTCCAATCAACTGTGTAAGGAAATCTTCTCAAAATATGGAAAAACATATAGGTTATCAGAGATGAAAACCTAAACTATGTGTACTTAGCCTTCTTAATCTTTTCTAAGTTCTCAAATAACTAAATTTTCAAAATTTCACATAGGTCTACTGGTTTCTTCTC
Organism: Chamaecyparis obtusa; assembly: GCA_027943335.1. NCBI lineage: Eukaryota > Viridiplantae > Streptophyta > Pinopsida > Cupressales > Cupressaceae > Chamaecyparis > Chamaecyparis obtusa. Next base: position 1,242,288 of record BSBK01000293.1, on the reverse strand, counting down.
AATACACATAAGATAAGCTACATGAATCATTCCTGTAGCCATGTCATCTTCCCTTGAACTACCACAGAATTTAGTTGTTAGGATCTTGCAAAGGTACCTAACATCATCTTGCTTAATCTTACTTATCACAATTCCTCTACCATTATAACTAGATCCAGTGTTATCTAAAAAAATCTTTCTCATGTTATTTTCATTCAGTGGAATCTCTCCAACTTTTGATAATCCAGTAACTTCATGAATTAGGTCAGCAGTTATATCAATAACTCTATCCTCCATCCAGAATTTCCCATTGTGGATTCTACTTAAAATGATCTTGGTACATTCCTCATCATTGAATTCATACTTCATGGAATATTTGATAATTTCATTATTCTCTAGGTTCCCATAAGCTGGTTTAACTGACATGTCTTGATTGTACAATTTCCTGTAATCATCACTAAAATATGCATCTCCCAAAGTTTCAAACTTACAGCCTAAATATCCTTTAACATTCTCAATGTGCAATACTTCATCTGGTACGGATGATAATGCTAGACTATCATCAATTTCAATTGGTTCTACTGGTTCTTTCTTAATCTTTGGTCTATTCTTATCCTTAACATTATGAACCATAGAAATATCCATCTTATCAACTAATTAAAGATCAAGAAATACCTCAACTTTGCAAATCTAGGGTTTCGATATGATCGTCGCTGCAAACTGCTTCCAAACTTCTTCAAATCATCCTCAACTCACTTTTCTTCTTTCAAATAACTTTTCAATCACTTTTTAATTGTAATAACTTTGATTTTTACCTTATATCACTTCACATTAACTCGATTTGATATCGCATTCATTCATTTTGCCGCTAAAACCTCAAAAAGCTGATTCTGCAAACCTGCAACCATAAAACTTTCTGCGACCTTGCAAAACATAATATTTTCTTTTGCGCACTTAACCATAGCATTAGTACAACATAATAAACCTATATCTAACTGCGCAAAACTTAACTCATTCAAATTCCTAATCTACACTAATCCTAAGTCCTAAACTACAGAATCTTACATAATTTAAGCACTTAAAGAAGGGTCAGGTAAAGATTCATCCTTACCATTGGTTACATTACCTTCCTGACTACTTTCAATGCTGACTATACCTCCTTGATCTGTGCCTTTGTCAAATTTTACTTCATCTTTATTGCTACAACAACCTTTCTCTTTGTTTCTTGCATTTTCATTCCTTCTTGCATTGTTCCTAGGGTTAGGGTTATGATGATAACCTCCATTGTTCATTCTGCAAAATCTTGCTAAGTGTCCAAACTTGTTGCATATCTGACAAATGATTCCATTGTTTCCAAATCTCTGTCCTTGCTGGTTAATCTGTGACCTACAATTTCTAGCAATATGTCCTACTTTGTTGCATCTAAAACATACTACCACTTTTCTTTGATTCATTTCTTCAATAGATTTCTTATCTGCATTGTTAGTATTCCCAATCATTCTATCATAATTATTCAAAATTACTTTAGGTCTTCTACATTTGTTAGCTCTATGTCCAAAACTATGACAATTATAACAATGTCCATTAAAAGGTCTAAATTGCTTACCTGTGCAATCTCTCTTCATGTGCCCAATAGTATTACAAGAAAAACATCTACTTTTGAATTCTCTTTGCATACCTTTAGATGATTCTTCCTGTTTTGATTCTTCTTGCTTTGATTCTTCTTTGTCTCTAGGTGGTTCTTCTTTAAGTGGATCTTCCAATGTGTTCTCATCTAGCTTTATTTCCTCCACACTTTCAGATGTCTTCAGATCTGGCTTCTTACTTTCATGGTTTGTTCTAAAACATACTATATCCAAATCCAGTCCTATCAAAGAATGGTTCTTCAAAAGAAATTTGTTTTTCAGTCTTATCACTTTTTTAATATAGCCTTTCAAGTTGTTGTTTAGATTGAGTTAATTCACCTTTCACAATTTTATTATACTTCTCAAGTTCCACATACTGCATTTTTACTTTTTCAGATTCGGATGTTTCTTTTTCAAGTCTTGAACTCAGATCTTCATTCTCAATTTTCAATTTTTCATTATCAAATCTCAAATTTCCATCTTTCATACTAAGCTTCAGATTTACTATCTTCAACTCATGCTTAAGGATCTCATTTTCTTTTTCTAATTCATCACAATCTTCAACAAGCATATCATATTTCTTTTCAGATTTCAGATCTTCAATCTTACCTTTTAATTTGTCAATAGCATTCTTTGCATCTTCATATTTTCTTCTTAAGGAGTTTCTTTCATCAGTAAGCATATCAATCTGTTCAAGAGCTTCTTCAAGATTCTTCTGAAGTTGATCCATATCCATAGAGATCTTACTCAAGTTGCTAAGCTTTCCTTGAATGTTCCTTCTCTGAGTAACTGCGCTCTGATACCAATTGTTAGAAATAGGAAATACTAAGAGGGGGGGGGTGAATCATTATTTCACAAACTTTTTCTTTTGCCCACTTATGGATATAACAGATTACTTTAGTGCACACAAAGATTATCAAGCTGATTAACAAACATAGTAGTAAATAGAAAGAACTCATAACACATCATATGTTCTCGAGGAAACCCTGGCCAAGGGAAAACCCCAGTGGGGATGGTACCCACAAAGATCACTAATCAAAAGTATCATGTTAGGGATATTGGACCCTATTAGGAGTCAATTTACAATATATAGTAGATCTATCCTGGTTAAATGACTTTAGGCCTTGTTAGAAGCCTTAACCCTGTTAGGAGTTAGATTACAAAATTTGATCACCAGCTGAGCTCACTACTCAAAGAGGTAATACAAAAATGTTTCTGACTATAATATGGTACTGCTTACAATTTTGCATCAATATCCTTTTCTGCTATCACAATAAACAACTATCACAAATTATCTTTTCTTTCTTTTTACATATCACTTGTGTGTTTCATTACATTTCAAGTATGCCTAATATATGAGTTATTAAAGCTAATAACTTTACATGGTCGGCTTCCAAAATCTTTATCCAAGAGAAAACATGTAGGATGTCATCCCTTCATAATGTTAAGTCATTATTTTGACAAGCAAAAATAATCCCTTAGCTCTTTCGCTAATAATGTCTCTAAAACTGTTCTGTCTGCAAAAATTATCTTCGGTAAACTTTGAATAACTTTGTTTGTACTACTCCAAACTTTATGCGCACTGAGATGGGGTATCCTCATACTCTATAGAAGCTTTAGTTAACTACGCAAACAAAAATATTGCTCCAGTGGACGTCGCCAACTAAATCTTCATCGGGTGCTCTGTCAGTATCACTGTATCCATACTTAGATAATTTCTTCCTTCATTTTTCCATACTTGCATTCTAGATTTTGCGCTCTGAATAGAGATCATATGTTGCCATAATGACAACATATATGCATCCACATTAGCCAAATTGCCAACAATTATTTTGTTGATTAATGAAAAGATTATTTGGACAGTGTGTTCAATGATCTTACCTTGAAGCCGTTTAGGCAGTGGGTCCTTCTGTCTTCCATAACTCTTAACAAGGTTAGAATCTTTTAACAGGGATTCAAAATCTCTTAATAGGGATTCATATGTACTTAATGTATTTCATAAGACTCCTAATAGAATCCATCCTCTTACAAGGAATATTCATATTAGTGCATGTTTTGTGGACATCATTCTCACCGGGGTTTACTCTTTGATCAAGAGGTTCCCTAGTCAACATATCTTGTGTCATTGTGTTATTATGTATGAATATATTTCTATGGTTGGTGATTATATTGCTTATATGGTTTAATGTTGTTGAAGATAATAAAAGTTATAATTATCTGATAACTGATTCACCCCCCCCCCCTTCTTAGTTATCTTGGTGGACTTTACTTTCTAACAATTGGTATCATAGCAGCAGGTCCTTGAAAAAGAAGTTTATTAACAACTTAAGGAGATCCATGGAAAATTTCAGGAAAGAAAGCCCTAAGTTTGATGGAGTAAATTTTGACAGCTGGAAAGAAAAGATGAAGACACATCTACTATGTTTAGGACTAGGTTATTGGTTGATTACAAAGAATAATAAGACTATCATTGAAGAGGAAAATCTTGAAACATGTACTGCAGATGAGAGAGATCTATTCATGTGTAACATACTTGCAAGAGAAGCACTTTTGATAGTACTTCTGGAGAATGAGTACAGTCGGGTAAAATATTTGAAAAAATCTCATGAAATTTGGAATGCTTTACACTCTACCTTTGAAGGTGATGAATGCAAAAAGAGTTAGATTGCACAATTGAATATGTGCATTTGAAGATATAATAATTTTGGAAGATAAATATATTAGAAGTTATATTGGTAGAATGTCAGAAATCATTACAGGTATAAAATCATGTGGAGGAACAAAGACAGAAAATGAAGTGATATGGAAAATTCTGAGGACATTGACTCCTGTATTTAAGTAGACAACAAAGATGATTGAACAAGTGATACCTTGTACAAAAAACTTTACAAGAGAGACTCTTCTTAGAAGATTGGAAGCAACAGAAATGAACTTGAGATTATTAGGAGACTTACCTAGAATGGAGACAACATTCAGTGCTCTTAGTGTTCACCCTACTTTGTCAAGAAGCATCAGTGTGAGCAGAGATTATGCTAGCAGCAACAGATCTAGAAATGAAGAAGACAATAAGATTGAAGAAGGTATTGCCTTGCTTGTGAAAAGAGAACCAGACGGTAAGAAAATATTTAAATGTTGGACTTGTCAAGAATATGGTCATTTTGCATCTAAATGTCCTAAGAGAGTTAAGAAGTATAGAAATAATTTCAAACCTAGAAGATCTAAGGAATGTTATTATGCTAATGATGAAGATCTTGAAGCTAGTATAGAAATAACTTTACGTGAAAGTGATACTGAAAATAATGATGACATAGGATTTGTAGCAATTAAAGAAGAGAATCCTGAAACTGATGTTAAGGAAGAAAAAGTCTTAGTTTCTCAAGTTGAAAAGAAATTTGATTAGATTATAGACAGTGGTTGTTCACATCATATGACTGGAGACATGAAAAAGTTCATAAAGTTGAATGAATATGATGGAGGAGTTGTTAGAGTTAGAAACAATGCACCTTGCTTGATTAAAGGTATAGGATCTATTACTCTTGATGGAAAGACTAATACTGATGATGTTTATTTTGTGGATGGATTGAAATATAATATTTTGAGTGTTGGATAGTTAGTTAATAAGGGATATCAAGTTTGGTTTACTGAGAAAACTTGTGTGATAAAAGATAAAGATGGAAATCTAATTGGAACTGGATCTAGAACAAGAGGTAATGTATTTCAATTGAATCCTACAAAGATGACATGTTTGATTACTAAGATTGATGACAATTGGTTATGGCATAGAAGGTTTTTTCATATATGTGTGTGTGAATTTTGTACCTAGCTATAGACACAACACTTCAGTAAAACATTAGAGGTTAGCTAAAATCAAAATCATACAGTGAAATGGAAACTAATCTAACCAGTCGATTTACTGCCTTTTAGTAGGTGCAAGTATGATATTCTCAATTGGACTGAGATCAATGACCTTGATGACACCTAAATGAAGGATTTGAATGCAGAATCTAGATATGAGATGAATGCAAATTAATCTATATTTTTGGTTTTTCTGTGCAATAAGATGAAACAAATTGATATGAACTTATTCTATATGAAAAACTGATATGACATGCAACTAATCTAACAATTGTATGCTAAATGATATGAATGCTCAAAACAAATAAAATCTCACAACAGCTTGGATTTGCAAAGATTGATTCTTCGATCACCATTTCGCCAACGTGAGGATGCAATTCATGGATAGATCCAAAATGAAGAGCTGAGGCCTTAATTTATAGAAATCCAGGACTTTGGAGGTGCATGGAAAAAGACATAAATCACTCTTGATAAACTCAAGTTTTCTTTTGAGTTATCAAGAATTTAGAGATAGATTAACTCACAAAATCATGCAAATCAACTTTTTGATTTAAATCAGAAGTTGAGATCAACTTTCAACTCAAAAGAGAGTTGAGTTTATTTTTAAAACAACTTGAATTGATTTTCTGATTTAAAGTTCAACTATTTTTTGGATGTGCATAATTAATATGAATTAATTAAATAAATAAAGTGATTTATTCTCAACTTAACTGATTTTAAAAATAAAACAATTGATTTATGGGTTAATCAATTATTAAATCAAACTTTTATTCAAAAACTTATATTATTAAATATGATAATTGACTTTAATTAATTAGATAAGAATTTAATCAATTAGTCATAGGATATTTGATTTATTGTCAAAATGAAATAATACCATATAATTAAATCCAATTAAATAATTAAGTGGCAGTATTAAATCTAATTAATTAAATATTTAGAATATTCAATTAATCAAACTTTAGGATAAATAGAATTTATCACCAAATAATCATTAAATTAAAGATAATTAAGATAAATAAGAATAAGGAATATTCCCTGATGCAGAATTTAGGATAATCAATTAAGATTCGATAATGTGCCGATGTGCCTTAGGTTAGGACTTTGATGTTGATTTCATTCAATGTGTCGATATAGGAGGTTAATGAACCTATAGCCCATTTTTGGGGTATTACATTTTGCCCCTCTTTGAATTACTGTGTGAAGCGTAGTGGTTCAAAGACAGTCTATGTATGATGTTGAAACTGATGTTTGAAATTGAAATTGATATGAAACAAAAATTGATTGAAATTGATATGAAGATATTAGGTCTTGAATGACCAAAAATAATGTTAACTATAACAGCAATGAACCGATGATTGCGAAAAAGTGTCAAAACGCCTGATTCTGAACCTTGTGATTATGAAGAAGTGAGTGACCGATTCCAGACTTGATTGTCGATAAGAATCACATTGGTGTCACATCTGAACCCTTCAGTTATGAAGAACCAAGGAAATAACACTAATGAACTGATGGTTACGAAAAATTGATACAGTTTACAAGATTAAGAGAATACCAGATTGATATGGATCTTGATGAATCTGATATGCCCCAAGCGATGATTGATTTGCCCCAAGCGATGAGGTCTTTTTGATGAATCAACAACTAGATGTGGTTGTTGTCTTGATTACTGAGGAAAGATATGATTTCAAATTTAAATTATAGACTTTGAATGATGTGTAATACCATGCCCCCTTCAGGATAAAAATTGAAATTTGACAAGAAAAGTCAACGTTATATGGTTTAGAAGTATGTTAATTGATTTGAGAAGTGGTTATACACGTTCGAGAATGTGTTCTGCATTGTTTGGAGATCCTGGAGACCAAGTTTGACTAGGTTAAACCATGTGTTGACCTTAGTTGACCAAGTTGAAATTTCAATAGTTTGATGTAAGATAATCAGTTAAGTTGAATTTTGGATTTCTTTGATGATTGAAGGTTGATTATGAAAGTAGTGAATAATATAAATGATCTCGAATTTTGATTTTGATCCCGAAAAAGGATTCTACTTGTTGTTTTGTTGGAGGAACCTTCATGTGAGATTCAGCTCTTATGATATGTTTTTAGCATTTTTGAAGAATCATTTAAGTGTTCAAGCAATTTGTGAGATCATGCAAAGTGAAAAATGAAATGCAAAATGAAATGCAAACCTAGGACCTAGGACCTAGTCATTGATCATGTGTCGATCGATTTCATCATTGAATTTTTAGGCAACCGGATAAATCAATACAATGCCCACTAGCTATGAAACCATAGACATATGAATATCGATTTGTATGCGCAAGAATCAATACAACACCCACTGATTAGGAAACCATGGATATGTGAATATTGATTTTGTTTTCAGAATGTCGGATTAGAGATAAGCACCAAGGCATAAATGCTAGGATGACCTGAATATCATGTCCATTTTGATATAGCAATTTGTATAAGCATCAAAACATAGATGTTGTGATGACCAGAATACGCCTTGCGTTACAAACACATCAAATAGTCAAGAGATCATTCTAAATCCAGTGTGAATTACCCATAGCGACCCTTTATCATTCAATTCTTTAGGCAAGATCGTGTTTCACAGTAGGAGAAAGAACTCACTCAAAAAGACAATAGTTAGATCAAACTTCTTTGAATTTTTTGGGTATCAATGGTTGAGATACGCATGGCCATCCAATTCAAGATAGAGGCTCTTACAGTCGGACACCATTTCAATCTAGAATTTCTAAAGTTGTTAGATTTTCACATACAAGAAGAAGACAGAGAAAAGATTATGCCCCCAGTCATCACTCTCTAAATCCTGTAAAGGACATCATCGAAGAGCTCGAGGGAACATAATATGCAAAAATCTCAATGTGAATCAGTAAGCATACAAGGAGATAAAAGTATGTGAAGCATAGATTGTTTTCATTTTGTGTTTGATGTTTGATTGCATTGTTGTAGATGCAAAATCCTTTCTGGAGATGAGACTAACTAACTGATTCGGATGAAGCTTCAAAGGACTCTGACTAGCTATGACTCATCTAAGGTACATTGGAGGCCATAGGATATGACATTGATTGCCCCCAAGTTTGAACATTGATAGGATACAGACACTTAAGCTGACTAGTGTACAGATCGACTTATTGAAAATAGGAATGCAAAAACAAACTGGGAAATATGTACAAACTAAAGCAAGACTGAAAGCTGGGAAAGACCAAGATTGCACTAATAGATGGAGTGTTTTGAAACAAGCCGGGTTTTCACCATCTTGGCAGAGATTCTATTTTTGCTACTAAGGTGCCTGTTTCCAGGTTTTCACCAAGGCACTTTTTCTTTTCCTCATTTTTTTGTAATTTCATTTTTTCAATTTTTTTGTACTTTTGATTTTTTCAAATTTTTTGTGAATCATCAAGGTGCCTATTGCGAGGTTTTCACCAAGATCTTCATTTTTTCAGGACTTTTTTCAATTTTTAAGATTTTTTCAGGACATTTTACCATAGACTAAATGCCTTAGGCATAGAATTTCTTCAAATGGAGAATGTTGATTGGTTCTCAGAGCTGTTCTCCTTCAGTCGTTGAGAGTTGATAGGCACTAGAGCCAAAAGTAGTATTGATAACAAAGGGACCCATCCAGTTGGGTTCAAACTTCCCCTTGCATTCTCGATGTGATTGATTTTTAAGATTCTCTCTCAAGACTAGATCACCAACCTGAAATTCTCTGTGTCTAAATTTCTTATTGTAACCTCTAGACATTCTCTTCTGATATACTCTGAGATGATCATATGTTGCTTGTCTGCGCTCATCTAGTAGTTCAAGTTCTTGCAACCTAGACACTCTGTAGTCATCATCAGTTACTAGACCATGCATTCTGATTCTTAGTGATGGGATTTCAACCTCAATAGGTAGTACCGCTTTAGACCCATAAACTAAAGCGAAAGGTGGAGCCCCATTAGGTGTTTTGATACTTGTTCTATAGGCCCAGAGAGTTGGATTGATCATGAGATGCCAATCTCTTCCTATTTTATTAACTGTACAGTGTAAGATTTTCAATAGATTCTGGTTAGAAGCCTCTGTTTGTCCATTCCCTTGAGGATAGTAGATAGATGACCAATGTTGGGTAATCTTGAATTTAGCACATAAATCATCTAGATCTTTGTTCTTGAATTTTCCACCATTATCTATAATTATGGAATGGGGTATCCCATATTTGCATGTGATATAGTTCAATATGAACATAGATATTTGTTTTCTAGTTGTTTGTGTCAAAGGGACTGCTTCTGCCCATTTTGTTAAATAATCTGTAGCTATGATTATATGGGTATGTCCATTAGAAGAATGAGGATGTATGGATCCTATAAGATCAAATGCCCATTGGTGAAAAGGCCATTGTGTAGTAAAGGGAATTAGATCTCTCCCTGGAGCATGAATTAAGTTGCCATGTACTTAACACTTTTGACAGTTCTTTACAAACTTGATAGACTCTGTTGGACTACAACTGATTTGGAATCTGATCGAAGAATCCATGATTAAAGATCAATGAGGAGTTTCTGATTAGATATGTAATATGATTAAATCAGTATTATGTTGTCATTGATGTCAACTAGTTTGACAACACTTATCTTGTAAGTTACTATACTGAAACATCTGAAGAAAGGTGAAAGAGATGAAGAACAGAGAAATCTACATGGGGAAAGATGTACATGACAGATGAGGATAAGGAACACATTGAGTAACTTGTTGATGAGTCTATGACTTGATGATATTAACTTTATTATGTTCACTAGTAAATTTGACTTCAAATTTTGATGAAAATTGGTCAAAATTTCAACAGTAATTGGTCGAATTTACGACCAAAACTGTTGTCGTTCTTTTTTCATCAAATTTTTGACGCGTCTACTATTTGTCAAAATTTTGACCTATGTTTTGGTCAAAATTTTGACGATATCCCAGGCTAAAAAATTGCCATCATTTTTTCTAATGGTCAAAATTTCAACCACTGATTGCCCCAACGATTGGTCGAAATTACGACCAATGGACCAAACCATAGACGACGAATCCATACTTTCCACCAATCAAATGGTCAAAATTTCAACCATTGGATTGGTTGAAAGTATGAATTTGTCATCAATTTTTTGGTCCATTGGTCAAAATTTTGACCAATAGTTGGTCAAAATTGGTTCTAGCATTGGTCAAAATTTTGACCAATGCGAATTTTTTTTTATAAAAAAAATGTTATAGACTGAGTTCTTTTCATTGACCTGTGATTCATGAGTAGTGGTTTACATGAACCCATCTCTCATGAGAATGAATGGAACACTTAGCACTCATTGGCTCTAGGTGATGCTTACGGAGGTGAAGCACCGGGACTTCCCGAGAGGTCATCCATCCCAGTACCACTCCAGCTTGAGCACGCTTAACTATGAAGTTTCCTCCATGGTTAAATCCACTCTGCTTGCATCCTCATTTGCAAAACCTTCACCAAGTGTTGTGCCTTATGAACCATTCATTAGAAAGCCCCTTAAGCTCGTCAATTAATAAGTAGGAGATATTTTCCACAGCAAGTCAAATTGTGATATTTCTATCAAGATTCAACTGTGTAGTTTTTTGAGCCAAACTCATTGACCTGTGATTCATGAGTAATGGTTCACATGAACCCATCTCTCATGAGAATGAATGGAACACTTAGCACTCATTGGCTCTAGGTGATGCTCACAGAGGTGAAGCACCAGGACTTCCTGAGAGGTCACCCATCTCAGTATTACTCCAACTCGAGTGCACTTAACTACGGAGTTTCCTCCATGGTTAAACCCACTCTGGATGCAAGCAGAGTGCATTTAATGAGGATGCAAGTAGAGTGGGTTTAACCATGGAGGAAACTCTGTAGTTAAGTGCGCTTGAGTTGGAGTAGTACTAGGATGGGTGACCTCTCAGGAAGTCTCGGTGCTTCACCTCTGTGAGCATCACCTAGAGCCAATGAGTGCTAAGTGTTCCATTCATTCTCATGAGAGATGGGTTCATGTGAACCAATACTCATGAATCACAGGTCAATGAGTTTGACTCAAAAAACTACACATTTGAATCTTGATAGCAATATCACAATTTGACTTGCTGTGGAAAATATCTCCTACTTATTAATTGACGAGCTTAAGGGGCTTTCTAATGAATGGTTCATAAGGCACAACACTTGGTGAAGGTTTTGCAAATGAGGATGCAAGCAGAGTGGGTTTAACCATGGAGGAAACTTCATAGTTAAGCGTGCTCGAGATGGAGTGGTACTGGGATGGATGACCTCCCGGGAAGTCCCAGTGCTTCACCTCCGTAAGCATCACCTAGAGCCAATGAGTGCTAAGTGTTCCATTCATTCTCATGAGAGATGGGTTCATGTAAACCACTACTCATGAATCACAAGTCAATGAGTTTGACTAAAAAAACTACACAGTTGAATCCTAATAGCAATATCACAATTTGGCTTGCTATGGAAAATATCTCTTACTTATCACATGAATCTTGTATTATTTCTTAACACCAAACCCCATCTATAGATTTCCAATTTAGGGTTCTTGGAGCAACAACATTAGGGTCTGTAAGCACACAAATATTAATGATAAAAATCATCTATTAAAGAAAAAACCATGTTTTAAATGACTGGCAATGGTGCCCTAACCTTGTGCAAAATATCTAGATTTGAAGACTCTAGTGGTGACTCGGGAAGTATAAACCAGATATGTTGCAGGGACAAAATGCCCTGAACAAGTTAAAAATGAGGCTTCCCTGGATAGGCCAATAATAGACTCATCCCAACCAAGAAGAAAGACTTTTTTAAAGCATATTTGATGCAGGGGCATCTAGAAGAGCATCTGAGCAAAGGAGGACTCCAGTAACTAAGAAGGAGAAGATGGTATCAAGACAAGTTGATTGGCAAGTTTTGAAGCCTATAATGGCTTATGATAGTGTTGGATTCAATAAACTATTTGAAATTCATGATAGAGGTCTAAGGACCAATACAATGTAATAAGTGATCAAAGCAATGTAATAGGTGAAAGAGTCCAATAGGATTAGATTTGAGTAGTTTTCATGTTTAGAAGCATTCAATAAATACATTGGACCATGTGTAGGTCAATGGAGTAAGTTGGGAAGTCAGAATAGTCATAAAATGCATAAAATAAAGTTTATTAATTTAAATTTGAATGTAAACGGTCATATTACCTTTTTGGAGGGAAATTATTTTTAACAGGTTTTAGGATTAATTAAACCTCTCAACTGTCTAAATTTGGTTGAGGTAGGTAGATAGGGGTCATTAAATGTCTAAAGGATCCATTGTATGGAGGGGGAGAGGGAGAAAAAAAGCCTGTTGTACGGACTGTTGTGAAAGCAAGCAATAAAATTTCATTTTGGTGTTGTTCCATTCAATGTATTGAACTTCTTTTTGTTTGGGACTATCAAATACATGAATTAGAAGGGTATTTAAACACATTTCACTCATTATTGAATGAATAACACTTTGTTTTGAAGCAGCATATACGACTGTTGGTTCATTTCAGGCTATTTTCTTGAATTTTTCCTGTGACAGACAAAAGTTTTCTTTAAATAGATGAACCTCCCATGAATTCAAGGGCCCAGACTTCATGGGAGGCATGTTACTAACATGTACAATAGAAATATAACAAGTTTTGATGTAGCACTATTGCGAAGACAGCAAGTTTGGAGAAAATAATGGAAATGTCCCATGGTGGATTGGTGGGAATAGTATGACAGCAGCATATTGAGCTGTACAAGAAGGTTATCTAATGATTTGAGATGTCGTAGGGCATCAAAGAGAAGGTTTATGAACCATTATTTGGTCTCCAAGGTTAGTGGAGATAGGTGTTTGGTGAAACCCTATGCAACAAGGGTTTGAAGGCATTGAATGAGTGTTTTGGGCATTCCTTGTGGAATAGGACTAAAATCTCTTGGATTTAGTCATATTTTTCCATATTATAACTATGATGAAATTTTGGAGTGATGAGGATAAGAGAATGATATAGTTGCTTTGTTATTTGCTTGATTTTGATGCCATTAGGAGGGTACCTTGTGAAGGAAGTTAAGACTAGTCTAAAGGAGTCACCATTGAAGTTTACATATGTTAAATAACCCTAAAAAGGGTGTCTGAAACTATAATTTGTTTCTCAAGTTGTTTGGAAAAAGTCAGAGAAAAAGGGAGAAAACTGGTCTAGCAGGGCTAATTAGGGCTCATAGGGCTAGAAGGAAGATTTGAAGGTTGTGGTCAATAGGTGTTGTAAAGGCTATCAAAAATGATTGATTCTTGTTTAAACCACCTTGTTTACACCATTTTGGTCCATCTTAGGTGTTTGGAGGCATAGTTGATTCAATTGTGGGTATGTAGCCTGTGGTGAGCTTGAAGGGCTAGTGGGGTTCCTGAGTCATAAAAATTTGACAATCATGGGTTCTTTTAACTGTTGTAAAAAATTTCATACAAGACTCACATAGTCCTCAGTCATCAAACTCAAGTTGAATGGTTCTGATTTCCATAGGTGCTAATTCCACAATAAATTCTTCATTCATTATTTTGTTTCTCTTAGATGGCTCATGCATATCATTCTCTTCACCTTCAATTCACTAGTCCAATGATGTCATTTCTGACTTTTCCTGAACCGCAGAAAGATTGAGCTCGACAACTTCTTCAATCTACAAAATCATGCAAAACAAATATTTCAACAATTAGAGCAAATATACCATTTAATCTTTGACTCTACCATCTAAACTCATTAAAGGGACCACAGCTTCCTACTATTCTTCATATTCCGACTCAAAGAAAATGTGAACGTGTACATGCAATTTTTTTAATCCCCTGATGTATATATAAATGATTCAATACATAGGGTCAATCACCCATGAGAAGGGAATGAGCGATGGGAGAGTAAAGATCATGCAAGGACCTAAAAGGCAAATATTAAATTAAATAAAGCCATAATGATATGTTCAATTGTATTTTTTATAATAACTGCCCATTAAAGATTTCTCTAGAAGAAAAATACCAGCAATAAAGGGTAATCATATGTTATGCATGGCTTGTTGTCCACAACATTTTAAATAGTTATGATTATATTTTCAAGACCTTATTCCATCCTTCAAGGAAAGTGTGTTTATTTTCTCAATGGTTATCATAGGAAATGAAAAGTAAAAATTGACCAAAATAGCACAGCGATGAAGATTGGAGATAATATGGTTATATCAAACACATGATAACATATTTAATCAAACACATGATATTGGGATTGTATAACCTAGAAACATTAAATTGGGATGGTTTTTGTACATGCAAAATCATAGCAGTAAATTGTTTAATGTAGTGAGCTCATGTGAAAAAGCATAAAGGAATTTGTATGGACAAGCCAGGTCAAACTATTTAAGAGATACAATAACACAATGAAACTAGGTCAAATAATATGACATCCATCTTGCTGACGTGACATGTTCCAACAGACAAAGCAGGGTGCAAGTCCCCTCAGTTCACATGCCTCTATAATATAAGTTTACATATTTGAACTTCAATTTTTTTAAAAGGCATTAATTAATAACATCAAAAAGAAAATAACAAAATAATATTGAGAAATCAACTACAAGTACCCAAAGTGTTCACTTGCTATTTCATATATCTATTTCAAGAACATTTATTTCTGGTTTGCCACCAAGATGTATATGACTGACTTCAATATTCCTCTTCAGAAATCACCAATAAATGTCAATAGCCATCAAGGACTGAACTTTAGAACAATATATACTCAACAATTGAGGTTTTGCTAAATAGGACAAATAGAAAGCCTTTATTTATTATTCTCATTTATTGCATTTGTTAAGCCTACCAAAATTGTTGGAGATCAACTCACGATTCCATGATCAATACTAGTCATATTTTCATTAAACTAAGTTCTCCAGTGTTTCTAATTTGTATTGACTTGAAAAAATATTAATAATTTGAAAAGACATCCTTCTCAAAAAGTTTCCAATTATTGTCCTTAGGCTTTCTAGTTGTTTTATAATATCTACAGACCATTTTAAATTTCAACATTAAAAGGTTAATCTTTTTTGACCCAGCAGAGCTTTTGTATAATCCATGTACCATATGGCGATGACAAAAACAACATATCTTTCAATATTAGATAATAGAAACAAAGTTCCCTTATCACTTTTGAACTGAAAATACTGATTCTAAGGAGGTAGAAAGAACCAAAGGAAACTAATTTTGATTGATTTCCTGTGATGCCCCTGTAAGAACTGTACTTACAAGGCAAAATAAAAAAATATACAGTAGAATTCAATTTTGGAAATTGCATCAATGACCAATTTAATGATTACGTATAATACTATCCTTGAAAGTTGAAAAACAAACTTCTATTGTTATACCTATAACAAAGGCTTCTATAGGCTTCTATTGTTATGCATATTGAATTCATTAAAATGACAACAATGTCTTATAATTATGAATTTAGAAAATGCTTTTAACTTGATCCTATCATGCTAACATACAAATGTGTTTGTTAAATTTTCTTGTGACTGCTTACCTTTGATTTATAACAATTGAAAAACAACTTAATGAAGAACTAAATCACCAACATAATATGTTGTGAATCTTAAGAATGTAGAAATAAAATCAAACAAAATGGCAGATCAGATTTTCAAATATCCAAGTGTTCAACAATGAAATAGAGATAGATGGTTCTTGTTTGGCAGACTATACTACAAAACATTTTTTGCTTCACCAAGTGAACAATTGTTTGCAAATTTGTCAAATGTTTTTTCTAGTATCAAGTTATATGGGCTTCTCTGTGCCTGAACATAATAGTTAAAAGATGAGAGTATACAAATCAATAAAGAAGGTAATGTCAAAGAGGACTGAAAGAGTGATAATCTATAATAACCACTTTAATGATTTTTTAGTAGACACATGTTGCCAAAGTAGATTTATCCTTAAATATGAAAAATTGCATTTATGACATGCATAAATATGATTTTTTGGTTGTACGAAGGCAGCGCATTGGAATAAATGTATGACGCAAGCTTTATACAACTAAGGACAAACACATGCCATCAATCTTACAAAGGAGTAATTGGATATCCACATGAAAAAATAGGGCATCAGAAGCTAGTAAGGTCCATTTGCAAAAGAGTATACCTTCCGTCCTGGAAATAGTTTTTGAAGATCAACTCTTGCGGGGGTTGAAAACTTGTCATCTTCTCCAATCTACACAAGAATACAAGACAACAAACATTTTGCCAAATGTTTTTATAATTTTACAATTTCAGACCATAGTTTTGTACAAACAAAATGGTTCAGTTTATATAAAGTTCAAATTTGCCTCATAAAGATGTGCTAAACACAATAAAGTAAACTTATCCTCCAGTTCCTGTTCTCCAAATTGCATGTTCAATGTAAAATAAAAACTAAAAGAGGAAAAAATAAATATAAATGACTCTCCCAAACAATCTACTTGAAATAAACCTTAAAATATTCATCATCCTCTTGAAAAGAATGCGAAATTTACCTGAAGTGTAATTATTGCAATATTTGTTGGTAGCTCATAACTTGGGGGAAATGCTGAATACCGAGGGGTATTTATCAGATTCATTTCTTTTTCCTGCATCATAGAATTTTCCTTATTTCATTTTAAACTCATGCAAGAAAGTGATTTTCATAGATTTCACACTTTGCCTTTTTTCATATAGTAGACAAAATAAAGACAAAACATTTCATTTTAGTCATACCTACAGCCATAAGTGATTGTGTGATTTTTGTGTTTATGAATCATCAAAACTTGTCCTAAAAAATGTCCCACATAGAGAAACAAAATAGCATGGGTCATAAATATATCATTTTTCCTTTTATCTATAATATTTTGATTGGAAACCCTTGCAAATTATAAGTTCATACCTTGCATTTTAGTGGCATTCTTATATTGAGAGTTTATAACCTTTCTTAGTCATTTTCATAGTGAATAGTCCTCATCTTAGATTCAAAAAATCTAAAAATCTAAAAACATAGCTTGCACATCCTAGGGTCAAGAATTACACTTTCTAGAGTCATTTTCCAAATTAGAGGGTACATCTTTTGAGGACATTCCTATAGTGGCTTTGCACATTATCTTGACTTCCTTTAAATATAGTTATCTTCTTTTCATGTCCACCTTTTCTTGGATGCTTGTCATTCTTGTCTAAATTTGTCTTATTCATAACACCTTGTCATAATTATAATTTTGTTTTCCTCAAAATTGAATTCAAGATAGTTCCCAACATCATTTAGGTATTTCCTTAGAAGGTTTACATTTATCTATCTTAGGGTATACTACATGCACCTTAGACAACATTCATTCATAGTTTTCATTAGCATTCCAAAATCATCAAAAATTTAAAAAATAGTCCTAATGCTTCATGATGTAGAGTAGTTAGCAGAAGTGGTGGTTTCACACAAAACTTGTTCAATTCTACAAGGATCCCACAAGCCTTTAAGGTACTCCAAAGGTCAAATACCCACAAAACACTCAATCTTGCCTCCAAATGCCTAGGGTGGACACAAATGGTATAAACTAGATGTTTTAGACAAGAATCAATCAGTTTCAACCTTTTATGCAACTCCAATCATCAAATCCCCAAAACTGACTATTAGGTCTAGTTGACAGGCTAGTAGCCCTCCAACAGCACTAAAACCCAAATAACTCAATTTTTTTCCAAAACACTTGATAAGGTAATTATATTTATGAATACCCTTTTTATTGTACTAAAACATATCCAAAACTTAAATATTGTTACTATGGAAAATATTACCAGAAAACATGATTGAGACTATTTTTAGAGGGCTAATTAGGTGGGTTTACAAAGCAACCATGCTCCGAATGCATCCAAACTCCATGAAATTCATAGGACCATCATTATTTATGCCCAATTAAAGAAAACACTGATCAATTTCAGACTATGAAGTGTTTTGGTACAAAAACCCCAATTACATGCATTAAAACCCTCATTTCCTAGGGCATCATTGAACTAGGTCAATCTGGCACCTCCAAGACCCAAACTTCAGGTTTCACCATGTATTCAACATGTGTTAAAATATTCTCCAACAAAAAATACACCTCCTTAAGCTAGATGTACGGCTGTGTGACTGTTAGCATCATTTGGGTACCCAAATCAATCCCTACACCACTCAAATTTGCATATGCTTCACCCTATCCTGCAAATCTTCACTTTCCTTGCATTTTCATGGTTAGTTAAACATGTTAGAACCATCAGGGTCCATCCCATGGTCAGATATACATTCATAGGATGGAACCCTCACTTATTCATTTGAAAAAAATAATGCAAAACTATATGTTTGGCGTGACAGCAGTAATAAGTTTTGAAATGTGTTATTAAATTCACCAAATTCAACTCAAAACAACTTAAGTATGCCTTAACAACATTTATGGAAGATTTCTACATCAAAGAGGGCTTCAAATTAGCAAGAAAACTTCAAAATCTCATTGATTCATTGGCTGTTCGTACAGTTTTTTTGTGTACTTCATACAAAACCATGCCTCCTCCTTGCCTAAGGCTATGACATCTTAAATAGACCTCTAACTGACTGCCCAACCAACCAAGGTAGTTGGAATGTTTATTTAAACAAGACAAATACTAAATCTTAAGTTTCCCTCCAGAACTACTTAGTGACCATTTGAGTTTGAATTCAAATTATAAGATATACTTTTTATGCTTTTTCTAATATCTAGACCTATGCTAATGACTCATAATTGGTCCAATGACCTTATTGAATATCTTAAAACATGAAACTACATCCTACTACCCTTTCATGGCTCATATGCCATTTGTTACATCATTTTTCCCATAGGCTTTATCAGGACCTTTGACCATTAAAGTACTTTGGCCATGAAAATATGCCATGATTGGCTTTAGAATATTCCAGTTGACATGGCTAGATGCCTTGTCCTTCTTGTCTTCACCTGGTACCATGGAATTCCTTGGTTGCATGATGGATGCCCCTGCATCACTTCACCTCTGTGAGCATCACCTAGATGAAATGAGCACTAAGTGTTCCATTCATTCTCATGAGAGATGGATTCATGTGAATCACTACTCATGAAATATTTGTTAATAAGCTAACCATAAAGCTACACGGTTGAATGCTGATTGCAATATCACAATTTGACAACTTGTGGAAAATATCTCTTAATTATCAATTGATGAGCTTAAGAGGCTTTTTAATGAATGGTTCACAAGGCACAAAACTTGCTCAATGTTTTGCAAATGGGGTTGCAAGCAAAGTGGGCTTAACGTTGGAGGAACCTTTGTAGTAAAGAGCACTTGAACTAGAATAATATTGGGATGAGTGACCTGCTGGGAAGTAGCGTTTCACCTCTATGAGAATCATCTAGATGCAATGAGTACTACGTGTTCCATTCATTCTCATAAAAGAAAGGTTATTATGAACTACTATTCATGAAACATTTGTCAGTAAACTAATTATAAAACTACATAGTTAAATTTTGATAATAATATCATAATTTAACTTACTGTAAAAAATTATTTCCTACTTATCAAATTATATAACTATTCTCATGATCCAACCCAACCTGTAAAAATGGTGGAAATTACCTCATTCGTTGTGACAAGAACTGTTGCATCTTTGTCCCCCTCGACCTGCCAAATTATCCTTAGAACCATTGATATAATGAAATACAATGACCCAACAAATATCACATACCTTGTGAATTTATGAATATCTTTTCATACCTTATTCAAAGCTTCATTGATATTTTGGATTGCCCCAGGCCCAAACCTGCACAAGCGAAACCAAATGAGCAAGATAAATTTGATAGAATTATAAAATTCAAAATGCAAGTGAGGCAGCTTACACATGCTTGTCACACCCTCCAAATGTCAAAAGATAAATACCACCCTCTTGACACTTCAATTCACAGAAGTTCTCTTCTTCTTCTTCATATCTCTTTGACATCCTAAACAAAAATACTTCTGAAAAGGCTGGAAAATTCTCAAAGAAATTAGGCCATTAATTAACAAACTAGCTAGCTTATTCATATATAGAATGAAGTACATACTACAAATTACAATCTATAGGCAACAAGCTGTGTAAAGCTTAAACAACGGGCTTTTAATCTGTGAAGTATGTTAGAGTTGATTCTAATTGGATCTCCATGTAAATCGGAACTGTCAACTTTTGTTGTGATTAAAAAGGGGAAAGTACCCGTAATTGTTTGTGTTCTAATAATCACCTATGGGAGAGGTACTAAGGCCTATAAATATTATGTTTTTATCATGATCTAGATGCAGGTGTCAGTGAAAGGAGAAAGGAACAGTAGGTGACTATTGAACAGGCAGTGAAGGGTGCATTTGGGAAGCACCACGTGGTGAATATGAACAAGTTGAGGGTGGAATTGGTAAATGAGTGTTGGAAACAATTGAGAGAGTTTTTTTGAAGGTGTTTGAACCATTAGAAAGGTTTTGTGAGTTGATTTAGGGTCTTTTCTAGGAAGCCCTAGGATAGAAACCCTTAAAGGGAGGGTTTGATGAAAAAGTATCTAGGAAAGCTTGGAGGGTCAAACTAATTGAGGAATTTTGATTTTTATTAGATGCCTTGAGACTGTATAAAGGTTGGAAGGTTGAGAGTAAGTGTAAATAGGAGTTGCTTTGGAAGAGGAGGGCTAATTAGGCCTAATTGCTAATAGGGACAGTCATAGAAGTGTGCAACAGTCACAAGTTGAAGGATCGGTATTAGCAAGGTTTGAAGAAATCCATAAAGGGTATATGGAAAGGTGAAGAAGTCACCATGGTGTTTGAGGAATTTTAGAGAAAAGTGCAATTTATTGGCAAGACAGGGCTAATTGGACAGTCCTAGAAAAGGCAGTTTTGAAGATTGGGATAGAGTTAATGCTTGGTAGGGGTTGGAACTCCTTAGTTAGGCTATTTGAGGATTGTTGAAGCCTTAGAAGGATCAAGGGAATCCTTGAAGACAGAAATCAAGAGGTGATTGCATGAAAGGTGAATTAGGAGTGTTCCCAAGGAGCGGGAAATTGGAACATGGACAAAGTGAATTGATAAGTTGTCTAAAATGAATCAAGGCAGTGAACCTATTGCAGAGGAGTGTTTGGTTGATATCCTAAAGTCAGAGACTTCTTATTGATCCTCGAGTTGAACTCTAGTTCCTTGAGTGGATTCCAAGACGTTGTTGAATCCTCGAGTTGAACAGGGTTCCTTAAGGGGATATTAGAAGGCTCTGCATCAAAAACTCTAAGCTTGTCTTTAAAGTTTGAGCTTCACTTGGTTTCAAGAATAGTTTAATATTCTCTACTAAACAAGGCCAACCACGTGAAGGTGGAAGCTCATTTGGCCCCTCCCCCTCCCCCCTAACATCACTCTAAATTCCCCATTAACATTTAATAACATTCATTCATTCATTCATTCATCCATTCATTCATCCATTTTTGAAATATAACATTCAATCATTATAATCACATGATAACATTCATTAACACATAAAATTCATTAACACACAACATTCATAAATAATTCATGAACACATAATTCATTAACACACAACATTCACGAATAATTCATTAACACGTATTAACACACATCATTCATCAACATTACTAGTACAAAATTACATCCATTAAGACAATGTTCTTTCATTAGCAATAAATGTTAATTACAATCATTTCTTTTTGGGTTTCTTGCTATTTTTTTTAATCATATAATTTCTAAGAGGAAGATCAATGTCCTCATCATTCCCCTCCTCTATTGATTCTAATCCCAACATGTGTCTCCTCCTCATCTGTTCAGGAATAGGAGGCCGCTGCACTGAAGGGGGGTCTGCTGCAATAACTACTTCATGAGTTAAATTCACACTATTTTATATTATTGAATTACAAGTATTTATGTAAGTAAAAGAACTATAAATCAAAAAATTAATTTAAAAGAACAAAACATAGATTTTCTTTACCTGAATGTGCCACATAATCTACATGGTGATCAGTCTGAACATCCTCCGGCACTCGTTCAGCATGACCTGATTCTGTATCCTCTAAAATATACACTAAAATGTTACACCAAGTTCAATTTAAGATGTTAAATTGTATTAATAATTACATAATTAGTTTTAAATAGAAAATGAGCACCTCCTTGGATAGTATGATGCACATCAGGGGCTTCATGATTCGGCGTATGATCTGTGTCACAATTAAGAGGCTGCATTGCAATGTAATGGACATTATTATCAAATTGATTGTTGCTCAAGTATTCAATTTGTAATATATTTTTTGGCATATTTACCTGTGCACATGATGCAGGAGACTCTTCGGTTGGGCCATTGGAAGCTTGCCATAGGCATTCAGCCACGGCTTGATAACCTTCCTTGAAGGAAATTTTTCTGTGTTCTTCCGTGGCCTCTACATTAAAATCAGAGCCCTACATTTTTTGATTAAACAAAATTATTTGCATTTTATAAATAATTTTTCTCTGCAATTCATTTACTGCTACTTACAATGCGAGCTTTAATTTTCAAATATCCTCTAGCGCCAAGTCTGTGTTGCCCAATCTTTTGCAGCCTGGCCTTTGTTGCCTTTGAAGTGTCCTACAACCTATGAAAAGTTTGAAAAAATGGTTATAAAAACATGTATATGGAATAACAAATGAAACTTTGAAATGCTGAACACATTGCATTCAATGGTGAAAATGTCTAAAACATCATACCAAGATATTATATTGAAAAATGATGATTGCATTCAAAATTTAATTATCATCTCAAAAGTCCATGCCAAACACCTTATCACTAGTAGTTAATACTATTGCATACCTTCTCGCATTTTTTGGTGAAACTCCTTTTTGAGCATCCGCTTTCTCCTTTGCATCTAAAATAAATTCATTCCAATCCCTCACTGAAATAAAGGGAGGACGCTCGTACTTTGGGTTCTAGACGAGACTCTTTCTATATGCGTCCCTCACGGTCTTAAGATGTTTGCAAGCTCTTTCTAAAATTTTCTTCTCATCAAAAATATTATTACCAAACTCATGCTGTAAATCTTTGATGAGCTGATCTTTTAAACTTTTTTCTTGCAAATTCCACCTTTTAAGGAAAAACACAAAATTGTTAGATATAGCCACTAAAAGAAAAGACCGGAATGAAAGGAAAAATACTGTACCAATTAATGATATGAAAAAAAAATAGTGGGATAAACTTAGTTCGCTTATGATGTTCCACCTTGTACGTATGGTGGGCCCGAATATATGCAATGTGAGGTCATAAAGCTTCTTATAAAACATATCATTTCCTGCAAAAAATGTCATGGGATAATCAATCCAAAACTTGTTATGAATAGGTAAATGCATATTACAATATAAAAAATAATTATTTAAAGTACCTGGAATTTGAGGACATTTTATAGGTATTGATTCATTATTGTCAATCAATAATGACGTTTGCGTAGCTCCCGTGCTAGTAACATGGGTAGATCCAGGAAATGGTGGTGAATTATCACCAATACATGTAGATTGATCAGTATCTAATGTACCAAGCGGTGCCACCGGGGTATGACTGATCGACACTTTGCAACCATAAGGACTGAAAGGTGCACTCTTCTCTAGCATACCAACAATTGTCATTAACTGGACTGGCTTTGAAAACACTTGGGCCAAAAGATAATAACCTTTAAAATGAGAAACTATTAATTATTTTGCAATTGGAAGTATTCAAGCTTATGCAAACCTTGCCAAAGGTGCAACTTGAAAAGTCATCATATCACCACTTGAAGCTCTATCACTTGGCAAAATGACTCATTCATCCACATCGAATATACATGCAAAAGGGCTTTGCCAGATTCATCATGCCATGAGAATGATTCCACAATTGTTTCTTGAAAACAACTCTCATAAAATGACCATTTTGTTCACTCCAATTCTGCTCTGTACTGTGAAACTGCACAAACTGCTTTTGAAATTGAAATCATAAAGTCATCCAGATGGACATTCAGAATCTGAACCTCTGGAGCTTGATTCATCTTCACACATGGAACATGAATCCTTTACTAACTTGCACTGAAGGTGAACTGAAAGATTAGCATCAATTTGCAAAGTCAGCATCTTACAACTTTTCTGATTTTAAAATCATTGAATATGCAGAATTTGGATTTGGAATCAAGCTGGGAAAGTGGACTAGATTGGTACGAGTCTAAAAATCTTCAGGCTGGTATATTCTCATGTTTTTAATGCAGAAAAACCCTCAATTATGCAGGGCATTCAACCGGAGATGAATAGAAAGACCCCAAAGTAGGGCATCAAGAAATCTGCATTTGACAATCTAGCATATTGATAGAAACTGCAAACAAAATGGGCCTGGTAAACTGACCAAATGAACTCTTTGTGACCTAAAAATTGAAACATAAGAAGCATATGACCACTGGAATACATTGCAAAAGGAATTTTCTCAATTGGGTCAAATGGTCAAAATTTATAATCAATCAAACAGAGCCACTCAGAAAACTGGACAAAACAAAGAAACAAGATATTTCTTGAAGACCAACTTTGGGGGATCCAAAAATTTATCAGACGGATTCGAAATGGCTTGAACTTTGAAACATAAGCTCTTTGATATACATTCTAAACATTCCCAAAGTGATGAGTCATGAAACCTAACAGGACACAAGATATTCAAATGTAAACTAGGCCCGATACAATAATTTGGCACTTAAATGAAAATGCAGATTTAAGTGAACACCTCAAAATGGCTACTCCCTAAACATGTCAAATTTGAAACTTAGGAGTTGGAACCCAGTGCATATGTCAAATGAAAGGTGTTGAACTTATTCCCCAAGCTCTATTTCATGAAAACAATCAGGGTGTCTTTTACAAGTACACTAATCAGGCCTTCTCACAAAAATTTCTAGGAGTACTCACCTTGCCTTTAGAAAATTTTGAATTGGTCACTCTAAATTTGAGCCAAATTTGAGAGTAGCAACATGGGAGACTTGGAAATTTTCATAGATGCCATTATTTACTGCTACTCCTTATTGACTGGTATGGTAGTTATGATCAGATGAAGGAAAATAATGCAAGCGCTAGATTAGTAGGTGATAAGAAATAAGTGATTTAATTGTTGTTTCAAATACTTTATGCATTATGAGATGTGAGAAGAGGTAGAGAATGATAATATTATTCAGAAACTATTGTTTCTATCATAATTCATTTGGATGACCAAAGAAAAGGATAGGTAAATGGTGAGTAGAGTCAGAGTTGTTGACAGGTTGAAGTATTTGTGTTCTTGAGAAATAGTTGATGAATCAGTGATTGGTTGGTGATCTGTGTAGAGGTTGTGATGTATTCAATTGCATTATTCATGATTTGGTGATGTGTCTTTGTGATTGGAGGTGATGATTTGGCATCACATTGTTCGATGCAAGCATATGGAGAAGATTCTAGTAGAAGTATTTGTTGGTCAAAACATGTTTGAACCCATGACTTAAAATTCTATGTGTTGGTTGATGTGGTCTTTAAAATTTACTTTGTATATTGGATTTTGTTTTATGGCATGTCTAATTTGAGCAAGATGTTTGAAAATTAAATCTATGTCAGATTTAGGGCTTGATTAAGGTGGTGGACTTAATAGTTCATTATATATTGGATGAAGTTGAAAGTTTTGTGCATTGATCATGTGTTGGTGATGTGTGGTAAAAAGAGAAGGTTGTGATCAAGCCAGAGGAGAGTTAAGTGTCTTGAGAAATGATTGTGTGCTTTAGTGGATCTAGTAAAGAAAAGGTTGTGCTATTCTACAAATCACTCTTTTTGTTGTTTCGTAATAGTTATAGTAGTCAAAATTCATTAATCAAGTGGATCCTAACATGTCTCTATTGTAAGACCTCTAACAAGGTGGCACATTAGCTTGTGTTTGAATTCCTCTAACAAGGATACTCCTAAAAGGATAAAGGTCCTAACAGGCCTAAGGTAAATCCCTTAACTGGGTAGCACCTAACAGTGTTGTTGTAAACTCCTAACAAGGTTAAGCTCCTCATAGGGCATACTTCAGATGAGTACATCATTTAGTGGGTATAATCCCCACCATTTTTTTTCACAATTTGGGTTTCCATGAGATAAATCCATGTGTCAAGTGTTTCATTATTATGTGGATGTGCTTATGGTTATGATTCTAATAGACTACTATTAATGTCGATCTTGTGAAAGTTAAATTAAATTGAATAAGTTGTAAAGTTTGGTTGAATTAGTAGATTACTAATTCAGCCCCTCCCCCCCCTACTTAGTAATCTGTTACAGGATTTGACAATTGGTATCAAAGTCATGTCATCTATTGTGGTGAAGGTTAATATTTTGTGGTAAAGATCTAAAGATGATGTGAAAGGAAGGTCCAAAATTTGCAAGACATAACTACACAATATGGTGTGATCGAATAAAAATTTATGTCAAAGGTATGGGAGATCAGTATTGGGACCATGTGGTTAATAGGTATATTTTCCCTTTAGGAGTCTTGAATGTAGATCAGTAAAGAATCAGACAAGAACATACTGCTACTATGGAAGCTATGGTAAGTACTCTTTCAGATTTAGAATTTATTGATGTCAAAGACTTGGATACTACTTATGAGATGTGGGAGAAGTTGAGTATTTTCTAAGGTGGAGATCCACATGTGCAAAAAGAAAAGGTTTATAGTTTGAGAGGAAAATATGATGAAATGAGAATGGAAGATGATGAGAATAATTAACAATATAGCTTGATAATCAAAGAAATTGTAGCTTCTATTTGAGGTGTTGGGGGAAATATTCTTGAGGAGGATGTGGTAAGAAAATTCTTAAGAGCCTTATTACCTCATCATGGAATTAGAGTTTTAGCTATTAAAGAGCTCAAATCTCTAGGAATCTTCATTGTTACTCTTGATGCACTAATAGGAAAGTTAACTGCATTTGAGTTAACTAATTATGACAATAGTATGCCAAAAGTTGAAGATGATTTCAAGTCATAATTGACTCTTGATTCATCTAGAAAAGGAAAGGAGATATCTAAATACTCTTCAACATATTACTCTAAAGATTATGAATCTATTTTATCTAAAGATAGAGAACATGAAGAATTGGAAGCCTTTTTTGCTTAAAGGATCCCTAGAGGAAAAGGTAAACATAAGGGCTAGCTACCTTTAAAGTGTTTTGCATACAATAAAAATGGACATATTTCCTCTAGATGGCTTGACCATGATAGGAAGGAAAGGACAAGGATATTCAAGGATAAGAATAATATGGCTTGTTATCTAGTTGAGGAAAGTGTTACAAATGATGAATCTAATGGTAGAGATGAAGAAGAAATTGTATTTGTTGTTGTAAAGGAATAAATCTCTGGAGAAGATGAGAATACATTAGTTTCAAACATGAATCACAATATTAATTGGATTATTGATAGTAGATGCTCTCATCATATGACCGTTGATAGAAGAAAATTTATTAAAATTGAGGAATGTGATGAAGGATCAAAAAGATTTGGTAATGATTCTCCTTATTTGGTAAAAGGTAAAGGATCTATTTCGTTGAATGATAAAACAAAATGAGATGATATTTATTGGGTTGATGGTTTTAGATATAATTTGTTAAGTGTTTCTTAGTTAAATAAAAAAGAATATAGTTTGGAGTTCAATGGAGGTACATGCAGGATCATTGGAAAATTAGAAGAATTGATTGCTACCAGTGTGTAATGTTCCCATCAATAAATTACTATTAAAACTATTATTTTTGGGTCCCGATCGATTTCGTTTATCTTGGGCCCATTCTTTCTTTTGTTGGCATAGTTTAGTTTTCACTGTCGGCTCTTTTGTGTACTCTCAGGAGTTTTCCTCTATGAATATTTATGCATGGCGTGTAGGTTAGTTTTGATATGTTAGGATTTGATATTTTATTTGTATTTGTGAATTCCTATTGGGATTATGTTGTTCACCATTTCAGAGGTGAAAGACCCTCCCTATTTGGTTTGTGTGCAGTTTCGGTAGGATTCAACCCTCACCCTACTCTTCCTATTCTTCTTGTATCGGATCTAGCAAATCTGAGGTTCTATCAATAAATTTAATAATATCTTTCTAGAGAACATATTTGGATTGCAAATTGTTCCATGTCTTCAAAGATTATATTTAATCATTGGTAAAGGAAGCACGTGGGAAGCATCACACACCCCTCCAAACCCATATGTATGACCTTCTTCTCCCCCACTACTTGGCCTTGGCATTACCTCATGACTCTACCTCCCCACATAACCACCGTATGACTATCCTCATCCTTTGTATGGCCCTCCTTAGTCTTTGTACAATGTCCTTCCATACTACCATCCTTAGTCTCCATACAGTCTCATTCCGTACGGCCACAACATAACTCCATGAGGCCATCCTCAGCCTCTTTAGAAACTCTTTCCGTATGATCATCTCCCATCCATATGCCCACTCTACTTGTGCCTTCATCATAGTATGAAACCCCTACCTAATCGTATGACCTCCTATTGTATGATCCTAAGCCTCATTGTACCCCCGACTACTCCATCATACAGCTCATCCCTTATAGCAACTACACAGCGTAGGGACCTCAATTACCCCCTCTTTGTGTGACATTTTATGTGCCTCTTTGATCAACATCATATGGCCTCTGTGTGACTTTTGTACAACATTCCTGCAGTGCTTTTCCCCTCAATGCAAAACTCTGGAAGTGTGTTTTTGTATGACCATGCTTGGGAACATTACAATTCTATCAAAGCTAGTGATTCTGCCAACTTGTGGGTATTGAATGAGAGTTTATTCAAGGAAAAGGAGTAGATCTCACTTAGTCAGTGGAATGGATGATCCCTAAGATCTTGTGGATGAAGTCATCACTCTTTTGAGAGAGATTACTAAGAACCAGGGACAGATAAATGACACTCAGTGTCTCATGGAAGAGACATTGTGAAAATTTGCTGAAAGCAAGGTATCTGCTGAACAAAGTGACAATTCTATCTTAGGACAGGAAAATCCCCAAACTACATTCTCTCGATCGTTAATTCCAAATTTGCCTCCATGGACAGAAGAATGACAGGGAGAGCAACCAACCTTCCAAGAAATACAAGATCAACTTCAGGAAGATTGGAGGAATGCAAATATGGAAGGAGATATATCCTACAAAGATTATGCTGAGCTGAGAATGAGGTACTCTGGCAAAAAAAAGCATGGCTATTATAATGATGATCTGAGATGGAAGATGGGAAAAATTAATTTTTCATCCTTTAAGGGGTCTGTAACTATCACAACTCGAGCATGGGTGCAAAAAGAGGACACATATTTTCATCTCAACCCTATGCTAGAATATGAGTCCATCAAATTTGCCGCACTACATCTGGAAGGAATAGCCCAAGAATGGTGGCATCATGGCATGATTACTCTCAACCATGACCAAATAAATTCCTATGCTAAATTCACTAAGAGATTGATATACCATTTCAATGGAAGGGATCCAAAATAGAATTTTAAAGAATTGGCTCAGCTAAATCAATTTGGCACAATCAATGGTTACATAAAAAATTTTTAGAGAATGTATATCTTGGTAATAGATATTTCAAAAAGATGATTGGTGGTGTTGTTTATGGATGGACTAGAAGAACCCTTGAGAGGCTGGGAAAAGGGATTCAACCCCATCACACTCATGGATGCAATTAAGAGGGCACGCAATATGGCAACATCTTCTTCTTTGTCCACCAAATATCACTCATAGTCCAAACCACCTCTCACTCCATGGGAAGCAGATGACAAACCCCCACCTAGGAGGCCCCCATTGGATGAGGCAACTAGGCAAAAACTCAAAAGGAAGAAACTTTTTTTCAACTATAAGGAGTCGTGGGTACCGGGACATCAATGCCTTGGATGAGGAAAAATCCATTACATCAAGGTATTATCCGACGGTGAGGAGGAATAAGCACTGGAAGTCAAAGGGGATGAACAACAAGCTTTTGGAGAGGTAAGCCTCAATTGTGCAGAAAGAATAGCCACACTCTTGAAGAGAGGAGGTACCATTGCTACTCTGTTGGGAACTCCAAGGTGTACTATATTTCGAGTCTGAGGCACCCTCCTATTGGAAAGTTGACTATACTAGTGTATATTACTTAATATAGTGTTGTCATTATGGTAACAAAGTCATATGATGTTTTGGAGTCAACGCTCATGATAACAAGATAAAAAATTGGCTAAGTGTTCAAGACTAGAAAATTTACAGAGTACCTGAAGGTCAGAGCATCAACGCACATGCATATGATATAATTATGGCATGTAACCTAAAATTTAAGTTGGTAAGATAATATTCATGATAATTTTAAGATTGCATGATCAGAAGATTCAGTATGAGGAAGATACAGAGAGTTTAAGTTGCACAGATAGTGAATGCAAGAGAAGAACACAACAAGCTACCGAATGTTGGTATTTTGGTTAGCGATTATATTATTATGTTGTAAAGGCTATGTGCCTATTTTAATTAGGTTGTAGACATATAATTATGTTTGTTTGTAAACATGCTTAAGCCAATTCAATTAGAAGCTTTGCATGTAATTAGTTATAGGCCGACCTAGTTAATTATTTTGGTATGCACATATAAATATTGGATGCACCCTTTGTAATAGGCATGGGAGTTGAAATAGAATTGAGATAAGTAGAGAAGAAGTTTTTGAAGACTTAATAAGATTTATTATATCTTTGCAAGAGTTCAAAGCATCAACGCATCAAAGGAACTAATCAGATAAGCAATGTCACAATGCCAATTCATCCAGCAGATATAGTGTGTATCTGAGATTAGAAGGTTGTAGCCTTCACCACTTGAGAAATGAGCTCTAGGATAGTGTATCCACACCCCTAATAGGCTTATTGTAAAAGACTCCTAATAGGTCTGACCCTTGACAAGGTCACTGTAGTAAATACATTGTAAAACAACTCCTAACAGGGTTAAGGATCTTCTAACAAGGATCATAAAACACTAGTACAGATTATTAGTGGATGTCAATTTCCACTGGGGTTTTTACCTATTTAGGTTTCCCCATAACCACATTGGTGTTATGTGTTTAGTTCATATTTCTATTTATGTTGATGTTCATTTCAGTACTTATGCATTCAAGTTAAGTTTAATAAGTAAAGCAAAAATATTAAATTAAGTGAACACTAATTCACCCCCCCCCCCCCCCTCAGTGTTCCCATTCCTAAAAATTGGTATCAGAGCTCTGGTCCTTAGCAAATAATTTTAACCACTTGAGGAGATCATAGACAAGATAGATATGAAACATCTGAAAAGAAATCTTAAAGCTACTCTTGAAGATATGGATAGATCTGAAAAAGAAATTGAGGAACTAAAAGAAAAAGTTAGTGATGCTCAAGTAGTCATCAAAAGGATAAGAAAATATTTGAAAGAATGCTCTACCAGTGATTTAGGGATAATGATCAAAAATATCAATGAAGAAAATTTATCCCTAAAAGAACAGATTGAAGAATTGGATGATAAGATGACAATTAGGAAGTCTATGATGAACAGATCAAAGAGAACCTTCAACTGAATGAAGAATTGAGGCAACAAAACATGGAAATCTTGAAGCTAAGAAACAACAAGGAAAGCTTGGAATCTAAATTGAAAGAGGCTAAGAATCACATTGATAAATTTCACACAAGAAAGGATTTGATTGAATCTCAGTTGTATGCTCAGAAGTTTAAAGGAGATTCTAGCGGCATTAGATTCAATGAAGCACAAAATTAGATTGACAACATACGAGAAAGAATGAAAGCACCGGAAGACACCACAGATGCTAAGGAGACTAGAAGTCAAACTAAAGATCATGTTGAACCATCCAAAAATGAGTGCAAGCCATTCAATCAAACTTGTTATGCATGTAACAAGAATGGACATATAGCAAGGAATTGTACAGAGGTAAGACCTTTCAAAGGTTACTATTACTCAACAATACACCTCCCACTCAGCAAGAAGTAATCATAGAAGATATATCTAATAAGAAAGAAGAAGAAGAGGTAGAAAGGAAAGATGAAGATACTTCTATTGGATTAGTCAAGGTGAAGCAAGAAGTGATGGATAGCACTCCCATCACCCCCTCCTCAGCATTGTTGTCAAGTTTGACACCTGATACAAGTAGTTTGGACTCCTATAAAGAAGAAGACCTGATTAAGTTCAGTATCCTAGCTATGGAGAAGGCTAAGGAGAAGCAAGTAATGAGGAATCCCCTCCTGGTGGAATCAGTAAATATTTTGAATAGTTTTCTATGAGAGGATAAGAAAGTGGTAAAGTTACATTCAGTTGATGATGTGAGCACAGTCATCTCACAGTTCAAAGTCAATTTTTCAAGCCTAGAAGAATCTGTGGCCATAGTAGTAGAAGAGAAGTACTTTAAGAAGAGACTCAATGAATTGATGAGTAATTTTGCACTAGACTTGAATTCTCTTAAGTCTAGTTAGGCATCCTTGAAGGAATTTGTAGATCAAGGAAGGAAAGTCATTGCAGAATCCATGAATCAGGATAAGCTAATTGATGCCCATCTTAAGAAGATCAAAGATGCAGAGGAAATGATTAAGAAGGTGAATAATTCAATGCTAGACACATCCACTAATGTGAACATATGTAACAATGTCTATCAAGGCTAGTTAGACATAATCAAGAAGGTAGAGAAAGAAATGGAGAAGATAAGGTCTAGACAGACTCAATTGAGGAATGCTCTTGCCCCCTCACTACACATTCTTAGTCAAAACATAAAGGAGATTGATGCAGCCATGATAACCTATGATCAAGTTTTGAGCACAAAATTGGAGAAGATGGAGAAGCTTCAATATGCATTATGCGCCCATCTATAGATAGTCAATTCACTGATAACCTTTTGGAAGAAGGAGATCCAAAAACTCAAGATTGCATATCTAGATGTTTTTCCTCAGTAAGTGTATGTAGATAAAGTTTTTGATATACCTTTGTCATTAATGTCAAAGGGGGAGTTGTATAGAATATAGGAGATATAATATGGAGTATATAAGATGAATAGGGAGATATAAGTTTATGTATAAAAATGTATAGAAGACAAAATGTTTCTTGTTAAGGACAGTTAGAGACTTGACCATATTCCTTTGTTTCCATCAATGGAAAAGGGGGAGATTGTTGGCAAGTTGTCTATACTAAAGTATATGACTAGATATAGTGTTTTCATTATGGCAAAAAAGTCATATAGCAGTTTGGAGTCAGTGCACTAAGTGCAAAGATCAGAATTCAGTTAAGTGTTGAAGACTGGATAGTATATAGAGTACCAGAGACTCAGAGCATCAGCGCATGTGTGTACAGATGAATTAAGGTATGTGCCCTAGAAGTTAAGGTTGTTAGACTATACTTATGTCTAGTCTATGAGTGCATAAGTAGATATGTAGAGATGTGAAAGTTACAGTTAGTTGAAGTTGCACAGCCAGTGTGTGCCAGCAGTGAATAGAGCATGGAGCCGATAGCAACTATTTTTGTTTGCGATTATAAATTAATGTTGTAGAGGCTATGCACACATTGTATTTAGGTTGCTAACATATGTACGTGTATAATTGTAAGCACGCTTAAGCCAATTCATTTGGAAGCATTGTTTTTAATTAGTTATAGGGCTGACCTAATTATTTTGTTTGTATGAGTGTATAAATATAAGATGTGCCCATTGTAACTAGCATGGAGGTCATAATAGAGTTGTGATAAGCAGAGAAGAGGTATGCGAAGAGAGCATAAGATGTATTAGAGCTTTGCAAGATGTCAAAGCATTAACACACCAAAGGAACTTATCTAACAAGCAGTGTCATAGCGACAGTTCACCTGCATATATAGTGTGTATTTGAAATTAGAAGGTTGTAGCCTTCACCATTTGAGCAGTGAGCTCTAGGATAGTGAGTCCACTCCCCTAACAAGGATCATTGTAAAAGAATCCTAATAGGGTCTAACCCTTAACAAGGTCTACTGTACTTAAAGCATTGTAAAGCTACTCTTAACAGGGTAAAGGATCTTCTAGCAAGGATCACAAAACACTAGTGTAGAATATTAGTGGGTATCAAGTCCCACCAGGGTTTTTACCTATTTGGGTTTCCCCGTAATCATATTGGTGTCATGTGTTGATTTTATGTTTCATGTTTATGTGAATGTTTAATTTTGTACTTAAGCATTTATAATTCAGTATTCAGATTAAAGTGAAAAGTTAAAATACAGTGAACACTGATTCACCCCCCCCTCTCAGTGTTCCCATTCCTAAAAATTGGTATCAAAGCTCTGGTCCTCAGAAAAAAAGTTTAACCACTTGGGGAGATCATGGGCAAAGAAAAAATGAAACATCTGAAGAAGAATCTTGAAGCAGCTCTTGAAGACCTAGACAATTCAGAAAGAGAAATTGAAGAACTAAAAGAAAAAGTTAGTGATGCTCAATTAGTTATCAAAAGACTAAGAAAGGATTTGAAAGGACGCTCTAACAATGATCTTGAAGAAAAATTCAAGAAGGTGAATGAAGAAAATGCATCTCTGTTGATCAGCTTGAAGAATTTGATGACAAACTAATGAACAATCAAGATGTCTATAATGAACAGTTCAAGGAGAACCTTCAACTCAATGATGAATTGAGGGAAGCCAATTTAGAAATCTTGGATCTAAGGAATTGCAAAGAAAGATTGGAGTCTGAATTAAAGGAAGTAAAGAATCACATTAACAAATTGCACACCAGTTCTGATTTGATAGAATCTTAGTTGTATGCAAGAAGAGTCAAAGGAGACACTAGTTGTATTGGATACAATGAAGCACAAAATCAGATTGATAATATGCGAGCAAGAAAGGAGACACAAAAGGAGTCTATTGATACTAAGAAGACTGAAGATCAAACCAAAGACAATGGTGGTCCTCCTAAGAATGAGCGCAAGCCTAGAGAATGCACCTATTTTGCATGTAACAAGCATAGACATATGCAAAGAACTGTACAGAGGTAAGACCTTTTAATGATTACTATTATACATGTAATAGATTTGGTCATAGAGCAATAAATTACAAGACTAGTAAGAAGAACAAGATTTAGCATGATCAAAGAAATCAGAATCAGACCAATACAAGAAGTTCTCATAATGTTACATGTCAGATATGTAACTATAATGGTCATATAGCAAAACAATGTAAAATTGTGACTCATGTCAATGCTCCAAGGAATAATAGACCTTCAGTGATTTGTCACACCTGTAACAAGGCTGGACATATCTCAAAGTTTTTCAAATCAAGAACGCAAGGTCAAGAAAGCCCTAAAAAATTTGAAGAACCAGTATTGGATCCTGAAGGAGAAGTCAATTTTATTAAAGCCTCAGAAGATACAAGCTTGATTTTGTCAAAGAAGAAAAAGGACAAGACTGATGAGAATATATTGGATGCATCCCTAGTGGATGCACCCTCTACATCTACATGAATGGCCCTCAGGGTCATAGGGGGAGCTAATTTAGCTCTAGACCCCTACGTGGCTGGTATACTCATTCTCAGAGTATGCACCTTTGGACTTAATCTTTTGGAGTGTATTGGAACCTTTGTACAAGAGTGCACATGTTGAATGTAAGTGGAGCTCAAGTTTGAAATTTTGAAGTGACAGCCTGGTTTATGCAAGTTGCATTAATGGTAGAATTCTTACTTTAAGTACACAAAAATTTGTATGTTCACTCATTGGATTCATATTCAGAGTGATTGGAGAGCAGATTGAGCCTTGGAAGTTGTTGTGAAGATTTGGAGATCAAACTATCAGTATTTTTAGTGCATTTGATCGGTTACAGGAAACCCTAACTCGTTGTGCCGATTCGGAAGCCGTCAGAACATCTCAGAGATCAATTGGAAAATGTTTATCAAGTAAGTCATGGCCATTCCTATTGTTTATGACATCGCTAAGAAGAAGATATATGTTTTCAAGAGGCACCCATTTAAATCAACCCTAGATGATTTAGAGGGAGCATTCTCTCGCACGTCAATGGTGTGTGTGTGAAAATTATACCTGATCTGTAGACACAACACTTCAACAAAACTTTAGAGGTTAGCAAAAACAAAATTGTGCAATGAATTAAAAGCTAAACTAACCAGGAGATTTACTGCCTTCTAATAGGTGCGAGATTGATGTTCTCAGATTGTTATCAAGATCAGTGACCTAGACAACACCTAAACGAAGGATTTGAATGCAAAAGATGGATATGGAATATGAATACAATTTTATTTTATTTTTTATATTTTCTATGCAATATGAATGATAAACTTGATATGGAATCTATGCTAATATGAAAATTGATATGCTAAAATGATCTAACAATGATATGAAAAAGAATCTAAATGAATGTAAAAAAAACAAATTGATCTCACAATAGCCTTGATTCGCAATAAGCTTTGATTCTCCAAATTCCAATTCTTCAAAATAGTTGTGCAATTCGTAGATGACTTTGGCAAAGTAAGCTTGCAAAATTATGAGATGAGATATGAAGAGCTGAGCCTTGTTTTTATAGAAATCCAAGGCTTTGAGGATGCATGAAAGAAAGCCATAAATCACTCAAATAACTCAGGTTGATTTTTGAGTTATTTTTAAATAAAGATAATTAACCCACAAAAACATGCAAAACATGCAAAAATAACTTTTTAACTCAAATTAGAGTTTAGATCAGCTTTTTGAACTCCAAAGGGATGTTGAGTTCTAAAAAGTCAACACTTTGCATTGATTTTCTAATTTGGAGTTTAACTATTTCTTTTGAATGTGCATAATAATTATGAATTAATTAAATAAATAAAGTGATTTATGCTCAACTTAACTGATTTTTGAAAATAAATAATTGATTTATGGGTTAATCAATTATTTAATCAAACTTTTATTAAAAACTATATTATTAAATAATGAAAACTTGCTTTAATTAATTAAATAAAAATTTAATCAATTATTCATAAGATATTGGATTTATTGTCAAAATTAAATAATACAATTAATAATAGATAGAATTAAATTTAATTACACAATTAAGTGGCAAGATATTAAATCTAATTAATTAAATATGAAAATATTCAATTAATCAAACTTAGGATAAATGTGATTTATCGTCAAATAATCATTAAATTAAAGATAATTAAGATAATTAGGAATATTGCTAGGAATATTCCCCAATGCAGAATTTAAGATAATCAATTATGATTCGATGATGTTTAGATGTGCCTTAGATTAGGACTTCGATGTTGATTTCGTTCGATTTGTAGATGTAGGAGGTTAATGAACTTATAACCCATTTTTAGGGTATTACATTTTGCCCCTCTTTGAATTACTGTGTGAAGCGTAGTGGTTCAAAGATAGTCTGTGTTTGATAGAGATATGAAATGGATTCGAAATTGATAATTGATATGAGACAGAAGCTAATTGAAAGATTTGATATGAAGATAATAGGTCCTGAATGACCAAAGATAATGTTAACTATAGCAGCGATGAATCGAGGATTGCGAAAAAAAGTGTCAAAACACTTGATTCTGAACCTTATGATTGCAAAGAAGTGAGTGATCGATTCTAGACTCGATTGTCTTAGCAGAACTAGTAGGTATCACATCTGAACCCTTCAGTTGCCGAAGAACCAAGGAAAGAACACTATGATCCGATTGTTGCAAAAACTAATATAGTTTACAAGATTAGGAGAATACTAGATTGATATGGATCTTGA
The DNA here is from genome assembly GCA_027943335.1 of Chamaecyparis obtusa. Lineage (NCBI taxonomy): Eukaryota > Viridiplantae > Streptophyta > Pinopsida > Cupressales > Cupressaceae > Chamaecyparis > Chamaecyparis obtusa. Next base: position 1,204,069 of record BSBK01000293.1, on the reverse strand, counting down.
TGAATCTGATATGCCCCAAGTGATGATAGATTTTCCCTGAGCGATGAAGACTTTTGATGATTCAGTAACTAGACATGGTTGTTGTCTTGATTACTGAGGAAAGATTGATAGAATTTTTACAGACTTGAATGATGTGCAATACCATGCCCCCTTCGGGATTAAAATCAAAATCTAACAATAAAAGTCAATGTTAAATGGTTTAGAAGCATGTTAATTGATTTGAAAAGTGGTTATACATGTCCGAGAATGCGTTCTACATCGTCTGGAGGTCCTGGAGACCAAGTAGACTAGGTTTGACCATGAGTTGACCATAGTTAAAAGTTTAAAATTTTGATAGTTTGATGTTAGATAATTAGTTAAGTTGAATTCTAGATTTCTATGATGATTGAAGGTTGATTATGCAAGTAGTTGACAATATGAATGATCTCAGATTTTGATTTTGATCCCGAAAAAAAAAGGATTCTACTTGCTGTTTCATTGGAGGAACCTTCGTGTGAGATTCAGCTCTTGTTAGATTTGAAGAGACAAGTGGAGAATTGTTTAAGTATTGAAGTTCGTTTAGCCATTGCGAGATCATGCAAAAATGCAAAAATGCAAAGAAACATGCAAAATGAAATGCAACCTAAGACCTAGGACCTAGTCACTGATCATATGTCGATTTGTTATCATCATTGAACTTTTAGGTAACTAGATAAATCAATACAATGTCCACTAGCTATGAAACCATAGACATATGAATATCAATTTGTATGTGCAAGAATCAATACAACACCCACTGGTCAAACAACCATGGACATATGAATATTGGTTTTAGTTTCGGAATGTCAGATTAGATACAAGCACCAAGGCACAAGCGCCAAGATGACCTGAGTATCATGTCCATTTTGATATAGCAATTTGCATTTAACAACATACATATCAAAAATTCAAGAGATCATTCTAAATCCAGTGTAAATTACCTGCAATGACCCTTTATCATTCACATCCTTAGGTAAGATTGTGTTTCACAGTAGGAGAAAGAACTTACTCAAAAAGACAATAGTGAGATCAAACTTCCTTGAATTTTTCAGGTATCAATGGTTGAGGTACACATGGCCATCCAATTCGAGATAGAGGCTCTTACAGTCGGACACCATTTCAATCCAGAATTTTCAAAGATGTTAGATTTTCACATACAAGTAAAAGACAAAGAAAAGATTATGCCCCTAGTCATCACTCTCTAAATCCTATAAAGGACATCATCGAAGAGCTCGAAGGGACACAATATGCAAAAATCTCAATGTGAATCAGTAAGCATACAAGGAGAGAAAAGCATGTAAAAAGCATAGATTATTTTCTGTTTGATGTTTGATGTTGATTGCATTGTTGTAGATGCAAAATCCTTTCTAGAGACAAGACTGACTGACTGACTCACATGAAGCTTCAAAGGACTCTGACTGGATATGATACGTCTAAGATACATTGGAGGCCATAGGATATGACATTGATTGCCCCTCAAGTTTGAACATTGATAGGATACAGACGCTTGAGCTAATTGGTGTACAAACTGACTTATTGAAAACTAAAAATGTTGAAACAAACTGGGAGATATGTACAAACTAAAGCAAGACTGAAAGTGAGGAAAGACCAAGATTGTGCTGATAGATGGAGCTTTTTGAACAAGTGGTGCCCGTTTGCCAGGTTTTCACCATCTTGGCAGAGATTCTATTTTTGCTACCAAGGCGCCTGTTTCCAGGTTTTCACCAAGGCACTTTTTCTTTTTCTCATTTTTTTTGTATTTTTTATTTTTCAATTTTTTTTTGAATTTTTGACATTTTTTACTATTTTTGCAAATCATCAAGGTTCCCATTGCTAGGTTTTCATCAAGATGTTCATTTTTTAGGACTTTTTCTGATTTTTATAATTTTTTCAGGACATTTTACCATAGACTGAATGCTTTAGGCATAGAATTTCATCAAATGGAGAACGTTGATTGGTTCTCAGAGCTATTCTCCTTAAGTCGTTGAGAGTTGATAGGCACTAGAGCCAAAAGTAGTAGTGATAACAAAGGGACCCATCCAATTGGGTTCAAACTTCCCCTTGCATTCTCGATGGGATTGATTTTTAGAATTTTCTCTCAAGACTAGATCACCAACCTGAAATTCTCTATGTCTAACTTTCTTGTTGTAACCTCTAGACATTCTCTTCTAATATACTATGAGATGATCATAAGCTGCTTGTCTGCACTCATCTAGTAGTTTAAGTTCTTGCAACCTAGACACTCTGTAGTCATCATCAGTTACTAGACCATGCATTCTAATTCTGAGTGATGAGATTTCAACCTCAATAGGCAGTACCGCTTCAGACCCATAAACTAAAGTGAAAGGTGTAGCCCCAATAGGTGTTATGATACTTGTTCTGATGCTAGTTCTGATACTAGTTCTAATATTGATTTTGATACTTATTCTGATACTGGTTCTGATACTTGTTTTGATACTTATTTTGATACTTGGTATACTTGATAGCATCTTTTTCCATTGCAAACTCCCAAGCAAGATCATATCATGCAATCCCAATGTCTAGCAAGGTGGAGAACAAGAGGGATCTGCAAGCTGGTGGAAGAGATGGAAGATAAGAGAATGAAGGAGAATGAAGGGGAGAAATCCTCAAGGGAAAACTCCTCAAGAATACCCAAGCTAGGGAAAATTGTCATGTAAAGCACATTTGGACAAGCAATGAAAGGCCAGCATAGGATATGTCACAAAAGCATAATGTCAAAGAAGGACAAGATGTAGTCCAAAGGAGTAGACATGTCAAGAGGCTTCATAGCACCGTGTTTTACTCTTTTCTTTCTTTTTTTATTAGATCAAGACCAAAGGGGAAATGATAGAAAAAGAATAGAATGAATGGAGGAAAATAAATATGAAGGCTAAAAAGGAAGGGAATGAAAGCAAGATCATTAGAAGATAGATTACAAGATAGCCAAATGTTCGTGTATAGATCAACATTGTCAAGATCAAAGAGAGAAGATGGAATGGATGAAATATGTAGAAGAACTACACATGATGCCTGATTGCCAAGTTTTCATCATGGTACTTATCCAAGGCACCACAAGGGAGTGGTTTTCACTATAGGACAAATTTATTTCTCTTTACTTTTGCCACCAAGGCACCTGTTTCCAGGTTTTCACCAAGACAAATTTTCAATTTTTTTAAATTTATTTTTCTAAATTTCTCTTTTTGGAAGAAGGCAAGCTTTTTTAGATAGTGCTCCTTGAAAGGATAAGACATGATACACCAATGATTTAAAATGATATGTTCAAAGATGTTGATAGGGAAAGAGAGATGGAAGAGAAAAATGGAGGATAAGGTTTTATGTAAAGCGAGTGAGGTTGGAAGATAGGAGGAATAGGCAAGTGAGGAAAATGGATAGGAGGTAGAAGGATAATGAATGGAAGGACTGTGAAAGAGTAGATGGAAAGGAAGGCAAGATCAACATCAACACACACCTTGAAGGGTGGCGAGAGGATGGAGGAAATGTGAATAAAGGAATACGTGAAGGAATATGGTGAATGGATAGTAGAGGTTGTGGTTTAGGTGCATAGAATGGAAGAATATTTTTGGAGGGAAATGAAGTGGAAGTCTTTGGAAGCTTGAATGTCAATTTCACGTTTTGCTCAACACCAGAGTCTTTCAAGAGAGACTTTGGAATCCATATAGCCATAGGCTTTTCATTTCTTTTTGATGATCTAGAGAGAATATCTTTAATGATGGATTTTGGAACCCATACTTGTCTTATAATTTTTTTCTTAGATATCTCTTTTGACTTTATGTTTCCATGTCTATTAGAAGAGACATGGTGATCTTCTTTTCTTGATGGATTCTTGTATTGCTTCTTTTTCTTGTATTGAACATTCAAGTTACTTCCAAAAGACTTGGGACTTGTGGAAGAAGAAGGAGGATATGACTAGTTTAGATGGGTGGATGGATGAAGAGGATTCAAGGGTATGCATCTATGTTGATCTTGAGGAAAGATGGGAGATGGAGGGATGTAAGGACCCAAGATGGATGGTGAATTAGGAGAGTTAGGA